>OX632366.1:20298116-20800305 GCA_951751655.1 Ophion costatus | reverse complement strand
CAAACTTCAATACTATAAAAAAGGGATTGCGAAAATTGCCTTCGCAGGATTGCGAAGGGCCACCGAGGAGCACTAAAAAATTGTGGTGTTGAAATTTGCATTGTTGGAAGACGTAGAAAATGTGTAGTTTTCTGTTTACTTATTATGCATTTATTTTGATTTTTTTTGTGTTCCAAACTCTTCGTTTACAGAATTAGAATTGTATTGGGATGTTGAATAAGTTCTCGCTGTTTTTTTTCGTGAAAATTGATGCTTCAAAACAAACATTCACAAATTAAATGTTGTCTTATGGAAACTGATGTAACTTTGCAATAAGTTTTTTTTGCCTCTCAATTTTGTAATATCTACAATAAACTGAAAGCAGCAGAAACGAAACGAAGTTTATTGATCATTTTTATTTATTTCTCTTAAAAATTGTTCCTAACAAAATGTTAATTTTTTAATAACGAGCTTCCTAATCATCGTTAAATTTGAACACGACCTCTTAAATACTTCATACGAAACATAACAAATTTTCAGAATTTTCTTACCATTTTTTCTTTTAACCCCTCAAGAGGTTGAAGTAATGATGATAGAATTCTGAAAATTTGGTATGTTTTACATGAAGTATTCAGGAGGTCGTGTAAAAATTTCATGACGATTAAGAAACTATTTATTGAACAATTATCATTAACATGTACCATAGGGACTCAACATTCTCAAAAAATATTCGTGCTTTTCAAATAAATAATACGTTCCGTTAATAAATCAAAACGTCATGTAATTCAGTGTGACCCTTTATTTCTCTAATAACGATCCCTAAAAAACGTTCGACTAATCTACGTGTAGTCTGAATGAGACCGAAAAATCGGCCACTTCGTAAAAATGAATTTCCATTGCCGCCCCGCTGCGTTCAAACGTCGTCTGATTTTCGTAGCGCCGAGTATCGCGCGGCCACGTCAATGACGCTCGATCGTATGCCGCTGGCGTGAACGTCAAACGCAGACACGATACGAAGTTTCGAGGGATGAGAGCGCGGCAGCCCTGCGCCCAGCATTAGGGCTAGCTGTCGTGACAGTTTCGCTACGCGGGTCAAACTTGTATTCCCGTGTCGCGATGAGAATCCGAGCGGAATTTTGCCGCCTGGATTGTGGCTGAAAAACTGGACGGTAGAGCACCTTCGACCTCCAATACGTGTTCGCTTTGAGATGTTCTCACCGCAGATCCAATTTACCGCCCACCTACCTTCGTAGACGTTCCAATAGAGGCACTTGGTGAGCCAAAAATGCGATGACCTTTGCACAAGGTTGGCGTTAAAGGGCACGTCTTTGACAGACTTTGACAGATCAAAGTGGTCAGCCCTCAGCTGGTCGGTTACACCCATAATTGTATTATCGCGTCAAAGCTCGATTACTTTTGAAAAGATTGCGAATTAATCGATCTTTCATTGAACAACGATGATGCCCTTTTTTTATTTTTTCGATCTCTATTTTTATCATCGTGAAAATATTTATTCGTCGATTTTTATGTAGCTCTCTGATCGAAATGCTGACAAACGTTTGCGTAACTTTCGTAGGTTTCCAGATCTGCCGAAAAAAATAATTAGGACTAGTCGAGAAAAATAATTTTTGGTTGCATTCCAATGATTCTTCACGTGTTCATTTATTTGCATGACTCTTTACATTCTAACGTTATTGTATGGTGTTGAAGTTTGCATCATTGGAACGCAACGAAAAATATTCTTTATTTTTTTGCTATTTTTGTTGTTGTTGTAATTTCCATTTGTACAGAGTCCTTCCTCTTATTACATTCCCCACCATATTCCACTTCACATTTCAGACTTTATTTTTTTTTTTACTTTTTAAACCATTTTTATCCACGTGTAGGTTATGGAACCCTAATGAGGATCTTCAAAAACATGTTTCAGTGATTTTTGTCGCCTAAATGGCCGCAAAAATTGAGGTATACGAAAAAGAAAAAAGAAATCCGTTACATCCCAACGATTCAATCTTCAATACCATGATATTGTACATGTGCCGAAAATAGGGCAATGCAAACCTTATCAAACGGTGCGCCGTTTCTTTCGTATTCATGATTGTTACGTATTATTGACTCAGAAATTCCCTGCCGTTTTTAGGTTTTCCACACAGGTTTCGTAAATATTCTAGGGAGATTGGGGTCAAATAAAGAACATAATTTCATTTAAGATCGAATATATGAAAATGTTAAATATTATAATATTTCTTCTTTTAAACCTGCAATTCGAAAAATAATTAAAACACTGCAAAGTTAAAAAATATATATAATAAAAGCAAATAAAGAACGTGTTGATTATTATAAACAGACATTTTTATGTCGGTGCCAATAAATTTAAAAAAATATATATAAACACTTATAGTGAGAATGCAAATGTATAGAGCCTTAGAGGAAATTAATATTTACCTTTTGAAATTTTCACTGTTTGGCACTGACATAACCTTTTTGTATATAATGAAGAATAAAATAAATATTAAGAATATATAAAAATATTTATTTTTATACCTTTTAATTTTTTTCGTGTCGTTTTTATTTTTCGTAATTATTGCCAAAAGTAAATTCTGGAGGAATTCCCGAGAGTTTTCAAATTCTCCTGATGTTGCCCTAATTGTTCCAGAAGAAAAGAAATTCCCTGAGTTTTCGCAGTTTTCCATGTGCGTTACATGAAAAGGGGAGATCGGACGCCCTATTTTGATACTGGAGATAAAATTATAAGCCTTATAAAACGCCAAAATTGACCTCGTCTGCCGCGTAGCAAGAGGAGGTAAAACTAGGAACGGTTCAGCAGCAGGTCGAAGGGAAGGGAAACAGGGTGTGACCGTCGTCATTGCGGACCCTTCATGCAATGAACATAGGGTGAGTTCGATCCTTTCGTTTCCCAACGATGACTCCACACAAGCGCAATGCTTGGTTTTCCATTTGGCTTTTAAGGAGGGAACCCATCTGGAATTTGTCATGAAAGCGGGAGCGACCGTTTTCGAACGCGTTGCCACACCAACGCAAACATTTTTCAACGATACTGACGTATACGCCGACGCAATCCATCATGCTGTGACGATTCGTAATAATGATTGAAAAATATTGGAACTGATAATGGAAAAGAATTGGAAACAATTGAAAATGAGTTCGTTACGAATTCATTTTGCAGAATGAATTTGCGTTTAATTTCTTTTTCCGTGCCCTAATGTAAATTAAACGTTTGTGAGGTTGTGAGGTTGAAGTTTGCGTCGTTGGAATATATGCAATGAAAAATAATATTTTTATCTACCTTTAATTTCTTTTGGCAAATTTAGCCGACAAATATTTCTCGACCATTTTTTTAAATATTCATTTAGCGATCTCCAATATAAAACTGTCGAGAGATTTTCTATCATAACAAAAATAAGGAAAATAAAATATCAAAAATTTCGTTACGTTCCAACGATGCAAACTTCAACACCATAAAAACGATTGCTCTTTTTGTACCCTAGAAAAAAATTGGGCGAAACCTCAATCTATCTTAGAAAAATTAGTTTTTTTTTCGTGTTGTTGTACGCATGCAGGAGGGCATTGCCAAATTTAGTTCGCCCTAAAATACGTTAAGGGGTTATGCTACTGAGAAAATTTCAAAACTGTCGTTCGTCGGATGGGTCAACTCAAGTTGAAGATAAAGGTCTTCAAGCCTGCACCACTATTGCATGTGGTGCAACGATTGCTACACCACATGTAATATAGTAGTTTAGTCTCGCCCGACGTTTTTCTTCTTGACGTTATTTTTCCATTAGTTATTAACGGTAATGTCATTTTTCACCGAAAAATCGCAAAAAATGTAAATTATTTTTAACTATTGAAACACGATGACAAAAAAAGTTCAATCAAGTCAGCCAGTATTATAACTTTTCAGAAAAAAGACTCGTTTTGTTTCACATCAACTGGGCGGCCAAAATCAAGTAGACCGTAGAGCCGTTCACGTTCAAAGGTTCTCCAAGAGATTGTTTATTAATATTTTCTTATGAAATTCGGTACACACCTTTATCAATGTAGGTACCTACAATTAAATGTCCAAACGATTTTTCAGTCATCTTACTTATTCCGGCGAAATTAATTTTTTTGAATAACCTTCATCGTCGTGTCGTCACAGTGGCGTAACCCCTTAAGAAAATGGCTCTTCCTATGCCCAAACAAACGTTTACTTACGTAACCGAACCCAATTTTCGGAGAATTCTTCTTTCATATTGTCAAATTCCTTTTGCACTGGAGCATTATCGATTTCATCTTGCAGTAAGGTATTGTTAAGCTTATTTTTCACGATGGTGTGGATAAAGAATTGCTTGCGTAAGAAAAAGATTTTGTTTTTTAATTCGACAATAAATTCGACAATACAGAAATATTGGCAAACTTAATTTCCAGTAGAATATCGAACGTAACATTTTTAGGTTCAGCATCGAGTGCCATTCGACTTGAGAGAAATCAATGGAGTGCTCTTGGGCCACTGATAAAAATGACGCAGTCCGCTCTAAATCGACCATTCCTCGCCCTGTTTGCCAATGCATCAAGAAAGAAAAAAAAGTAATGGTGTTAGCGAAGCAAAATGACGTCAACGCCCGTTCCAACTCCGGAACGTCCACCCCTGGGTCGGTTGTGGCACACCCACAACCCTGTAGGGATTATTACAGGAGGGGAAAAAAACGAAACGTGGGCACAGAACTCGTTGTGTGCGTTGTGTGCTAACGGAAAATAGTTTCTTCTCTGTGCCTCATAATTCCATCACACTTTCGCCAACGATGGTACGTGGCGGTAATCTGGGCTACGGTGTGTCGCCTCGACCGCTTTTATGAGCGTGCATGAAGTATCGTTTGCCATTAGGGCGATAATCCAATCGACATTTTGTGCACAGGGTTAGTGAAATGGTTTGACGTTTCCGATAAATCGTATATGCAACGGGGGATGAGAATGGGCTAATCGTAACTCAATTAATTTCGGTAAATCGATTAATCCGATCTCATTTACTTAGGACTAAAAGACCTAAAAAGTAAAAATATAGAGTACTAAAGTTTGCATCGTTGGAACGCGACGAAATTTTTTTTTTTTCGTACTGCACAAGGTTGTGGTAGTCTATTGAGTCTACAAAAATCACTGAAACTTTTTTAAATATCATTACTAGAGGGCCATAAGCTAAACCTGCAAAGACGAGCTTAGAATGTAATAAAAATAAAGTAATTAAAAAATTAAGAGGAATTTTCGTTGCATTGCAAAGACTTGTGTTGTATACTTCTTAATAAAATGTTTCATTAAGGAACACATCGAATTATGTTGAAAAGCACTAATGTTAAGTTTCGAGTAAATCTGACCAGATATTTCTTTTACCATACAATCTTTACTACCCCAATTTCCCCTTTAGGATTGAAATTAAAAAAAAAACGCTGAAATTTCATTAATTCTGTCTAGGAGCAGTTATACAAAGTTTTAAATAAATTTAACCCGATTTTTTGTTTTCTACGATATTCCAAGAGATTCTAAGAAATACGTATTTTCTTAATTGTGTTGAAGAGCCTTAATACAAAGTTTCAAGTAAATCTTGTGACGAGATTTTTTTTCTTTTCCATGCAAACATGGCCACCCCCTTTCTCCCCTTAGGGGTTAAATGTCTAAAAACGCTGAAATACGTATTTCATTAATTGCGTCAATTGTGTTAAGAATCCTAAAAAACTTTGGAGAAATTCCTCTAGCCTGAAACTGCGTGAAATTGAGCAAAGCAAAAAAAAAATTGAATTGTCATCTCATTCCAACTTTGGAAATCCCAACATTGTGAATTCCGATTGAACGCTGATACGTTTGAGGAGTCTTACGTCTA
This sequence comes from Ophion costatus, assembly GCA_951751655.1. NCBI lineage: Eukaryota > Metazoa > Arthropoda > Insecta > Hymenoptera > Ichneumonidae > Ophion > Ophion costatus. Next base: position 20,794,457 of record OX632366.1, on the reverse strand, counting down.
CGGTAATTGCCGAAGGAAAGCAGTTTCGTTCAAGCGCCAATTGACCGGAATGGCATTTGAGAATGGAATCAAAGCCTCTCACGTTTGTCTCGACGTGCGTTCGATGAAAGTACAAAGGCATAGGATGGATTGCGCACTGGATAAGAGGAAAGCAAGGATACATCACGATTGTAGAGTTCTCACTTGAACGTGAGAGAATCCGAACAAAGTGCGGTTTGCAGGGCCTCTCGCCTGGCGGCTGCCACTTCTCGAGACGCCATCTACCAAAGAGAGAAAGAGCGAGAAAGAGGGAGGGCTGCGAGAGACCTGAACAGAACTGCGTGAGCCACCATCACCATCGACCCTCGTCGTAAGACAGGGGGAACGCTGCAAGTGCCAGCCGACGAGTATGTCAGGAGCTTGCATTTGTTGGGATCACGCGCCGTTCCACATCCTACACGGCGTAATGGCGTCTGCGTAACGCCCCACGCCCTTCTAATCCCTGGATCATCACTACCCTGCTCTGTTGGGGACCATATAGGGTTTGTTTTCCGTGGCTCGTCACCAAAACTGGTATGCCCTCGTAAGCGCGTGGAAGACCAGGCACCATCAGCACTTCGATGGGAGCACTGCACTATTTAAAATGTAGTTTCACGCAGGCACTAAAAACAAACGTTACGCTGGTCACGTGGAATCTAGGCTCGACACAGGTGGATCTCTCGAACTATTAGACTTCCGTAATCACTGCGAATTCCTCACTTTTGCGAATGGCTGTCAGCGTTGCTGACAGCCATTCTTTCCTGTTGCAACTACGGTTTCGCGCTGCCACGAGGGCACAGGGAACCATACATTTTCGTGAAGTAACGCCTCCAATTCAGCACATCAAAATCATTATTTATGAACCGTCTATACCAATCTCTGCGTGTTGTTTCCGACAGAGCATGGTCGCCGTAAATCCCAACAAGAATTATGCGCTTCAGCTGCAGATTTAAAAAAATAGAGTAGTGCAGTAAAATTCTTCGCAAATACTCTCCTTTGGCACGAAATTTGTCGTGTTTAACATTATGAAGAAAAAAAGTTATTTACACTTCGGTGACATGACATACACTGAAATTCAAGCTTGCTTATAGTGCTCCATCATAGATGGGTTGCCATCTTAAACTACGCGCACGCGGTTCTGACAACGCCATCCGTTGGAAAACAGCGAAAACTTATGCAACGTCTTTATAATCAAAGGATGATGATTTTCTCGAAATACTCGACGAATAACACGAGTAGAGCCACACGAACGGCTCTTGTTTGATGTTATCGTTAAATTATAAATTGCAAGCTCGTGTGTTCACTTCAAAATACTCCATGCCGAAAATTCTTGCTTGCAAGTCGTCGAGCGTACCATACTAGTGGGAATGAGAGGTCGTTGCAGTCGCTAATAAGAAGCCGTAGACCTCCAGTTCGTACAATGGAAAGAACCCTCCACCGAATCTGTGCTCGGGTTTGTGTCCCTCGTGTTTTCCACCTCGTCCGCCATGTAGCGCATGCAAACACGTGTATATATATATATATATCTTGCACAGTGTCTAGGAACAGGGTCCTCGTCACAACTGCAGTAACCGTCGAGTGTATTCCCGTCGGGAGTAACACCCTCGCTTTACACTTTCCTCTCGCTCCAATTACCGCTCAAGTTTCGTTGCCGAGGTTAGTTTTGCCTGCGCAACGTTCGTTCAAAATGCCCGCTATGTCGGTCTACGTATGCTTCTTTGACGCGATTCATCCGGTTCTACGTGGCAAACTCCTAAACGCACCTCATTCCCCGGAAAAGACCGTCGACCACGTTTTGTTTGTGAGGTTAACCAAGGGGATGATCCAGCTGGTTGTCTCGTAATGAGAAATGTATTGTGGCACCAGTACAGCGGAATAATTTGACGGGATTTGTTGACGGGCGTGCTGTGCTTAGTCGAGACGAGTGTGACATGGGACTGGGGCGCAAAGACTTTGGGCAGCCGTTGTTCCAACTGGCAAGGGAAATGAGGTACTGAGGCATGGTGCAATTTCCGGCTCACCGATCACCAGTCTGATTACATTGAGGACATCGATTCCAGCCTAGTCGACGTTGATGACATTGAGAGTAATGGACATTGATGATTTTAATTCCCGAATGATTGACACTAACGACATCGATTCCAGGAAGGTTGAGATTGATGGCATTGATGCCAGAATGGATGACACCGATGACATCGATTCCAGAAACGAACAATTCCGAACTTACCATGGAATCTCCATTGAGGACAATTTGTCTACCCAATAGCTCTCCTCCTGGCTGATTTCAAATAAATCCAAGTTTATCGATATCTCTCACCGTGGATTGGTGAACCGTTCATTCGGTTGTGACAGACCGCAATGAAAAAGTGCCATCGGACACGGAAATAAGAGCCATCAGTCGTGCGGTCCTTGGCTCGAAGAATGCCAGTTGGAAATCTCTGAATGGGAGGCGAAGGGCGCGTACCGGGCGTTTAAAAAATGAGAAAGTCTCGTGAACGAAATTGGTCTGTAGGGAAGTGGTGGTGGTGGTGGTGGCAGTGGCGGCGGCGAGCAATAAATCAAGAGCACAGAAGCGCCTCCGTACGGGACGCCCGACGCTCTTTAACGACAATCGCGCAAGTATTGTTATTATCGTTATAGCTACCCCTAGTATAACGCGGACGAGAAGTTATGACTACCGCCGTAGCATATAATAATGGCACGCAGGAAGCTTTGATAACACGGGCCACGTACACATTTGTGAGAATGCCCATACACCCGTATACACAGTCCAGGTGGAGAACATAATGTGATTCTATTCGGTGAATTTTCAACAAGACTATGCGGAGAAACTTGGCCTTCGCGTTTCCGGCCCGGCGACCCTATAAATTGTGTTTTCCGTTGATCCGGTTTACGCGCGATTCTGTTAAACGGTGCGCAATTTGAAAACCGCTTACAAAACGCAGGAAACGAGATCACGTAGCGAGCCATCGCGACCTTCTAATGCTCCCAAAGAGTAGGAAAAAAGCTCTCGTCGAGCGCCCCCTGGCGGAACGGTAAAGGCAGAAGCAATAACTACGGTACACGTTGGCTCTGTACGTGTTGGAAAATCCTGTCGCTTTGCTTTCTCCCCCATTTATTGCATAATATTGCTTCTCGCAAAGTGCTCTGATGCCTTCCAGTAGTGCGAACTTCCTTCACACGAGTCGAATGCATGTATAGATAGAGCGAGCTTTGTGCTGGGTGGGTGATTGAAAGCTACGACGAAGCTTTCTCGCAACAAGTTTCGAGACTGCGTTCCTGTGCTGAACTTCCGACATGCACGGAGCTGTAGTATTAACGGAGAACTGAGGCACGGTGAAATATCGCTTTGAGACAGCCTGATCCTTCCGCTTCCGTGGTACAGCGATGTTGAAGGAGCAGGGAAAAAAGGCTAAGGCGAGCGATCCACGACGTACCCTACGTACAGCGTCTTAACCCTTTATATTACTGTGTGACAGGTCTGTAACGAACCATCCAAATCCTCATAAAATCGCATATTGACATTTAATCCTTTTTTTAAGTACATACCACACGATTGCTATAAATCGTTTTATGATTTTTGAGTGCAATTCATGGAAACGTTAGTTGGATCAACGTTTGTATGAAGTTCACTTATCGCGCGATTGCAAGATTCGAGTGAGCGTAAAATTTGGGAAAATTGAGAAAGAAAAAATGAAAACGACAAACGGTGTGTCAAAAATGTGGCGTGGCTTTGGGCTGAGCAAGCAAAACACTGCTTTAAAGCATTCCATACATGAAAAAGGAATGTTACGTCACAACGTAACATGTTTGTCACACTCACTTTATTCCTTTATAACTAGCGCCCTGATTATATTCTACAAAAACTAAGTAACGCGTGTTTTTTATTTGTTGAAACCTACCATCAAGTCAAGTATAATATTTTTCAATTTTTACGTTGTTGAGTTATGAAGGGTTAAACCCGTCTGCTATATTTCGCGAAACCTAATTCATGAACCGGAAGTATCAATGGCGCCCCGATCAAAGAAATAGTTCAAATCTGTGATGAACGGCAAATGAATCTACTGGTCAATGGCTTCCAATAGGTCCGCCCAAGCTCGGTAGCAATTCCCTTGCAACGTATCTACTGACTTAATATTTTCTCCAGAACCAGCATTCCGTAAATACGATTCGCGGCGAATCTTCGAATACATTTTGATTCGGCGACATGTGGGGTCTCTAGGTTCCAACCAGGATCAAGCACCGACTAGAGGATCGCATCGGATGGGATAACCGCGCGGGCCGAATCGCCATTTATTCTTGAATGGTACGTGCCTCTACCCTACGACTTATGCGGACTTCGAAGGGTTCGGATGTGAAAGGTTCCAGTGTGCATAGTCAATTGAGGATTTCGCTCGTACTTTATTCTCCTCGTGTTTGCTTTTTGCTTTCACTTTCCTTCCACTTAGACCGGCACGAAATTTCGAAACGTCCGGAGAGAAAGTCGCCAACCCTCGGCACACTTCTCGTCGCCGAGCTTTTGTACGTCTGTGCTTTCGGCGCAGCAAGCGACGAGCGAGCGAGCTTAAGAACTCCGGCCTTCAATGAATGCCTGAATTGATGTGGGTCAGGTCGAGAAAAAGAAGAACACGAATCTTCCCGGCCTCAAGGGGACTACGGTTTCTTTCTATTCGTTGTTTTTAGCCGCGCCGTTAATGCCGAATCACTCGTTTCATTCGTAAGTTTCGGTAAACATCAAACGACAAAAGTGCGCGCACATCAGCCGTCGAATGAAGAACGCGAATGCCGTATTTGATAGGATGAATCATGAAAGAAGTGGTCCTTCTATATTTATTCGCTGTCACAAGCCTGCAACGGATGCCGAACGGACTGAAGTACTACCTAGACCTACACGAACCACGGTGAATTAATTTAATTCTGCTGAAAGTTGCCTGAACTAATTTCATTAAGCTCGGAGCTAAGTTGAATAATTCAATTGAATTTATCATCTTTCCTTCACGGTTGGCTAAAGGGGTAGTCACCCTTTTAATATCAAGCAGACGGTGCGCTATATTTACTTCGAGGTCGGGTTATTTGGTTGGCAGACTTTGGTCCCATTATTATTCGATTATTCGCACTGATTAATACAAGCATTGGTTACTGATAACTACTAGAGGATGGACCGAAACGTTATCCAGTGTCTCGATGAATTTTCGATTTGATAAATTCGAAACTATTAAAAGCACCGTCGTCTAAATAGATAGCTCAACATCAAGTTCACGAAGTTTTTTCACAAGGCACGTATGATCGCACACGGTAACTAGGTGGAAGTTTCGTGAAGGATGAAATCAAGTTTTTTTTCTCACGCCCGATGCTCCGTGAAGTCAGAACGCGGAAAATGCGTTCTTGGTTGAAATTCGATAAAGCTCCGACGGATGGGAAACGAGGGGGCCGTTCGTGAGCCCATATAAGCAATTCGCAGAACGTTATTTCACCTCGTGTTTCGCCTGCAGGCCCGAAGCCCCGGCTGCTGCTTCCCGGTGGAAGTATCTCCGGGCGGCGGCCGTTATAAAATCCATCTGTAGCCCATTTGACCCGGATGAGACTTCTCTCGCAGTACCTCACGTACATGCGAAACTTATGTGCCACCTTGCTGGAATATACTCATAAGTGTGCCTCGCGTATTCGTTGTAGATCAAAGATTGATGCGTAGAAACGTGAGTCCTGCCTTTGAGTGTTGACACGACGAACGACTACACAAAGTTGATGGGAGAAATCGACAGCCTGAGGAATCTCCGAACACAATAAAAGTCCCTATTATCGTAGCTAAAAGTCGTCAATAGATGAAGCACCAAAGAGGGTTCCATCAAGTGCGCCCTAAATATGATGTGTTCGACGATTCTACCTAATTTGTATACAGTCCACTTAGCCTCATCCGGCTGTACAAGATAGCATACACTTCACCTTGATTGAAGAACGGAGTCGTCGACTTTGCGAGCGTCGCTGCATATACCTATTTCCAAGATTCAAGTTCCTCGGGGCTTGCTGAGAAACTGGAAGGCAATGATGACGATTGGGAAAGAAGGGACGAAATGGAAATACAATGACAAACAAGACGATTGCGCCACTAACACGCGAACGACTGATAATCTGGCGTTCAGGAAACAGAAGGATTGAACGCTGTGATTGGAGTAAGTGATGATTCCGGGGTGAATGGTTAGATGGAGCATGAACAATGACGATGTACTAGGCCAACGGTATGAACACGGTGAAACGTGGCACATTGTTGCGGACTTGATTGGAACATGCCGCCAATGGGGCAGTCTAATCACTGCTGTGTTGTTGTTTCTCAGCTCTGATATAGCGGTGGTTTGTGTTCCGGAGTAGTTGCCGGTATAATGCAGCTACACCTGTCCAGATACAAATACATATCAGAAAGCTACTGTCACACTATCTGTATCTGCTTCTCCGTACATACCGCGCAGCTAAGTACAGCCACTTACTGAGCCACCAACATTCCGTCCGTACATGCACACGAGAACCCATATCGAATGAAAGGTATTACCGGATACATGCACACGAGACCGTACATCGTATGAAACGTATTACCGAATGAGGTGGCGAAGCAGCCTCGTTCCTTGCCCCTCATCACACACCAAGAGCACGACCAGAAGCGAGTTCAGGTTATAATATCCGGGCGGGTTACCGGCTCGGGATTGTATGTCCGTGAGTGCGTGTTTACTTTGAAGGTGGAAGGAACATCCTGGGGTTCATACGCCCGTGCGTTTATGTATCCACAGATACGTGGCCCGGAAGCCGCCTTCGAATAGAAAGACAACCCTACCGGTGATGCATACTGTACACAAAGTGATACACTCAGTCCAGCTACAAAGCGGGATTCATCGAAAGCTACCTTCAGTTAAGTTCTGACGTTACATGTCAAACACCATTCCTTTGGTCGAGATCATCATCATTTTTCATCATCGGTAGTTTAGATTCGTTTACCGTAAGGAAAAGCAAGAACAGAAGCGAAGCAAGTGGGTCCGGGCAAATTTAATCGTCAACATGGTCCAAGAGCTAATCTTCTATAATGTCTATCTTCGTATTCTACTACGATTTTGAATCCATTACACATGCACAGTCACGGGGTGTGAGATTATCCCGTTTCAGACGTTACGCTCAAAGCGATATTTATCCTTTGCGCAGATGTTTATCGACCCGACCCGGGGCGACTGGTCTTGGGACAGGTTAAAGGATATCTACTTCATAGAATATTATGGACGTTGATCGTTCGGATGAATGAGAGGGATGCTGGCGTATCCGTTCGGCTGTGGATGAGCAACTCCGGCAAACGATGTTAGCCCTGGATTTTCTCTATCTGCTCATTTTCCGTAATCCACGTTTACACCCTCACATACACCCATACGTAGGGGTGCATATCGAGCTACCTGCAATACGTTTTTCACGGTAGATGTAATAGTGAATTCATCGCATTTTATCGGTGTATCGTTAAATCGAATAACACCGAGAGATGACTCTTGTATGTATAAATATACAGTTTATGAGTCATTGTTATAGAAATATTGAAGTTATCTATCACGTTCAACAGTGCACGATGATTTTATGAAATTTCGAGAAGAGTTTATTTCACCCAATGTTGTGGTAATATGTATCAATAGATTAGAAAAGGATGAGGTTTTGTAGTCCATTGCTGTAGTCGTGTTAGCGTAAAAAATAAACACAGCAAAAATAAGTATTGATAAAACAGAAAAGGCTTAGCCGGGTATGCGATACTGGAGCCAATAAAAACGAGCGGAGCAGCGCATTGTAGATACGCTCGCTCTCTAGGGGAAACCATAGAGGCGTAAGGTGGAGGCAGAAAAATATCAATAACACGTTACGTCCGATAGTGCCAAGGATATTCCGCTCGATGAGCCAGACTATGCAGTGAGATAGAGAAAGCCAGGGAAGAAAGACAAAAACGATAGATGGAAAGAGAGGGCTAGAGAGGGAGAGAGAGAGAGAGAGAGAGAGAAAGTCACGGTGGCCGTACGATCGTGATCGATCGGAAGTCGCCGTGAAGTTGAAGCAGTAGGTTTTTCCGGTTTTCCCGGAGGATGGAGCAAGGAGTGACGAGTGGAAACGACAGCTCTGCTGAAAAGCTCAGGGGTTGATGTTGCACTTCGGGTATCAAGAAAGATACCCGTACCATCAGCCACTCCGCTTAGGAGGGTCGTAGATAATCGCCATCAACGAACGAGGGGAGAAAAGGAGGATGGAAAGGGGAGGGTGGTGAATCCACCCCGGTTAATCGGTCTCTCCAGTCTTTGTGCCCCGAGGTCCCGACGCAGAAAGGATTAAAACTTGTCGAGCCGATCGAACGAAACTATATGGAGAATAATGAGAGAGCTCAGGGAGCAAACACAATGGCAGAGTAAGTTAAGAGGGCCCTGCATCGGCACAGACAGCTTATCCGATAAGTCCGGATGATTCCACGCGAGTACCAAAAAAAAACTACATTGGCTTCGTCAGGAGAGAGTGGAAAAAGCTGATCGTGCAATTATTCGACTTTCAACCTTTTGTTCAATATCACTTGGGATAAAAAGCAATGTTCCTTCTTCATCTTTCCAAAGTGTTGTATGAAAAGTGCCGTTTCCGTCACCATCAAGTGGAGTGCTTTACCTTAAAGCCGAGGATCAACCGCGGTGGGTTATCGCACTCTTTTGACAACTTCAAAGCCACGTTAGAGTGATGTTTCGACAAGCCCAACTGCACCCAGGCCTGTACCCTTTCACGTACTTGCAATTGTATCCAACTTGTAAGGACTGATTTCGGCAGGAGTCAAATAACATGGAGCAATGGCCGAATCGACGCCTTCATTACTGTCCGCCAAAGCTCTGAGCGGAGACTCAATGAAATCAAAAGCCTCCATGACGCATAGCAGCACCATGATATTGAGCTACTCTGCTTCTTGAATAATTTATGACTCGAGCAAAGCTTCTATGTTTTCCTCGAGCCAACGATGCTAATACATCGAGGCGCTCTAAGGTCTAAAGACATCGAACGGTCGAGGAACCGATCCCGGTTATGCAGTCGAGCATTTTCGAGCCTCGCTCAACGGGTAGATAAAAACCAGGCTATTATACAAACGGTTGTACGGAACGCGAGATGACGCCACCATCTTATGTTTACGCACTCACAGTTTCTCACCCGACGTCGTATATATTGTTATTACGAGGGAGTGTTGCGCAACATGAAGACGCAGCACGATAGGTTAAACTGGCTTGCTACACCCATGGATCGATAGACACCTATGAGTTGACTGAAACAAGTGTACTCGAGGAACAGAGACCTTCGAGCGCCGCGTCGAGGGCGTCAACTTTGTGTCGTGCGGACAATGTGCGACGGCAGGGCGACCGAAAAACGAAGAGAGAGAGAGAAGGACACGGATGGGAAGAGAGCGAGATTGAAAAAGGGGAGAGCAAGAGAGAGAGAGAGAGAGAGGCAGAGCCATGCTATTGTGGAAAACGATCATTCACGAGTCAACACTTGATGGAGATTTTCGAGTTCACCCGATGCGCCTAAGTGGTCTCGTCAATAGTGCAATCACGTTAATCAATTATTGGAATAAACGGATAACGAACTTATTTTACTATTTGCCCTGCAGCTCCCAGCTATACCTACCAGGAATAAGGACGCAAGTCATACATTTATGATGTAATGACTGTGGAGTAGTTGAAGACATGAAAATTAGGGTGAAGCCCTCATCTTCATGAACTACAGCTCATAAAGTCTCCCATATACCGCAAACGTAACCCCGGTTCGCCACATGCTACGTCGGGCAATCAGCCCGACGTAGTTTTTGGGTGTCATCAGTACCCAATTGCCAAAGGACTACCAACTAAAGGAATCAAAGAATACGAATTTACGAGCGGAGCATCGCTGTTTTCGTGATGTTGAATAAATTCTCCGCCGTTTCGTCGTGGAAAATAATGCTTAATTTAAAACAAAATTATTCCGAATGCTTTCAAACATTTCGAAACTGTTGTATGGTCAACTCCTAATGATTCTGCAAGTTCAGCTAGCATGCATCCAATTCAAAAGATCAATATCATTATTTTGGAAGCGCCTAAACCAATCCCTGCATGTTGTTTCCGACAGAGCATGGTCGCCTTAAGTCTCAACAAGAATTCTGTGTGCTTCAGTTGTCGATGTCTTTTGAATAAAGTAGTGCAGTAAAAGTCCCAGCAAACACTCTCTTTTTGGCACGAAATTTATCATGTATAATACTAAGAAAAAAGTTGTTTACACTTCGGTGAAATGACATACACTGAATTTCAAGCGTGCTTATAGTGCGTCTTTGTAGATGCGTTGCGATGTTAAGCTACGCGCGCGCAGTTCTGGTAACGCCATCGGTTGGAAAACAGCGAGAACTTATTCAACGTCCCAACACAATGATTGAAGAGTCAGCTGATTTTCCGTTGTTTTGCAGCAGTGTGATCGAAGATTGTAAAACAAAATACAGGCCGACCGAACCAGCTTAACTTTTAATCGATTGAATCAATTTGTCTTGCTGCATCAATGGAAGTGGATCAGCAAATCCGTTATATTCAACCGTGCGAATCCCAAGAGCAGACTGACGCCGCATATGACAGGAGGTATTATCGAGTGTAAACGTGTACGATACTTTTTCAATATCCGGATTGACAGACGTACGGACACGGGCATCGAACCGACAAATCATCCAGAGACAAGTGTCGATAACCCTGCGTGCAACGTTTCCAGTTAAACATTGACAGAGGCGACAACATTCCATGCTTCCGTAACTTCTCTCCAGCCCTTTTTCTCCCCTCTTGTCCCTCGTGTTCCTCTCTTTCTCTCTTTGTCTCTCTTTCCCTGCTCCTGCTCGTCAGCCAGACAATATTTCCCATCGTTCCAGATTCCCGCAGCTCTGTCGTCGACGTTGCCGCTCTCATTCTATTGCTCGTCGCTCCGAGCTTTCTTCCATTTCACTTCTCTTTCGTTTCTCATTCGTAGCAGGGTCGTCCGTGCTTTTGGCGAGTGCTATCCAACTTCGAGCACACCCTGTCTCAATACCTACTCCCGGTTAATAGTTTTCCTTGAAAATTCGGTGAAGGGGAAAGGCTGCCGGGCCCAATCCCACTTGGAGCACAGGCTTGGGATTTAATTTAAGAGAGTAAGAAGCGGAGTTTCCGCAAAGAAAGGGGCGGAAAGTATGAGAGTAGCTTTGGAAGAAAAGACTTCGAGATGAATCAGTCATGACTACCAGCACCATCGCTACCACCTACCAACTCCCTTGAAATACCTTCGATAAGCCGTCCCCGTACTTGCGTCTGCCTTCCGACTCAGGACCATCAAAATTGCACGAATATTTTCCCCTCCTAGGAGAAACATTGCGAGCGGAATCTGACATTTTCACCTGAACGTACATGCTTTAGCGGCAGTCAATAAATAAGAGCAAATTATACCGGGAGCAAGTAAAACCCCTCGAATATCAGTCGATCGAGGTCAATCACTGATAGAATGCAACATCAATATCATTTTTTCGACATTCAGGAAATACAGGTTACGTCATGAAGGTTGAATCTTATTGTTCTTTCACCAGCGGCTTGCAAATGATGTTTCGAGCAAAAAAGTTGACACTAATGAGGAAAACTCCTGCTTTACCGGGATTTGACTCGGGTCATACAAATTTTTTGCACCTGATTCGAATACTTCGAGGGTGTTTGCGATCCAATGTGGCTGAAGGCTCGAGAACCGGAGTTTTAATGCTCGAGATAAAAAGCAAGTAAGAAGTATCCGGTATGTCGTGAGGATCGAAGTGGGGCATTTCTTGAAGCCGCGCCTCCTAAAAAAAGTGATGCAGGATTCGTGCGCGCGTGACAGATATATACGAGGAGTAGATTAAGGTAGAGGGTGTAAAACGTACGAGATGCAGGGTAGAGCAAAAGAGAGAAGTTCGCGTGTGCTGAATCAGCGAAAAGTTCCACGCTGCTCGTCCATAGCGATCGTAAAAGGGTGAGTGTGTTCGTGAACAGTTGGACGGGTTGACGTGAACGGTTGGTCCATGTGCTGATCGATTCGAGCGCATGAACTGAAAGACTAGTGGTCGAAATATCGACTGAACGATTCCGGGATGTTCCCCACAATCCTCCCACTTCGCCGATAATCCCTCTTTTAGCACCTAGAACTCTTCGGTCGATTTTCAAAAGTTAAGTGGCAGTTGGGCGGACCACAATTGGTAGGTAATCCAATAGTGCAAGTAGCACATGGAGTTGAAATCGATGAATAGAGTTTCGTCCGGCGAGTACCAGTCACTACAAATGTAGCAGCAAATTAGTTCTAGTATCAGGCAATTATCTCTTCCATTGTCCATCCACTTCACACTTTATAAGGACGTTCAATGCCGAAAGCGCTGGTCACCAATTGATGGAAAAAAAATCGACGATCTACGCCCAGGGTGCCATTCTCGAGATTCTAGTTTTTAAAGAGACCATGCATCACTCTATGGTTTACATAATAACAGTAAATAGGAGAGTTTTCGGACTATAAGAAGAGAATGAATTGTTGAAGAGATTGTAAACTGCCAATCACGGTCTAACAATCAAGCCAATTGTCGCTGGATGACCTGTACCCAGTGTACTCCCGCATTGCGTGCATATCGTACATTAAAAATGAATTCGGAACATGTGTGTCGGGCTTTGTCGCAGGCAATATATGTGATTCGGATATTAACATAGATACGAATATAGTGTACTGTTGAGATTCCATCCTGTCAGGTCACAACAACGATAACAAGTGAATACCCGGAAATATGTATAGTTCACATGCAGTAAACCCGATACGAGATTAGAACGATTAAGCATGGCTCCACGACGATGATAACGTTGTCGCTTATCGCGATAAGCCCGCACCTATTCGTTTCGCCCACACACCCGAATATTTTCTCTTGCTAAATCTCCGTTTATGTATATCAGCAAACAACGGCATATATTCCCCATTCCTGAGTTATTCATGTACGTGCCTATTCGTAGTTATATTTTTCTTTGGCAAAAACGCCTTATTCACCATGATGGTGGGTCCATTTGATCCTGCATCGAAATCGTAGTTACCACCATCAGCAAGGCAGCGTAATCCTGTAATGTCCTTGACTTTCTCTCAATTATTGTAACAGCTTGATAGTTCTCGTCACTGGTTGTCCTTAACGTCAAGTTGTTAAACGCCCATGAAGGAGCGCACTGTCAAGAACGAGCTGGGAAACGTTATCCAACCTGCTACCCGCAACCGCAATGAATTTATCGAGTTTGGCACCAAGTTGTATGTCTTGAGAAGGGGGGATTTGGCTTTGCTTCGGGTGAGCCAAATTTCCTTTCCTATGCATCCTCCTTCGCCATCAAGACCTTATCGTCGAGTCGCGGGAATAGGATGTGGAACAATCGAGGATAGGACAGGCTTGCGAAAGCGCGGGAGAATGGCGGAACTTTAAGTGTTTGGAGGGCTAGAGAATCTGCTGATCGTTCATTCCGATCCTGGTATTCGCATTTCGAGTGTCTACATAGATATACGTGCATATGTATGTTAAAAGTCAGAACCGAGATACGCGGACTGGATACATCTCGGAATCCCGAGAAGAAAAGTCCTTGACCATTTTTATCGCTGAAGCGCCGTTCGTTAGATACAAACGAATTAGTGACAGCTAATGCCGTGCGCCGGTAAGAACCAGAGTAAGTAGGAGGGGAGGTGGCGAACGTATAGAAAGCGAGAGTGCCCTACTCCCGCGATTAAAAACGTGATGCGGCTGGTCACGTGCAGTCAGGCACGTGACCAACCGCATCAGCGATTGGCCGCCAACAAAAGTTGAGAATATCTGCGCAACGGTGCATCGGAGAAAAAAACGGCAAAGGACTTTTCTCTCCAGTATTTCGTGATCGATACATCCTTCGTTTGCGGAGCTTGGCTTTTAGTTTATTTCGCTCAATACGCAATGCTACGTGAACGCGAACGGAAAGATGTAAATGCATGTATTCGGTGAATCGAATTCTCGGAGAACGCGAGTTCCACGGCACGCCTGTTTGCAAATGGCATAAATTGCCGAAAATACCGTGGCCAAGCGATAAATCGGGGACATGCGAATGAACGCCGTCATACGGAGGTAGTAGAATAGCAGTAGTGGTATTGGTAGTAATAGAGGTGCGCCACTCGGCTACAGGGATGAAAAACGGGGGTGAAAGAGACGGAGAGTGTTCGCCTTCGGTAGTATAGTGTATACGTACGAACTGCGAGCTTTTCCTCGTGGGCCAACCGAGGCTTGGCCGAATGATCGATCGCGCGGCAACCATGGGACGTGCCTCGCGTGCCATCCTCCATTGTCACGACACCGTGTACGTACATACAATTTATAAAATATTACCCACACGTGCTATACGATATTTTTCTACGTACGTGCACCATTGTGTGTATCTTCGTAGATATTCGTGTACCCAACGGTGTATAGTATAGTCGAAAGGGCAAAAGAGAGAGGCAGAGAAGAATGGAAAGTATGGGTGAGCCAAATGAAAACGGAACATGGCGGGAAGTGGATTTTGTTTTAAAAAATTGACCAGCCTTGTCGCGTTCGCTGGGGCTACTCGTAAAAGCATTGTTCCAGAAATTTGGCTACATATCCGTGTGCGCGACAGCCACGGTCGAGTATTACGGAAATTGCGCACCTGCTAAAAAAAAACTACGGCTGGCGAAATACGGCCGAAGAAATCAAATGGGACAATCATTTGCGTCGCCCCTGAATGATTCAAGAGCTGTCCTCGTTGAAAACGTGAATTCCGTGATCGTTCGCACATGGCGTTTGCCGAGAACTTTGCATAAATTCATTAAAACCGAGTGCACGAAGCGACGAGCGTACAGAAACCATTCCCGCAAAATTATAATAACAAAGAGACACACACTCGAACATTGCATCAGCCGCTCTTACGCATCAAGAAGTTTCAGCTTGAGTGTAGCAAATTACAGTTCTCTATTCGTCACAGGACCGTGCAGCTCGGCGAGCCGTACACACGTGGTTACATTTCCTCTCGGTATTCGACGAACAATTACGACGATGAGGTTACATCGCAATCGAACAAAAATTCATAATACCTTTAATATTTATTCAGAAATTCCGTTGGGAATCACAAGCACTCATTGTACTTCAACGAAACATCAATTTAATTAGCAAATCAATCGGCCATTCGCGAAAACGTTACCACAGTGGCGGTTCGAATGGCATACCTAAGCGCGACAAGGGAGAAATTCAAAATCGCCGCTATCACGACATGCATTTGTGCCCGCGTATACGTGTGATTGCGTACGTGCGTGCCGCGTATACACGACAGACGGGGTTACTGCAATTACATCGGATCTACCGTGACTATCCAACGGTCAATTGCAAATACTGCGACAATGGAAACGCCCTGGAAATACGCATCAACGATGCGGACAAAGAGCAGCACGCTGTTTTTGAGCGTGGAAAAAGAAAATGTATATTACGAATGAACAACCATATAGCGTATTCTGTCATGAGCGGTGTGGGCGTCGGTGTATTTATTTTTATACGTATATATAAACGAGTATGTACGCGACATGCTGATGATATCGATAGTCGTTAAAGATAAATACAACCAGACGAAGAAACTGCAGATGGTAGCACGAATCCTTTTTATTGTATGGCATTGAATCGTGCAACGTTGGGATGAAACGATTTTTTTATTTAATTACTGTTCAATTTTTTGGAGCTTAAGGATGTTGAGTCCCTATGAAACATGTTAATGTTATTTGTTCAATAAATAGCTTCTTAATCGTCATGAAATTTTTACACGACCTCCTGAATACTTCATGTAAAAACATACCAAATTTTCAGAATTCTATCATCATTACTTCAACCTCCTTAAGGGTTAAAAAATAAAATGATAAGAAAATTCTGAAAATTTGGTATGTTTTTGTATGAAGTATTTAAGAGGTCGTGTTAAAACTTCACGACGATTAGGAAGCTCGTTATTAAAAAATTAACATTTTGTTAAGAACAATTTTTAAAATAAATACAAAAAAATTTATCAATAAACTTCGTTTTGTTTCCGTTGCTTTCAGTATATTGTAGATATTATAAAATTGAGAGGTCAAAAAAAAAACTTATTGCAAAGTTACATCAGTTTCCATAAAACAACATTTAATTTGTGAATGTTAATTGTTCAATAACGAGCTTCCTAATTGTCGTGAAATTTTTACACGACCTCTGAAATACTTCATGCAAAAACATACCAAATTTTCAGAATTTTATCATCATTTGCGATTTGGGACTCAACATCCTTAAGATATAAGATTGAGGGTAAGGATACGAAAAAACGTTTGAGTGATTTTCGTAGCCTGAATCAGCCGAAAATTTGAGAAATTATTTGAAGAAAAAAAACATTAAAGTCCGCTACATTCCAACGATGTAAACTTCTACTTCATTTTATTGTCGACAAACATTCTGCGACATTTATAAGCATGAAATTTCAAAAATACGATTTTTCCATTGCTTTGTTTTATAGTCTAGGACAAGGGTCTTCAACCTGTGGCCCGCGGACCACATGCGCCGTATCATTGGCCCTTGTACTAAGGAAGGTTGAAGACCCTGGTCTAGGATCTCGAGTTCAATTTGCAGCAGAGATTTTGTAAAAATTCCAAGAACTTACTAAGTATGACGGCTCGTGTGTAGGGCCAAATCGCCCGCTGCGATTTGCCCTTCTTTCTTTTGCGTTTTTCTCGAAACTATGTTTTAGGAAACGATGCAAGTCGCATCACAAAATATAAACGTTCGATTCATTTTAAATTTGGAAAGAGTTCATTACATTTTTATCGTGTGGCGCGCTCATTTTTTAAATCTGTTTATCCATTCGTTAATAAAAAATTATCAATGCTGTTTTTTCGTCGAGAATCGAACGTTTTTTCTACGGCTCGCAATATTCGTAATATGCATAATTTCAAAGAAGTATCCCGCCATACGAAAGTTTAATTCCTATACTGAATGTACATTTTTTCATTTTTCATTTCAGACGACCCGAGTCGCCCAATGCACGTCAGCCGATAGGCCATGCATCAACGGCAGCACGTCGTTGAAATAATAATAACTCCATTGTTTATCAACATTTTGAAATTTAAAAAACTCAAACTTGGCAGGACTGTGTATCGATGGTTTGTAAAATCCCGGCCACGTCATCTGAACACTCTCATCAGCGTAAGAATATTGAAAGTCAATTTTTATTTTGGGTACCAAGCTAACGCAGACCCGTCAAAAAAGAACATGCGTAAATGCATTGATATCTCATTACTCCCATCCTGCCAATAAATGCACACGTTCAAACGTAATGTCAAATTGCGACTTTTACCGAAATAAATTATATTGATAATCACCATCATTGTAACTCAAGGAGCTCGACGGAGGATACGGGAACATTAAATTTAATTTAAAAAAGGAAAAATTAGAGAAAGGAAAAAAGAGAGAGAGAGAGAGAGTGCAGTCGAGAAATGCGTGGGAAATACGCGCGCGCGTGTGTGTGCGTCGGAAAAGCGCGCGAACGATGATGCGGTCTTCCGTACTGCGGGTGCATCAAGGACCGGGGATGCACGAGGTAAATCGTGTGTAATTGGGAGTTACGCGTACACGCTGCTTCGTTTACACACGAAGGGCGGGAAAGTCACGGGAGTTTCGTCGCTGCAATACCGAACGGCCATAGGTATACGCACGTTGAAGTAGATGTTATATTCGACGGCGAAAGCGCATACACATCCACGGGGCCCACAAAACCGTATAATTAATCCGTAACTCGACCTGACACATTATTCGACAAATGGTGCACGTTTTGAACGCGAGCAGCCCGGAGGCCCGTACAGATAGCGAAAAAAAGCCGTTAGCTTCTTCGCACGTATTTCGTTTTCGATTGCAGACCATTGCGATAGAATTTTAAACAAACCATGAAGTACAAAAATGTTGACAATTTAAAAAAAAACGGAGTTCGGTAAACTCGAACTACCCGAGTAAAAATCGTGCTAGCCTGTCTGAGTTACGACGTTAAAAATGTTTACATTCGTCCAGCTACTCTTCGGCTATGGAGTTGCAGTTTGCATCGTTCGAATGCAACGAAAATTCATTCCAGTTTCTTATTTTCATTATTATCCAAAATCGTACTTTGCAAATTCGTTGTAGATCCCTCAACAAGAATCCTAGAAAATGTTCACGTGATTTTCGTGTCTCAAATCTGCCAAAGGAATTTTGGGAAATCAAACAAAAATCGCTTTCGTCCCATTCCAATGATGCAAACTTCAACGTTATCTTTGGGTCCCCATACGGAAGCGCCGAAAAAAGTATTTCCGTTTATTCGGCACCCTTAATCACCCCTAAATTTTCAGCCCCAATGAAGCACGATTTCCGCAAAGCCAAGACGAGCAACAAAAAAAAAACGTTTTCAGCAGTATCACGAAGAACGAACAATTTCGTTGGTTTTCCGCGACGCAAATTTCAAAATTGTTTCTCGAGGAGGCTTTGAGGTCGTACGTCGCTCGCGAACTACCCATGGGGCGACGGGGTGCTGGATTTAAAAAAACTACCCGCCATTACCCTTTCTCGAGAGACGGACAAAAAAACTACAAGCGGAGGGGGAAAAACAAACAAAACAACGGGAAAAAAACAACGCATTGTCGGAAGGGATGCAAAGGGAGAGGCCCGCGGAGCTGGAACACGAGTAGAGGCGCTTCCTGTTTGCCCGGGGAAAGAAAAACGAAAAAAAATGCCCACACATGCACACCCGCGAATCCTCAGATTTAGCTGAGGGGATTAGGCGTGTGGTATCCGGGTATGATATATTTTTCATCCGTATACGACGCGCACGCGGACACGGAACGTTCCACGTCGACTAGGGTCGACCCCTCGACATAATTTTCACAGCCCGCGATTTTGAATTTGTTTACAAGACGTGCGCAAGAATATTTGCCAATAATTTTCGACTTTTTCAATTCTTGCATCATGCACTTTTTCTACCTTTTGGTCTTCTTTGAGGATTTCTCATGTGCAGCTATTATGAAAAAAAAAAAAAAAAGTTCAGGCATTCGCGCAAATATTCCCGAATTGTTTACGATTTTATCCAGTTTTTTTTTCGTCGCAATAAAAGGAAAAGAAAAAAAATGGAAAATTGTGCCCCGTCGATCCTGGGTCCGCGAGCGTTTCCCGTGTTACTAAATTCATTCGGAATCTCCTGTGTACGCTTTAAATCCGGCAACGAGGGAAACCCTGCTGGATCAGAGTGCTAAAAATATCGACAAATTGCATCGGTCGTTCGTGCCGATGTGTTTTTCGGCTATCGCGCGAAAATACTGCGAAAGCATTCCCGTTGCTTGCGAATCGATATCGGTTTTTTTTCTTCGTTTTTCCGTTGCGTTTCCCGAGAATTTTCGGAGTAATGCGCGAGACCGCCTAAATTTGCAATGTCCGTATCGGGTTTAACTTTAATAACGTAGGGGAAAGAAGAAAAAAAAAGTACATTTCTGCACACCTTGCACAAGGTTTATCAAGAATTAAATTTTATTTCGGAAAATTGGATGAGATATATACGTGGACAAACATTCGACAACATTTAATCAAGCGCAATCATGAATAATTAAAAATTAGGTTCACCCGCGTTCGTTGACTTTTATACCACATGCAAAACTCGGGTGCGGATTTTACGCTCGTTTCATAGACCAGAGTGCGAGAGGCAACTCGTCGGCGGAAGAAATAAATATACGCGTTGCGTGAAAGTGATCGGTGACCAGGTTTAGTTATGAAACCGATTCCGACGCATTAAGACCGTATACACGCGAAAAATTTCAAAATTTTTAATTTTTTTACATTTTTGACTCCATTAGCCTAAACGGTTAGGAATATTTTAAGCTTTACAGAATTGAAAAATTCCAAAAATTGTTAAAGTTACAGCATTTGAGCCGTTTTTCCACGATTCACTTTTTTGAACCTTGTGAAAGTTCTAACTCTTGAACGAAGGTTCACATCGCTTTGAAGTTTTTACAATATATTCTTAGTATCATCACTTATAGTGTGAAGCACAGAAACAAAAATTTCTATGACACAAAAAAATATAAAAAATAAAATACCAACAGAAAATTGAGTAAATTTTTTTTTATTATAATAATAAAATAATAAATAATTATAATATTTAAAAAATAATATTTTTGGTTCACACTGAGGATACATTCATTATGCAATGATAAATATGTTCATTTTTTTTTTCAGAGACCCATATCGCTGCCGAGAACTTTCACCATCAACGCGCGCGCAAAAACATACATTGGTTTATTATGTTATATCTCCGCCATTTGTTAATATTTCTGATTTTTTTACATATACTTAACCATGTGCATAAATGATCTGTATGAAAAAATGTCAATATATGCGTCATTGTTTTTTAAACCGCGTCTAGAAAAGTACCTTCGAAAATCGGTGACGTCGCGTATATAAGGCCTTAAACTTTATGCGATAACTTTAGGCGACAAAACAAAATGATGTTTTTCGTGATTTCTTTTAAAGGAAAGAGATCTTTACTGTTTTTGAAACTGAGGGTATGTTTTGCTACTACTTTTAGCTGTTACGTGGTATTTAAATTTTTTTTATTAATCTCTACAAATGACGGAGATATGGCACGGTCTTCTGAACTGCATTTTCAAAATTGGCGTGACGTATAGATAAAAAGCTAATTGAACAACTCTGGTGAAATTTGGTATAAGCCTTTTTAACCTTGTTGTCGAAAACATGACTCTAAATGTTTTTGAAAATGAAAAAAAAAACGTATTTTTTATTGCAAAATGTAGCTATTTTTTCGAAAAATTCAATGCATCATTGGAATGCAACAAAACTCCGTGCTTGAAATCATCATTTTGCTACAAAATTTGTAAAGCGGTAGATATCGTCTCGGCGTGACATCGAAGTGTGCATCGTTGGAACACAACAAAAATTTCGTGGCCGAATTTTTTTGGCACATTTGGGCGGCGAAAATAATTTGACACGTTTTTGAGAATCATCATCAGAGATCTACAGCTCAAATTCAACTCAAATTCAGCTCAAAATTTACAACGACAAAAAAAAAGAGAAAATCCTCGTAGCATTCCAACATCCCAAACTTCAACATGTCGCCTCAGTATCGTCCTCTAGCCCTGCCAGCTTAATTGAAAAATTATTATTGAATAAAAAAAAAGTGCAATCATACTAAATATTCAACAATCGTCGTGTCTGTATGTCAGCTGGATTTCAGCCTGATTCGTAGGTCACAGCCGAAAAAAAACGATGTAGCCACATCGTTTTTTCTAACATTTTTTCAAATATATTTTTACAATATATATATATATATATATATATATATATATATATATATATATATACATGTGTATACGGGTAGACCATTTAACGTGACCACCCCAAATATCTCCGTTGCCTTTAGAGTAACGAAAAAAATTTCACGAGATAATTTGATTAATTTCGAAGGGTTGATAGAGTAGTGAAAATTTCATTTTTGTCGAGGTCTTGATTTTTGCGTTCTCAAGGTCATCAAAGGTTTGTCAAATGGATACATGTTTTTTTTTACTAAGACGTTGTAGCTGATATTCAGACGAATCCAACGACCTATGATTTCATGTCAAGGTCATGATGATTATCTCTAAAACAGTGGGACTTTTACTAAACTGAAATTCCAGCATATCGGACTTGATCTGACCATTCGACAGTTGCAGGATTATCCATTCACAACAAGACACCCTCTATATATATATATATCTAATATAGTTTTTACTAATCATAAAAAAAGCATAATCCTACTGATCCTACCTATAACTAAGAATCATGTCGTTTCTGTCTGTCAGCTCAATTTCAGCCCCAAAAACCGATGCACATCGTTCTCTTTCAGGCCTTTCACGTCAATTTCCTAATATAAGTAGGATTGCACTTTTTTTTCTTAATTCGATGATAATTTTTTTCGTCGCGCTTTAAAGACAGCCACGTAGGCCCAGCTCAGCAGTATGACTTTGAATAGCCGTGCACCTACACTTTCGATGTATATAGTCGAGCGTATGACACGTACATGGCTTACCTTTGCATCGCTTATGACTCGCGCAGCTCGTCGACTCTAACGCCGCGTATCATTGCGCAATCGATAGCGAGAGTTATTATCGGCTTACATGCTCACTATCTACATATATACAAATATATACACTCTATATAATGGTTGGACGAAGTCTTCCATCTCGAATAGACCAGAGGCTATTTTGACCCTCGCGACATATTTTCGAAAAGCAAAATGATCCAATGAATAAGAGAGTTACTTTTCTTCATTCTTTACATCCTAATATTTATATGTCAAGATAGGACAATATTTTCAATTTCTATTTGTACATTTAGGCTACAAAAATAACTGAACAATTTTTCAACATCCCTATTAGGGTTCCATAACCTAAATGGAAAAAAAGAGTTAAGTTAGTGATAAAAATGAAGAGATGAAAAAATAAAGAAGCACTTCCGTTGCATCCCAACGATGCAATAAAAAATAAATAATTAAATCCCTTTAACTTCTTTTGGCAGATTCTGTGGACAAAAATCCTTCCACCATTTTTAAAGATCTTTGTTAAGTGATCTACTATACTACTATCTATAAAAAAAACGATTTTCTATTGGGATGTTGAATAAGTTCTCGCTGTTTTTTTTCGTGGAAAAATAATGCTTTATTTTAGAAAATCATTCCTAATGCTTTCAAGCGTTTCGAAATTGTTGTGTGATCAACTCCTAATGATTCAACGTAGCAAGTTCAGCTAGCGTCTGACATGAGACTTCATGAAGTAATGCCTCCAATTCAACCCATCAAAATCATTACTTTCGAAGCGTCTAAACTAATATCTGCACTGAATTGCAATCTTGTTTATAGTACTTTTTTTATAGACGCGTTACCAATTTGAACTATATACGCGCACGCATTTCTGGTAACAAGTTCTAAGACAATAATGAATATGAGGACAATAGGACGTTGCAGTTAGCATTGTTGGAATGCAACGAAAATTAATTATTTTTAATTACTCAATTTTTGTTGGCCAATTAAGTCTTTTAATCAATCGCTCAACCGTTTCTACGTATTCTTTTCAGGACTTAACGACGTCGATTTGCAAAAAATATGCTTTGGATATTCATAAAAAGTAAGTAAGAAGAAAAAAATCGTTGCATTCCAACGATGCAAACTTCAGCGTCATAATAAAATGCCAAAAGAGCTTTCATTGCGCTCCAACGATGCAAACCTCAACACCACACCCCCTCGTATGAATGTAGATTATATAGCCCCTCGAAGGACAAAAAAGTCCTTTACATACAAAATGCCTAAAGTCGGGCAGGTACGTAGATACAATGCATATGCAGGCGTGCAATGATAATGTCTCTGTGGTCATGATATCTCTGGCAATCACCATATGCGTGACGATACGTATTGAACGTGTGTGGGTCGTCAACGGATAATCGTGATAAGAAACGAACTCTTGCAATGGGATAAACTCCATGCAACACGCGGACCTCTCGTCCAAGTCTCGTAAATTATTTTTTGAACAACGCTACATACGTGTCGATATATATTTTTTTCGCCTCGAGCTTATTTTTCAGTTTTTTCTTCAGATATATATATACATCGTAGGGAGAAATGGAAAAATAACACCGAGGCGAAAAATATAGACAAACAAGATGGGGGGGGGAGGTAGAGGTGATGCTGTCAGCTGCGAATGTGGCGAAAAACCGCAACGAAGAAAAGAGTGAAAAAGTGTGCGGGTTGAACGGCGAGTAGTGGGCGAAAGTCACGCGACGATGGACGCTCATATATCATTCCCTCCTGCTCGGTTTCGTCCCCCGTCGCCCCCTTGCCCTTTTGCGCTGTCTTTTTCTCGGTCTATACCTTGGGTCTGCTCGTCGAGTCTTCTCTATCTATCGCCGCGCGTGTATAGACAATACATCGGATATGTTACGCGTATACAATTTCCAGAGGGATCCCTTCCGGGCGACCGGATCGGATATGGGTTCATTTCGCTCTGGTAAAATTTCCGCATAACGCGTGTCCGCGACGCGTAGCGGGAGTTTCGCGTGCCTAGAATTGACAGCCTCAAAGCCTCAAAGGGTTGTAGCTGACGCCCTTCCTGTTGCTCTATGTGACTTAGGGACTTAGGGGACCCAAAGTGGGCACTCAAAGGCAAATAAAAAAAACAGTTATAAAATGTCATAGTCAAACAATCTTTTTTTCCATCGGGTGCTGGATTTATCGTAGTTTGATGGTACGTCGCACATTTCCAGTAAATCTTCAAAATACAAATAATGAAAGCAATTTAAAAAATAAGAAATGCCCGCTTTGCCCTGAAGCCGTGCCCGCTTTAGGCTACCCCCTGGGCAAAGCGGACACGTAGAGGGTAAAGCGAGCACCCTGCATTTTTTTCTAAGGTTATTCATAAATAAGAAGAAAATAGGGAACTATAGGGGAAAACTATGAATGTGCCGACATATTTTATTGCAGACGAATCATTATAATTGTCATAAAAGAAAAAAAATGAACGCGTCTTCTTAACAGTTGGTAAACTTTATTTTTTTGGCAATCAAAAATGATCCAACACCAGGGTAAGCAGTGCATGCATCACGAGCCCACATTTGACAGTCATTGCATCGAATCAAGTCTTCGGCGGGAGGATCTGTATAGGGTTCGTTGCATATCATGCACACGTAATTTTCGTTGTCCGTAGTTAATTTATTTTTGACCTTTTTGGCTTTTCCTTAATTTTCAAATCCTTCTTAAGGCTCTCATCCCAAGAAGCTCGTTGTGTCTTTCATTTTTATTTATTTACCATCTGAAATTCATAGTGGATATCGTTATGAGAAGGTAACAATGCCACTTTGAAACATGTAAAAAAATCATCGTTGCAATAAATAATAATAGCGTTTTGGTGAGTTCCTACATAGATAAATATATAGGAAAATTATTAAACTAAAGTCACATAGTCATATTCTATCTTCTATTATCATGTTAATTTCACATTGTCATCTGTCATTGGAGCATAGCGGGCACGTGCTCGATTTCCTACAATAAAGATTTTAAAAATAGGGAAATTATTTAAATAAAGTATCAACGTCATTTCCGACGGCCATGTTTTTTACCAGGCGTAGCGGGCACGTGCTTGCTTTGCCCTGTCCGCTTTGCCCTTTTGCGCCAGCTTGACGTTTTCATCGAACCTGACCAGAAAATTATTGGAATACATTCAAGTAAATATGAATAAAACAAACATAGGCATAAAACTGTTGTTTTTTTCAAAACCCATGAAATTTTGTTGTTCTTTTTTTGCACAAATAGCAAAAAATGTGTGCGTGTTGTATAGACCCGGCATAGCAAACTAATGGTGAGTCAATATTTTCTTTGTGTAAATCGTACTTGAAATTTTAATCACGTTTTTCTCAAAAGTGTATTTTTCAAATTGGCTTCCATGATATCTCGAAAACTATTGAACGGATTTGGTGCAAATTTTAATGGGATAGTCACCACATCTGTAGTTCTCAGCCGAGCTAGAATATTTATATCTGCCCTAGTTGCTTTGTAAGCTGAAAAGTCGAAGAAAATTACGAAATTTGAAACTTAAGTTTTAAAACCGTGCCAAACATGCAATTTTCGATATTTTTACGTGACTCCAGTCCCAGCAATAGCCTCAGGTCTACAAATTAAAATGCCGTTTGAATTTTTTATTTCAACTGAGCAAAACCTCCCGAATCATGACCACCGTCAACAAACTTTTTTTTACATATGAGTGTCTTCCGAACGGTGTAAAGTCGATTTAACTCGTTATTTTTGTGTGATAAAATTCTAAGGGACTGTAAAAATGTTAATAAATGTGCGGTAAAAATTCAAAGATAGTGCGTTTTAATGGTTCATGGAAAAAAAACTCTCAATAAAGTCCAAGTTTCATTGCATCGTTCATGGAAAAAAAACTCTCAATAAAGTCCAAGTTTCATTGCATCGTTGGAATGCAACGAAGATGTGTTTTTCCCCTTTTTCTCCATTTCCATTGATATGCAAAATTGTTTTTGAAAAGATTTAGGTTACAGCTCTCAAATTTGACCTTGAGGAAAAATTCACCAAATCTTTGAACCGCTAGAAAAAAAGTTTGCAACCAGAAGAAGAAAAATCATTTCGTTGCATTCCAACTATGCAAACTTTGAAATCACATACTTTAATCGGGAACAATATCGAAAATCGACCTGTTTTTAAGGCCCTACGCTAAACCAAAGCCGTTGAGATGTATGGTGCTGAACTTTGCACCGTTGGAACGCAACGAGAATTCTTTTCCATTTTCTTTATTTTTATTTCATTTCCTTATTTTTATTAGTGAAATCTTTTTCGAAAAATGATTCAGGATTTTTTGCGATCTAAATGTGGCGAAAAAAAATCGGCCGTACGAAGAAAATATATTTTAGGTGCAGTTCAACGATGCAAAACTCAATACCATTGAGGTGTATGGAAAAAATGACGTAGATATTGTTAGAACATTAGAAATGATAAATGTCATAAATATATAATCTTATGTTCAATTATACTCGTACATATTATACATCAATTCCATACACACACACACATTTTATATATATATATTCATATATTTATTTTGTTTATTTATTTATTTATTTATTTATTTATTGCACGTGTATATATGATGATCGTGAAGTTTGCATCGTCGGAACCCAAAAAAAATCAATTATTATTCATTGATTAATTCCTTGTCGCCGTTTTAGACCATGAAATTCTCCATTTTTCCACTTCTCCATTAATAATCCACTTCTTGCGATAGCTACACTCTATTTTGCTCGTGGCCCGATCTATTCGGCATGAAAGGCCCCGTGTTCGTGCATGCACCAACAACTCGTGCAAAAAACGCGAGTTAGTGTGAAGTGCATTGAAGTTGGGCGAACGTGGCCCAACCGAGGCCTCGAATTTTACAGAACAAACGCCACACACACAAGCTTTGTACATGCGTATGTGTGTGGTTGTGTGCATGTATGTGTACACATATATGAGGCTTAAAAATCGCGACGTGCTGCATTTATGTACTTTTTATTATTCTTTTTTTTAATGTATCATCGTTCCTCGCCACGAAAGATTTATGACGCTATATTTATCCAGACCGGAAGGATCACGTACTCGAAACAAAACCGTAGGACGCGTATTTTAAAAATATATTTGACACGCAAAATATAAAGGATGAGAAGGAAATAATTTAATTCCGTTGAATTTTTTTTCTCTCTAGGGATAAACACTCTAGCATTTGTATTTATAAGAACGAAGTATATTATGGATGAAAAAAAAATGTATACATGTAAAGTAATGATTAAATATAAACGAAAAAAATAAGAATCCAATGGAACAAAGATGATGGAATTGTTTTTATAACGTTTAAGTTTGCATCGTTGGAATGTGACGATATTCATCTTTTATTATTATTATTATTATTATTCGAAACCTTTTTTGCCACCAGAGGTCATAAATGTGTAATAAAAATACGCGACAATGTTCAAATAATTTTCATGGCCTGAAGCGGATAAAAAGAAGTTTATGCATGAAAGAAAATTGATTTTCGTTGCAATGTAGCAATTTTTTTTTATTACTTCCTTTATATCATTATCCAAAGCATATTTTTTTTGCCAATTAAAGTCGACAAGTTCTGAAAATAATTGTTTTGAGCGATTTTTTAACGGTCTCGATTCGCCAAAAAAATTGAGTAATAAGAATAAAATTAATTTTTGTTGGATTCCAACGATGCAAGCTTCAACGTCGTTTCTATGGTGTTGAAGTTCACATCGTTGGAATGGAACAAAAATTCTTTATTTTTTAATTTCTATACTTGTATTGCTTTGTATCCCTTTTTTGAAGCTTTAGGTCATGTCCTAAGTAAGTCCTAAGTAAGGGTCTTTAAAAATGTTGCAGGCAGTTTTGTAGGCTAAATGTGCCAAAAAATGGGCAAAACGGAAATGAATATTTTCGTTGCATTCCAACGATGCAAACTTCAATAATACTCTTTTTAAATGCAAGACAAAAAAGTGTTCATAAAAATTGAAAAGTAAACGTGAGAACGTTTATTTCAAACAGTAGTAAATATATATGACGAATAAACCGATTCGACTGGATCTTACAGAACAATCAATAAAATGTGTACGAATCGTTAGCAAGGAGTAATTTTTGGGTCTACTCTGGACATTGAGCCCGAGCTAATGACCTTGACATTATGCAAGTGCGACGAGCACGAGCTTCCAGAGAACAGGAAAAATTCAAAACTTCATGACATTGAAGTTTGCATCGTCGGAATGCAACGAAACTCAATACTTCGTAATTACTCAACTTTTCGCCGATTTGGTTGTAAAAATGACTGAAACGATTTCACATATTCTTTTCAGATATTTATGGCCTCACTCCGCAAAAAAAAGGCTTTGGATAATAATAAAAATAAATAAATGAATAACGGAGAAAAAAAATCGTTTCATTCCAACGGTGCAAATTTCAAGGTCCTTAAATTTTGCGCACATGGCCTCCTCCTCGTAAAAAATTTCTCGCGAAAAACGTAAAATGGCACAAAAAATATATTACCGTCGGAATGTAATAATGTGAATAGGGTATTTTTTTTAAAACGTCGGAAACCGTACGTCTTTCTGGTCGATGGCACCCAATACTTGAAAAATACTTCACGTGTTTCTAAGACTGAGGAATCGGCAATTAATTCCGAGCTGAAACAATGTTTCTCTTCCATAGTTGATAAAGGGAAGATAAGACGTGATAAGATATGCGCGGAGGAAATCGAAGCTTAGAAGCATTTCAATACATTTTTCTGATAGACTTTCTGATAATTATGATGACGTATGTTGTCTCGACTAATTCCCGTTGGAGTTATCTCGCAAGCATATGCATAGAGAATAATTAGTTGATTATACACAAATTTTGTTTCTATGTTAATTTTCTCTTTAAATATTTATTTTACTTTTTGAATTTGTAATATGTGATTTTGCTATGTAAATTGTAAAAACCGCATGCAGAATATATATACTTTTCGTTGTGTATATACACAGGGTGTCCTATTATGAATCGTGCAACTGTCGATAGGTCAGATCATGTCCTACTGTATGCTGGAATTTCACTTCAGTAAAAGTCCGACGTTTTTCGAGATAAAAATCATCTGCTTTTGGTTTTTTGCATGCCATTTCTACAAATGATAACTTTTTTGACCCGGTTTTTTTTAAGGCCTTAGGCCATAGTAACGGGTATAAAATCATGTGCGAATTCAACAATTTTTTTTGTGTGAAAAAGTCATTCACTTATAAAATTACTTACACATCTATTTAGTATGAATATCAAGCTGTTAGATTTTTTTTCGATGTACAAAATGGCCGACTAGTCGAAACTTCTCGAAACAGCTTTTTTCCAATTGGCGTGACAAATAACTTCAACAATTTTCACTCGATTTACTTCGAATTTAAAAGTTATGTTCCTAATTGCATTTTGCAGAGAAGTACGCACAGAATTTCTGAATGATAGAAAACTTTTTATTTTATGAGCAGTTATGCCGAAATTTTCCCCTGAAAATTCATTTCTTAAATTCAAATGCCTACAACTTTTGAACAAAACCATATTTTTAAAATTCCGTACGTACTTCTCTAGGTATTCTAATGTAGATTAACGAGAATTTGTGTTTTTTGTTCCAGGTCAAAAATTGGATGCTAAATGTCACGCCGCAGAGCGCCTAAAAAAAGATAAAAGAAAATAATAGTAGTCGGCCATTTTGTACATTGAAAAAAAATATATATATATATATTTTCTAACAGCTTGACATTCATACTAAATAGATGTGTAATTAATTTATGAGTGAATCATTTTTTCATACGAAAAAAAAATTGTTCAATTCGCACATGATTTTGTATCCATTACTGTGGCCTAAGACCTTAGTACTCTTGGTTATTTGTTTTATTTAGAAAAGTCTTCTGTTTAACTTTTAATGTTAACGAAACTTTATGAAAATAGATCTTATACAGAATTTTCATGCAAACCAATTCGAACATCTGAATTCGACAGACTCCGGTGTAAAAAAAAAAATGTACTACGCATATCGTGCCAATTATTTTAAAAAGCTGTTTAGTTATTGTCGATTCGTATCATTTGTAAAAATAGCATGCAAAAAACCAAAAGCAGATGATTTTTTTTTAAATAACACAACACTTTTACTAAACCAAAATTCCAGCATATAGTACCGCTTTTTCAATAATCTTACTTTCTCGTTCAAAATTATTTTATCCATATTACCCTGATATTTGGTTCACCACAGTAGTCTAACACCTTAATAGTTTAACACCTTATTTAAATTTTTTGAATTAGTAAAATGTGATTGTGATGTATAAATTGTAAGAATCGCAAGCAAACATATATATATATATATATATATATATATATATATATATATATATATATATATATATATATATATATAAGGCGCTGGCGAACAAAACTGAACTTGTCCACGCTACGTCAAATCAAGTTTTTGTAAAAATTTTATTTATTTTTGTTCTCAAGAATTGCCATTTCATTAAAAAAGGCAGTTTTTACCTGATTTTAAGGTGTTCAGAGCTGGATATATATCATATATATATATATATATATATATTTCTATGTATTATATTACGGATACATGTGTGTGCGCGTGTGTGCATGGTCAGGGTGTATAAAAAATGTCCGCAACGTTCCAAGTATTTTATTAACTCGTCGAAAGCCGATAAACGAACTCCAATTTCCGACAAAGAAACTCGACTCGCGGTATGCTCGTCGATAATCTCCGTCACATCCCCAAATACAGCGAATAATATATTTGTTTAAAAAAAAATTCCCTTCCTCGAGCCTCCAACCAAAGGATAAAAAGCGTCGTTTAGTTAAAGCATTAAAATTCGCGAAAAGTGATTTTTTATTCCGTCGAGAGTGGGATAATAACGCACATGAGGAGGATTTCCCGGCACGGCGAGGATTGTTCGGTGTCACGCTGGCTACGTTGTCAAACCGCGTGTCGTATTCCCCCTCCCGCCCTCGGCCCCGCCAGCCGCTCGGCGAATAAGTAAAATGATCGATAACTCGGCGAAACCGGGCACTCCGGTACAACTTCATTTCGTACGCAACGTAAACTTGATTTTCGTACATTTACGAAGCGTTTGCCAACGTTGTAGTCGGAGGCCTGGTAAACGTCAACGCGAGGTCACGAATATTCTTAAAGTAGGAATTTGAATAGCGGAGATCATTTGTCTCTTTTATCGCTTCTTCTCCTCGACAGATTAATTTTCTTCGGCGCCCGATCGAAGGATGAAAAGTCGAACACATGTGTCCGTCGATGTGGATGAGTATTTTTTTTCGGTTTTTTCTTTCTCGGAGATTCACGTCACTTACCAGATGTAGAACGGTGTTGACGACTTCGCGATTGGACACCTGTCCGACCTCGATTAGGCCGATCAGGACGGCGAATTTGAGGCTGTCGTTCATCGCCATGGCCACAACTTCCTCCGGTCTCTTGATGTCACTGAACGGTGGACTCTTCATGTCCGCCATCGTTATAAAACGTAATGACGTTTTTCACAGACACGACGACACGACGACGACGACGACGTCGAGAGCGTCGCAAATTCACGCACGCACAAACGCACACAATTCTATTCAACAATGAGGGAAAAAAAAGAAACGAGGAAAAACAAAAACAAACGTATCTCTCGTAACGCGTAAACGACCACCTCTTCAAAGTCACCGAGTCTCGCTACCCCGTCACATGATAATACAACACAAATTGATCTGCCATGTTAGAAAGTGGACACTGTTGTGAGGGGTCTGCCAGTACGCCGAGGCCAAATGTCCCTAGCTGCACGAGCGCGCGGGGCCGACTGACGCGCCCTTGTCCAGACTGCGGCCTCCGCTGGAACTCCCCCCACTACCGCCACCCGACCCACGGCCCACCGCGCACTCCGCTGCTCCGACGATAGCCCCGGACGGGCTTGCGTACAATTACTACTTTAACCGCAGCTACTTCGACGTCTTGATCGAAATATTCGTATCTCGCTGGAAACGATTCGGAACGGGAATTTTTTTTCACCAGCATGTACAACACGCCGACTCATTCGTTCAGCTCGAAATGACAAATTTGAAATTTTCGAGTCGTACAGGCGAATTATCGGTTTTTCGAATGATTGTACCTGGTTGTCGAGTATAAAAAAGACGAACGATTTTTTCTTACGTATTGTGTCTTAATTTTCCGATCGCACTCGATAGGTTATCGTGCCCTGGTAAATATACCGCAGGGGGCTCCTACTTACCTACAGGACTCTCCGGTCCGCATTCTTCTCCAGTTTTTTCTTCATCAGTTCAAAGTTGGACAATTGAAAATGGTAGGAGTCTTCGGTACGCGGTCACTTCCGGCACTGTAACTTTGAGGCAACTCCGGGCGTGTAAATGTAGTGCAAAATTGAATCGCATTTCGATCGCTCGATAATTTACTCATAAACGTTACAGGGGAGTAATTCCTGGTTGATATTCCGCTGACTCAGTTGAGCCAATTTATTGATCTGAAGTACGGAAAAGAACCGAGCATCTCGTACATACTTCGCACCGGAAACCGGAACTTCCGCACATATTCGTTAAGAGTCGATCATTTTACTGAAGATGGTTGAATGTTAGTATTTTTTTAGGCGTAGATACATTCGTGCGAATTTTGTATGAATTCGTCATTTTCGCAAAAAAATCTTCATTTAGCATGAGAAACGATTTATGCGAAATTACGAGTCGAGCTGGAATTTTAATGTCACTAAATTCACGATTTTTACAAGAAGCTGAAATTCCCTAGATTTTTTTCTGTCGAAGCAGAACTTCAAGAACACTTCGAAGTTGCAATTTACCGGACGTAGTTTCGTTTAAGGAGTTAGGCTACTGTGACGACCCGAAAATCAAGGCTATTTACAAAAAATAATTTTGAAGGCATAAGATGATTGAAAAATCGTTTATTGATTTGTATGTACATTAACAAAGCTCCGTACCAAATTTCGTTTGAAAATAATAATAATAATAATAATAATAACGATTTCGTGGGAGGCCCTTTTAATGTGAGGGGCTCAACGGTGTACTTGATTATGGCCACCAGGTTGGTCGAACACGAAGAAAATAATTTTTTTCTCAAAATAGATAATATTGGTTAAGACTTGACCGAGCTTTTTTATTATCCTGTCCCAATCAGCAAAAAAATCAAGTTTTTTTTCATTTTTCGCGCAGGAATGGCATCATTGTTGTTAATAACTTAATAAACTAACCTAATAAAAAAACGTCGGTCAAGACTAAGCTACCATCAAACTGAATGAGCGTACCAAATTTCAAGTCAATCCGCTTATTAGATCTCGAGAAATCGTGTACACCATTTTGAAAAACATAGTTTCGAGAAGAACGCGTTTAAAATTTGACTAGCAGATCTATCGTCGTAATCATAAGTTTATCTTCAATCTGCGATTCTTGCACTATATGTTGGACCTTCCCTCTCAATTTGAGTAACCCCTTAAATAGATTAACATAAAAATATAAGTATAATATCAACGTTCATCAGTGCATCTGATCCTGGACGAACCGATGTTTCGCAATTTCAGTGTATCCGACGACCTTTAAATTTAAAAAATAACAAGACAATCTGGTTTAATTAAATGTAAATAACAAAAACTTTTGGCAATAGTCAAATTTTATCAACGACGAAAGCGAGGGTTTTCGAATGTCCCGCGAATTCCCGGTCAATCGTCTCGAACTTTGATTCGTCGAGGACCCAAGAAATTTCAAGCAATCGCGTGCCTCGGGAGCGTCGAGAGACCAATAGCAAATCGCGTTATACAAGAACTTGGAGTTCCGGAGACTTTTCCGACCGCGGAGACGCGTCAACATTGTCCGCCGCGGCTTTCAGTGACACATCAGAAATGGCTGCCGTCGACGTTGAACGCATTAAGGTGAGTAGCGTTATGTCAATTCTTGACTCTCACTCCGGTGTTCGGTGATTTTTTGTACATTTTGATTGAAAATGAAATTCGCAATATCAGCGAATAAGCGAAAAATAAAAGCTCGCTCGAAATGTGGAAATTGGTGGAAAAATCGCGGCTTCGAAAGGGCGTTGGTTCACTTTTCGTCCCTTTTTGGTATGTATCCCTCGTACGTAACGGTGCCGGAAATGTTTTATCGGAAATTCTATTTTAGGCTCCTATTGTCCAATGGTCTATGGACGAGCGTCCTTTTTGAGGTTATAGGTAGCTGCGAATGGGTTTTCTTTTTTTTTTCAGTTGGAATCAAATCTTCGAAACCTCAAGCTCTCGGGTCACGTAGGTTTCGATAGTTTGCCCGATCAGCTGGTCAATAAATCGGTCCAGAATGGCTTCGTGTTCAATATCTTGTGCATCGGTGAGTCACTCGTTCGAATCAGTGTCGTTTCGTGCATTCCGTTTTCCTCAATGTGCAGTCGAGACTGCAAGTTTGTTTTTTTTCAGTTGATGTAAACAGACATGCCTATCGTGATGTTTTCATTTGAAAAATAAATTCAATGTGAATCTTTGTTTATTTTAAGTTTAATAAGACGGTTTTTTTTCTCAATTCGAAAGTAACGGTTGTGAATTTACGTTGTTTCAAACTGAGTAAATTTGAAATTCTCATTCAAGACTAACCGAAGTCAGTTTACTTTGTTTTTTGAAACAGAATGAATTTTTATAACTTCATTCTACCTAAAGTATATTTATCTTGTTTTTTAATTTGCTGAATGCTAAATGTTCACTTGAACCTAACGGAAGTGAATCTAGTTTGATTTTAGGAGATGGCACCGAGTTCAATTTTTTGAAAATATCGATTTTTTTTTTCGACAGATTTTAAAATACATTGCAAAAATATTATCCCAAAATGGCAAGTCGATCCTTTTTTTCTAAGTTTAACTTAGAACTTAATTTTCCAAGTTCGGTCACCTCAGTATCAGAAAAATCACTGCGACAATCAAATTCAAATTTTGCAAGCTTCTTCCACATACTAAAGTGCAGTGCTTGAACGAAGGAATTTTTTTTTCAATGCATCATTTTTTTCTCTTGCGGAAAATAGAGCGTTTTTTTACAAAAAATCGACACTATTACTTTGGACTGTGGCCATTGTTTTGAAAATCAATATTTTATTACATCCTTTGTCTAATCTCTAACTTCATGCAAAAACTAAACGCGTTTCATTTTTTATTTCGCATGATTTTTTTCCAAACAGTGGTTACCGCAAAGAATGTTTCTCAAACAGCGGTCCGCACAAATCGTTTTCTCCACCACATTTATAAATATTTTTCAATGCAAAAATTGTAAAAGATGCTCAATACTATACTTTTTAATTTAAACAAAAATAGAAAAACTGCTCACATTTTCTCAGAAAAGGATCACCAAAATTCATCCTTCCAGCAATGAGTTAGGTTTGACCTGTTAAGATAAATTCATTGTTCTCTTTTTATAACTAACCGACATGAATTTAGTTTATTTTCTAACTCACTACATTTTCCATTCTGACTCGAGGCTAACTTGAGTAAATTTTAGGTGTTTTTAAGTGAAATACATTGTCGTTTCTCATTCAACACAAACCATAATAAATTTAGTAGATATTCTTAAGCCCTGAATGCATTTTTGGCAATAAAAATATTTAAAACGTATTTAGATCGTACAACTACTAACTAAATTCAGTTTCGAGGCAACACTACCCAACATCAATTCGGTGGAACATAAAAAAAAAACTTGATTCGCACCTTATTTGGTTTTTCTTGCCTGGAACTAGTTAAAATGAATTCAATCTGTCTATAATCAAATCCATTCTGTGCGCACGAAAATTCGAACTTATTTAATTGTGCACAGAAAAACGTCCTTGTTTGTGAATGAAAATTTAGAGCGGCATCGAAAGAATATTGTTCAATTTTCCATTCAGTTTCAGAGCTCTAAGTAGTCGGGAAGTGGGTGAAATATCGATTTTCCGTTTTGCGTCTCACAGAAAGTCAAGTTAATTAAAAGCTTGTAAAAGGCTCAGTGGCCGGAATTCTTTGTCAAGAAAATAACCATTTGCCCAGTACTTGGTACCTCCAGTTAACGGTGCAGCATTTGAAACTGCAAATATGTAGCGAACGTATCTCCATAGGTGAGACGGGACTGGGCAAATCCACTCTCATGGATTCGCTGTTCAACACGAGCTTCGAGTCCAACCAGAGTCCCCATAATTTGCCGTCGGTGAAACTCAAGGCCCACACTTATGAGCTGCAAGAGAGCAATGTGAGGCTCAAACTGACGATCGTCGACACAGTCGGCTACGGCGATCAGATCAACAAGGAGGACAGCTTCAAGGCTGTTGTGGATTACATAGACGCTCAGTTTGAGGCGTACCTGCAGGAGGAGCTCAAGATCAAAAGGTCGCTGTCCACCTACCACGACAGTCGCATTCACGTCTGTCTTTACTTCATTTGCCCCACCGGACATGGGTTAGTTCCTTTAGTATCTTTTTACGTATACCCCGACACTCCACGATTTTCTCAAAGACTTTCCACGGTTACTGGAAGAAGAATATTCACCGGACGAAGTTCTTAATCGTCGACAACGATCAATCGTATCTACAGTCGTAATTTCATTACGTTTCAGCTTGAAATCCATCGATCTGGTGTGCATGAAGAAACTGGACACGAAAGTCAACATTATTCCCATCATAGCCAAGGCCGACACGATATCGAAAACTGAGTTACAAAAGTTCAAAGTAATCATCGAGTAATTCTTTGCACGACGATATTGTAGTTTGCATCGTTGGAATGCAACGAAAATTCATTTTTATCTTCTCATTGATGCACTTTCATTATTATTAAAAAAAACTTTTACCCATTTACTCTGAAGATTCTGCGAGTCTGAATTTGCCAAAAATAAATGTTGCTACGGAACTTTCGTTGCGTCCCAACGATGCAAACTTGAGAAATTGAGTAAATTGAGAAATAAGTTTTTTCGATCGATGGCCTTCAATCTCTACACGATAGCTGAAGGATTCCTCTGTCGGAGAATTCCTGCAGCTTGTCAGTGAAAAATCGATCAAGTAGGTTCGAAGGGAATTCAAGTTTGGCAAATTAACGCCGCTAAGTGGAGACTATGGTGGATGCAGAGCCGGGGACCATCAGGCGGCAAAAACAGGAATATATGTTATAACCCTGCACGATAAATGTTCAAGGGGTTAAGCTATTGTGATGTCACGAAAACCAGGATAAATAAGAAAGAAAATTGATTCTGAAGAAAAAAGTAAGATTGAAAAATGGTTTAGACATTCTTTTGTGTGTACATTAACAACTTTGTGACTACTGTAAAAGTTATGAATAATCTTGTGAAGAACCTTTGAAGGTGAGGGCCTCAACAGTGTACTCGATTTTAGCCACCCGGTTGAACAGAGACAAAACAAAAAACGAGTTCTTAAAATAGATGATACTGGCTAAGACTTGACCGAGTTTTTTCGTTATCGCTTTTCAATCATAAAAAAAATCATTTTTTTCAATTTTTCGAGGAACAATTACATCGTTATTGTTAATAACTGATGAAAAAAGAAAATTGAGAGGAAAACGTCGGTCAGAACTAAACTACTGTTACACCGAACAAGTGCACCAAATTTCGGGTCAATCCGTTCATTAGATGTCAAGAATATCGATAAAGATGGGGCGTTACGAAATAACAGGGTGGGGGTCATTTTTTCACCCTAATATCGATAAAGACGTGACAGGGGGTCGTGGTCATCTCCTTTTTTTACAGAAAGGGGGCGCTGGAAAAAAACTTTTGGAACCCCTGGCCAATACCGTTTAAAAAAACATAGTTGCGAGAAAAACGCGTTTGAAGTTTGACTAGCAGTTCTATCGTTGCAATCATAAGTTTACCTTCAATCTTCAATGCCTGCACCATATATTGAACCTTTTTTTTTTATTTGGAATGCCTCAAGCGACGAAAGATTCTTCATAATGTTCACAGTAGCCTAAGCCCTTGAAGCAATGATTAATTTAGCCAACTTTCGACGCTATTTAGTTTCGGAGCCAAATTTATTCGCGCCTTGACTGTTGCAGAGTAAAATTATATCGGAGCTGCAGAACAACGGTGTGCATATTTATCAATTTCCCACGGACGACGAGAGCGTCTCCGACGTGAATTCCAGCATGAACAATCACGTGCCATTCGCTGTTGTCGGGAGTACGGATTTCGTCCGTGTCGGCAACAAAATGATGCGTTCGCGACAATACCCCTGGGGCACTGTACAAGTCGAGAACGAGTCGCACTGCGACTTCGTCAAGTTGCGGGAAATGCTCATACGCACCAACATGGAGGACATGAGGGAAAAAACGCACTGTCGCCATTACGAACTTTATCGTAAGAAACGCCTCGAACAGGTACGATTTGTCGTCTACGATTATCCTAGTAGCCCCCGTAATTCGACACTCCTTTAAAATGACGTTGAAATGCAACGAAAATGAACGATTTCTAATTGCGCAATTTTTTTTGGCCTATCTAGCCAGTGAAAATCACTGAAACGTTATCACGTTTTTTCATGAGGCACTTACAACCTTAATTTGCAAAAAAAGGCTTTGGATAATGAAAAAAAAAGAAACAAAAAATTGAACAAAAATGATGGTGAATGAACATTCCGACCATCAAAAATTCAACGACATTCTTTACAGATAATAGCGCTAGAGATAGAATGAAGGTGGTTCGGAAGAAACAATTCAAAACCGCAAATCACGCAGAATGCGATATGAATGTCGCCGAATGCCTACGCTGCGGATCACGCTAAATACAATAAGAATAGAATAAAAGTAATAATAAAACGAAGGATAAAAAATGAATAAAAATATGATGATTGTAGATCTTCATTTTTTTAAATCGCTCATTACGTATACAAATGTTTGTTTGCTCAACGCGAGATTTTTTCGCGAAACGATCACTTACAGGTACTTGTGTCATGTTCTGACATTTGTCGAGTCGTTGAAAGGTGATGTTTGATTTCTTCTATAGTGAGGTTATGTAGCGTTGTCAACTGCTTAAAACATGAACTCACTAGTAAAGTCGATAATTATTAACCGAGTGCTCAACAACCAATGTCGATTGAAAGTATTTATGAAAATCATCATAAATTTCCGTTCTAATGCTTACAAAAATAAAAATACTTTTTTATGAGATTAAATTCCA
Source organism: Ophion costatus (assembly GCA_951751655.1). Taxonomy (NCBI): domain Eukaryota; kingdom Metazoa; phylum Arthropoda; class Insecta; order Hymenoptera; family Ichneumonidae; genus Ophion; species Ophion costatus. The sequence goes on along the minus strand of OX632366.1, from coordinate 20,755,108 downwards.
TGTACTTTAAACATTCGAAAAAAAAAAAGAATCGTTAAAATGATCAGTTCGACTTCCGGTTTTTCTTCCAAACTACCTTAAGAAAACTGATGGCGTTGAAGTTCACATCGTTGAGATGCAACGGAAAGTCGTTTCAATTTCTCACTCTCATTATTATCCCCAATCATTCTTAGCAAATTCGTTGTAGATCGCTAAATAAGAATTGTAAAAAATGTTTGCGCGATTGTCATAACTTAAATCTGCCAAAGAAAATTATCGAACTGAAAAAAATCATTTTCGTTGCATTCCAACGCTGCAAACTTCTACTCCATGAAAAATGAGATGCGTTACCATTTCCGTTCTTCTCTTCCCTTGCCAGATGGGCTTCAGCGACGTGGACAGCGAAAACAAGCCGGTCAGTTTTCAGCAGACCTGCGAGGCGAAACGTTCGACCCACTTGCAAGAGTTGCAACAAAAGGAAGACGAGATGCGTCAGATGTTCGTCGCCCGCGTCAAGGAGACCGAGGCCGAGCTCAAAGAGGCCGAAAAGGAGGTGACGATGCTCGATTAGTTTTCTTTTTCGTTACCGCTTAGCACCTCGTCCAATTCTCTTCCCGATAATCGAGGATTATCGAGTGTAGAAGTATGAAACCGGAATTCTTCGTAAAAATTACACGCCTGTTGTTTGAAAATCACAAAAAGGGATGGAGACGGCTTTCTGCGTCACATTCAATTGATCCGCGAGTTCTCGTTGGCTCTGAGTATCATCTTCATCCAACAAGGCTTGAAATTCGTTGTCTGCGAACTTTTTCGGTGGTTTCCCATGCTCTTCGTTTCTCACGTCGAAATCGCGACTTTTGAATTTTTGAACCGCTCGAGACGCTGTGTTTTACCAAGAGCATGTTCGCCGTAAGCTTCGACAAGCATTCGATGCGATTTTGCAGCAGTTTTCTTCAAACGATAACTGAAAACCAATGCTGTCCGCAAATCGTAGTTCGTAGGCACAAAACTCGACATGTTTAAGGTTGTAGAAAATATACCGGTGTAGGGAGGTTGGGTTGTTGTGTGTTGAAAATCTTCGTCAGCTGTTGGAGGGAGATGGTGGCGCTGCAGAAGCGGTCTCATGGTCCCTAAACTGATGGCAAGCACCATCTATCGGCAAATTCCGGTTTCATACTTCTACACATGTATACACACTAACGGTCAAATGCATGGACACCCTTGGCGAGTTTTCGATCGGGACGAAAATTTACGGATCTCGGTCTCCAAACGAAGACAGCAAGTATTTCGGGGCAATATTTGAAAGATGTAAAAACAACCGTAGAGTGAGCGCTTCCGTTCGAAAACTCGCGAAAAATGTATCCAAACGCCCGTACCTTACGATATGTCTATCTTCTTTTTTATAATTTCCTCTCGCGCTCTATCTCGCGACGCAGCTGCACACCAAATTCGACAAGCTCAAGAAGGACCACACGGAGGAGAAGAAAAAGGTCGAGGAGAGTCGAAAGAAGCTCGAGGACGACATACTCGAGTTCAATCGACGAAAAAATCAGATTGCCCAACAGGCGCAACATCACACACTCACCTTAGGCAAAAACAAAAAGAAATAAGATGTCACGAGCTAAAAAAAAAAGAAATTCTCCACTGAAGTGGCATTCTTCCGACGGGTCATGCGATTTTCGTTTCGGATCAAGAGCGTCGATCGAGCGAATCCGAGGAATTTTCCAGCTGGCTCTAAATTCTCGTCGTAGACCCTGGGCATCCAAAGTTAACGATACAAATTGCCCTCGCGCTACCAAATGCATTGAAACATTTTTCTAAGATTTTTTTAGCCTTTTTTAAAACTTTTTTTTCTTATAGTACGAGATAGTTCTCGAGTATTATTAGCCTATTGACCCAACGACGGCGATCGGCGCAGCGTGTCATTTTCTATAGAACTTCAACATTTCGAGCCCATGCACGATGCGCATGCCCCGAATTCGTCGAGGCCTTTAATTTTTTTAAGTGCTCTCTCCCGCCCTCTCTCTCTCTCTCTCGCCTCTTTCTGTATTTTACATCGAAAATATATTTAAATACGTGGACATGCGAAGAATACTTGTTTATTGCTGCGATACATGGATGAATGGTGAATATCTTTCCCTTCGAAGTGCCTCACTCGAATATCTGTGAAACTCTTCATGATGCAAAAATACATTTGGAACAAAAGTTAACGGGTTACAGCTACCTACCCCGTGGCTGGAAAAAAAATGTTTGTGATTTTTTTTCGTGCAAAACGGGTACAGGTTTTCAAATTATATTTTTTACATCGAAAAGCGCGATTTTAAGTATCTTTTGCATTGTATAGAGAAATATTTATAAAACTCGCGGTGACCACTGCGGCTCGGAAACAAATCATCCGACATGACAAAAATCAAACGCATTTAGTTTTTGCATGGAATTATTTAGTGCTTGGACAAAGGATTTAACAAAATATTGATTTAAAAATAAATGGCCGCAATCCAAAATGAAAGTATCGATTTTCGGTGAAAAATGCTCTATTTTCGTTGATAAAAACTAAACTATGCATCGTACAAAACATCCTTTCGTTCAAGCACTGGGTTTTGATGACCAAAAGCAGCTCGTAAAATAGGAAGTACAAACGCTTTAAAAGTAAACCGGTTTGTGAAACCTACCTATAAACGCCCATTTGGCGAAGCCAACGTGAGTCGTTGTAATCGAGGAATATTCTGTGCGACATGGACAACAGCTACGCATTCTCGTTTTAACTTAACCTGAAAATCTAATTTTTCCACAAGTTACCCAAAAGAAAGAATATTCCTATGCAAATAGAAATACATAAACTCGTAAACTGACGAATATAAATCAGAGAAATGTTTCCAGTAACTAATTGGCGAATAGTCCATCAACCCTACCATTGAACTTCAAGCGAGTTTAATAAGGATAAATCAATTTTGTTCTTCCATGTAAAAAATACATTCTAGCTGAATGGGTTGATGCCTGGTTGAAAAGTTTGTTATCTTCGGTTTAATTCCCGTGCACTCTTTTTTCTTTCTGTGGTACATATATAGCTGCGAAAAAGAATGACAATTTTAATCAATTGTAATTGGCACCAATAATTCCGGTCACTGCTCGTAAGTATTTCTATTTACACGCATACATCGAATACTCCTTCCGCTAACAATAAATATGGAGAGGGCACCTAATATTTTGCACGCAGAAGAAATTTCGAGTGGATAAATCCTATAAAAACGGTTATCTATCCCTTAAAGTGTCCGAAAATGACCTGACATATTAAATTGCGCGCCATTTTTTTCATGGCGAACATAGAGTACTAATCTTTGACACCTCGCATCAGAAAGTATTGAGGTTTGGTCATGGAGAATTACGCAATCGAGCAACGCCGTAGACATTTTTATTTGCTGCATTGTTACTGCATCGTTATTGCAGACGAAGTTTCACCGCCACTGTTTTCTCACGCCATGTGCATTGACCATCAAGATCGTGCGATTTGACGTCATTGGACTTCTTTGGGGTTATCCAAAAGGGAAAGTGCATGCCAAAGATCCACAGACCATTCCGGAGCTCAAGGAAACAACTGGACGCACCATTAAAGGGCCATTCTACTGTGACGGGATGAAAAATTCAATTTTTAATTTTTTTCCACTATTCCATCATAAAATTGATATCCACCTGCTGGTAAAGTCGATTTTCGTCGGCTCAGTACATCTCTCCAAAGTAAAAGCGCTCGGTGCGCATGCTCGGTTCTAGTACGGCTACCTGTTGCATGTCCCTGGCAGCCGTTGGAAACAGCTGTTTTTAATTTATACCTGAATATGCACATGTACACATCTACTTCTATACTTTTTCTGTATGCAGTAGTCTCTCTTTTCACTGTGTGTGTAAAATGACGCTCTACCGGTTAGTATTGCTCTGAATTTTTCGTTTTGTTCTGATTCGTTTTTCTCGAAACGACTTTTTTTTACTTTGCGTTATTGATTTCGGAAAAACAGCTTAACCAATCGGGCTAAAAATTGAACTGCATATTCAGCATATGTATGGCTTTCGCCCGAATTAAAATGATCAAAAAATATTTTCACTTATACTTTCGCCCGAGTTATGAAAAAAAGTGTTTTTCGAACACTTGCACAAAACAACGCCATTTTGTTATTTTTCAATATAAAATAATAATGCTAGTTCGGGCGATGGCGACACTCATACAGATGACGAATCTTTTTGAATTCTTTGTTTCAGATTACCTAGAAAGCGCAAATTATCAACGTCAGCAACATACTTTTTTTCATGCCTTCACACGGTTATAAATTGTTCAATAAATATACATTTATAAGGAACAAGAAAAATTGTTTTCTATTCTGTAAGAGTGTACCTTTAACCCTTCCTTGACACCTTGGGTCATTTTGACCGAGACGAACGTCAAATAAAGTGCTTACTTTCAAAATTTTTTTACAACAATTCAATTTTATACTTACCATATTGTAATTATGCAGACATATTAAGGAAAGGAAAACCGGCGGAAGGTTTCTTAAAGGCAGGTGGATTAAGTACTATCCGGGTCAAATCGACCCAGTGTCAAGGGTGGAGCGAAAAAAAATTTTGTACTCATACATGCAGCAGTTTTCGAAAAAAATATCAAAAATCGCCTATTTTTCGAGCCTTCACAGTAGAATAACTCCTTAATGAAATTAGTCCGCAATTATGCCAATATGTTATTGAACATTTCGTCAAAAGCGTGAACGTTTGCAAGCAGGAACGAGGCGGCCATTTATCGGATATTGTGTTTCACACATAACCTCCATGTTTGTACCTTATATTAAAATAAAATATAATAAAATAAGAAAATTCAATCTGCGATTCCTGCGCCTCATGTTAAACCTTCCGCTTCAATTTTTGAGTTGTTTATGCCTTAAACGGCTATCGGTTTTTCAAATTTTTCACGGCAGCCTAACCTCTCGAGAGATCAACACCACCAACAGAAATCTCTGCAGGTTGTCGTCTTCGATTGTCGGTTCAATTTTCCACCACTGCTTGATATCTTCATACGCGAGAATAATTACATTGCCAGGATCCTGCAATTAAACATTGTTTTTTATTACTCAACAAAGGGTAACAATCGAGGTGACAGTGATCATTAAAAATGAATCTCAATGCGCCCAGACTCTCGAGTGTGTATCGAATAGCGTGTTGCGTTCGTAATTCGATGCGAGCCCGCACCCTTCCGGGGAAAATGGAAAATCAAAACATCGTCGTCGACCGGAAGTACATCGATTACGAAAACGTCGCAACAAATATGAACGAAAGCGAATGCGCTCGATGTCTACGATCGAGTGTTTTAATCCTACTAACTAAACCTACCAACTTAGGTCTAGTTTAAACGTACTGCTTTCTCGTTCTCTCTCTCTCTCTCTCTCTCTCTCTCTCTCTCTCTCTCTCTCTCTCTCTCTCTCTCTCTCTCTCTCTTTCTCTTTCTCTCTTCCTTTAAACACAATTATGGCGAGAACGTCGATTGACCGAACAACCGGGAGCGTACATTTTTTTCGCCACAGTCAACAGTCGTCAATCGCGCTTTAGCGGCAAAAAAAAGTAACGCAGCACACAGTATCGCCTTATGATGAAAACACGCAGCGAGACTTGTCGAGAGTTTCGCTTCACTCTGATACGACGACGCGCCTTTCGTAGCGAGTATTTATCTCCTTTCCATATTTTTTGCCAATGAGCATTTCTAAAAAAAAAATAAAAAGAAAACAAGAAAAACGTAAATAGCCTCAACGCGCGGACAAGACTCGTCTCGTGTTCCTTTGCTTTGGTATTCCTTTGCACAGTGTACTCTTGCATTTCTGGAAAAAAGAAAATCCAAGACATGTCGTTCCACGTGGTTTACGTTATTTCTCTTGCGCTCTCATTCTTTTTTTTTCTTCATTTTTTCATTCCTTGCAAAACGCTATCCATCCCGCACCTTAACCCTAGGCATTTATATAAAAATACAAAAGGTAGATTACGGACAGTTATGTGTGCATACGTGTACAGGATGTGCCGTTCTACGAGTCGCAAGCTGCAAGCGAAAACTTTGCCAAATTAAAGTTCTCGATACGGTTGGTCGGACCGCGAAGGTCGACTTCAACATTTCAAATGAGAATCTGTGATTTGTTTCATATTCTGTCTGTAGCCCACCTCCAGAGTTTTCCAAAGCCCCATGGTTGAGTACTTTTTCCTCAAGTACCTTTCGAGCCGTGTAACTTTCAGGCCTCACAGCGCGACGAGCACTCGACGCAAAAACATCAATTTATAGTGTTTCGAAAAGCTCTCACGGTGAGCTGTACGAACAGACGATAAAAAATTAGGTTATGCCTTGATCCTTTGAAGTTGACCTTCGTATGACCTTAGCGGTGGAACTCAAAGTCAAATGGAGATGCCTAACTTTCTCCTTCCTCGAAATCAACCGATTTTTGTTCGAAACACTTTTCATTGGGACGCGTACTTGTTGAGATAGCAGCTTGTAAACACTTCAAGTCGGACACCCTGTTTTACGGGCACGATATCAAGCATATGCGGTGCCTTAGGCAATAGAGTGAACTACACATAGCGTAAATTGATTGTAACGTCGACGAACTCATCCCGACCTGCTTCTTTCTCTAACGTCATAACGCAAGATTTATTGCTTATTTATCCGTGAACATGCAACTGCGACGTGTCGGAGAGAAAAATGTGCTCGGTCGGTAAAGCAGAGTTCCGTAGCGAAAATTCCTTACATTTTGCGATTTTGCGCACTTTTTATTATTTTATTCTTTACTTATTTTTTTCAACAGAAAATTCATCGTATTGACGCGCGAAAAAAAATTGACGTGGCACGTAAATAAATGGCAGAGAATTTTTCCTGATAATCGAAGTAGACTGATACGCCTGAATAATTCAATATTTAATTACTTAATAGTATGATAATAGTTTCTTTTTCTTGCGGAAAAGTACTCCGAAGCCTTTCGCGTTGCTGCGGGGTTATGTTGCCACGCTCTGCTTTACCGACGGGGTCGAAGTCACATGAACTTAAAAAAAAACTGAAAAAAGAGGTTTGTCCAAAGTTCGACAGGCTCAGTTATCGTATGAACCAGAGGCATACGATATGGAGCCTGGAATTTGTCAAATCCGCAGGTCGTGGCAGTCGTCATTTTTTTTCGCTTCCTCGCGATGCACTTGTGACTTTGAGCCTGCTGTTTCGAACCATTTGTGCCGAAACCGTTTCGCCGTATTGCTAATTTCCATAGCCCGCGTGTGGCAACAACATGAAAGCATTACGGTGCTCGCTTGTACCACAGAAGTTTATATATACATATGTGTATATTTACATACGCGTGTGGCTACGTATGTATGTGTATATGCGTAAAAAAGTGCACCGTATGCGTCCCACAGCCATCGGCGATTACCAACAGCGCAATGGGCCATTTTGCTCACGTAGCGTTAATGCCGAGTTTTGTAAAAAAAACTTTTTTTTCTGCTACTCGTTTTTTATCGTGGAAAGGGATCATTACGAAATTACGTCAACGATTTTTATCACATTGCGATAATACGAAAATTAGTCATAGGTGATTTTCTCTCCCGCGCACATTGTCTCGTTTCCTGAAGACCCTCCGTATGCGCTCTAAGGAGCATGGAGTGCTTCACCTATGGAGACTAGATACCAGGAGACCAAACTCCCGTGCAAAGCCGGCGAAAAAAGCGTCCCCAAAAATGGCTCCAACATAGATGCCGCTGGGGTGCCACGGTCCCGATGTTTGCGTATATCTATACACGTGGTCCGGAGCACCCCAGCGCCATCTATCGTGAAACCGTTTTGGGGACGAGTTGAAAGGTCGAGTGTGGCCTCCTGTATCTAGTCTCCATGGCTTCAACGATGAAAGTTGAAGGATCCGGATTTTCCTTACGACGCAGATACCTCCGATGCAATTTTGATATAGAAGTTTCTCAGTTCCGTTACGTTTGTGAGGGGAAAAAATAACGATCCACCGAAATTTTCGTGAATTCAATCGCGGTCCATATTTCTCGATGAGACGCACTGCATTGATGGAAAATGAAATTCCGGCTTAACGGGAGAAATTTTAGAGATTAATCTTCATTTTTTTACGCATTTGAATTTTCATTGGACGTAGCTGCGTTCAAGAGAGAATCTTTATCGTCAAACTCTCATCGTTGAAACGCTCGCCTCCCCTTAAGGAGGTTCGGGACAATTGGCGAAATGTTACCATTTGATTCAAATTTGTACAGTAAATTCCTTGTCATACACTGAATGCACTCTCCAAATTTTAAATCGATCGTCCAGACCGTTTCTATAAAATTTACGATTGAAAAACAACACTTTTTTCGACATACAAAAATGCCTACACTCATCGCTAAATGGCAGTTTTACGCACTAAATAGTACGAAAAAATGTTTTTCATAACATTTCAAACATTTTTTTCACATGCTTTTGAAGTTTACATCGTTGGAACGCAACGAAAATAAATAATTTTTTATTTATAAATTTCTTTTTCCTGTTTGAATAATAACTATTCAAACGTTTTTGCGTTCTTTATTTTACGGCCTCAAGTTGCAGAAAAAAGGGCTTCGAATAATAATAAAAATGAAGAAACAAGATGAAAATCGTTTTTCACATTATTTCGTGCGTAAAATTTCCATTCAGCGATAAGCAGCGGCATCTGTGTTAAAATGTGTTTTTTTTTAATTGTAAAATTTATAGAAACGGTGTAAACGATCGATTTAAAGTTCGTAGGGTGCATTCAGTAGCCAAAAAAGAATGTACCGTATAAATTGGAATCAAATGATAACATTTCGTCAGTTGTCCTGAAACTCCTCACCAAGCACTTTGTTTCGATCTCCACGCTCGGCCATATTCCGTTGCTTACGCATTCGTTTACCGACGATCGGTAATCCCCCCGTGAATCTTAAAAAACCGCGAGATCGCGGTACAAAGATGCATCCCCCGCCCGTACAAACGCAGTGCATTATTGCCGACGCATCATATCATAAATTCGATCGTATCGACGAACGGAAACGAATTGGCCGAAACGTTGCTCGCGTAGGAAAAACGAGGTGAGGGCGTTCGGTGCTGATATTCGTTTCGGGTCGTTCTCGGTTCGACGATAAGGTGCATCTGGACCTTTTTACCGTGTCTATGTGGTTAGTATGAAAAATAGCGATGATACGATATATATATATATATATATATATATATATATATCGCGAATGCTTTTCTGGCCTTTCTCGTTCAATTTTGCCGATCTCTTTCGCCACCGGGTCAGAGCACTGGGTCCTAGTAAGTTTCAATGGGAATTGGAACTTTTCTCGGCGTCTAGTTTTCAAGTGTAAGTTACCAAAAATACGATGAATTTTATCGTGAATTCTTGTTCGAATCTTGCTCAGAGTCCTTATTCCCGGATTCAAGCGAATTTGGATTTTTAGTAAACGCTAGGTGGAATGTAGTAGTAGATAGTAAATTTTCATTGAGAACTAGAATTTGGATCGAGGACTTGGATCGATGACGCCCAACCTCGTCCCTTAAAGATATGGACCCTGAACCCCAGTGACGAGAGACGCGAAACAACAAGACGAGAAAGACTCGCTACAATACAAGTGCCGTCTTTTCAGTTCATAAAATACGAATATATATATGTGTATATATATATACATGCCGGTCGAGGCAACAGAGCTATTAGCAGTAGATATATTTTCTACGGTGTTGAAGTTTCCATAGTTGGAATGCAACGAGCTTTTTTTTTATTTTTGAACTTCTTTATTTTTATCACTATCTGAACCCTTTTCCCAAGGTCAGGTTATGGAACCCTAATAAGTATCTCTAAAAATGTTTCGGTGATTTTTGTAGCCTAAATGGGCCAAAAATTGGACAATGGCGAAAAAAAATGTCCGTACATTCCAACGATGCAGACTTCGATACCATTATTTTCTAACCTATCAAACGCGGGAGAAAACTTTTCCTACAAAAGTTGCATCGTTCGAAGGGCGTGGTCGAGGGGTGGCTACGAGGTTCATCCAGATGTAGGTCAGAGATTTCACAGTCACCTCCATTTTTCAAAATGGATCTATTTTATTTTTAAAGAATTTGATCAAGAACTTGAGATAAGTTTACGCGCCAAATTTCAAGATGATCGATGAAGATTTGGCGGAGGAAATCTATAAATAAGAAATTTCAATGTATATAGCGCAAAATCGATTTTAAAAAAATTGTGTAAACGCTTATTCCTATAAAAGGTGCTCAAAGTGGTGGCCACCACTTTCAATGCACGCTTGCAATCTCATTCTCATTGATTCCAATGTCCGATCGATCCGAAGTTGATGAGACTCTTATTCGCGATCCACGTAAGCAAAGCAGTACCGCTTACCTGGATTTTGCTTAGTATCGAACTATTGAAGCCTCAATTAGAGCCTGTTCGTCAATACAGACATGATTAATACGAACATCCAATCAAATGCGAATCAGATTGCAAGCGTGCATCGAAATTGGTGGCCACCACTTTGACCACCTTTCAGAGAAGTACGTGTTCGGATCGTTTTTTTTTCATCGTCTTTAGACCCAAAACATAAAAAATCTTTTTTAAGTTTTTTTAATTTTTCATTCTAAATCTTGACCAATCATGTTGAAATTTGGTGTGTGGAGTTATTTTTAGTTCCTTGATCAAATTATATAAAAAATAGTTGTTAAATTTAAAAAAATGTTCGAACTGTGCAACCCTCGTAGGAAAAGTTATCTCCTAAGTCTGATAGGTTAGAAAATATTTCTACTGTTAGTAGTTGTGTCTCAGCCGGCATGCATAATGTGTCTATACATATGAATTTGTGTATCGTAAATGATTAGGCAGGCTGCGTGAAGTATAGGCTACGATGATTTGAACATGGGTACGTGTCGTGGGTGGATTAGTCGAGAATCGGCGGACGTACCATAGTGACTCGCCGATAATCTCGCGATGTATACATACATGTATATACAAAATAGGGTGTATATATGTATAGCGAGATATGGCGGGCTAGGCACTGTGCTCTCTCACTTCATATATATATATATATATATATATACGAAGAAGGTGACATACATATGTGTACATAAGAATGAAGAAAAAAGAGTGATCTTAATGGCCGGAAACGGGCTCGGACGGTGGGCTCCGATACTTGGCCCGAATGTGAAGGAAGCTGTGCTTGCCGTTGCGCGGTGGGGGTGTACTTTCGCGGCTGAGGACCCTCACCTGACATGGGTCGTGCCTCGACAAAAAGTGCTCGAGGGTGTCCCAACCGCCGCCGACCCTCACCATCATGTGTCGTCCCTTGAGAAGCTGCAAATATATCGATGATTACCGTTCCATCAGCAAGCCTTCAATGCCTTCGTTTAGAAACTTTTCCCGCCCTTTTTTACGAATGGGGAACCTGTTGCCAATTTTTCCCGCTAGAGGGATATTGAATTGCGACGTAAACATAACATGGCGCTTCGTGAGATTCTCTCTGGGTTTGCGCACGTTTCTACGGCTACTGATGAGTTTTTTTTTAAGTAATCCGTCTGCCGTGAATACATTACGAAGAATGCAGGCGTTTTGTGCAATTGGACGCAGACGTGGAGGCGTTAATTTATTTTCGAAAAACGACAAACTTCGCGAGCCATGGGCAATTGCTGTAGGTCGCAAACACCTTGCAGTCACGAAACATTCGAGGTTATGTTCTCATCATTTTAGAGCTGAAGGCTATAGAAATGAAGGACTTGTTACAGGTCAGGGTATAAACAATATTTTTGACGCTATATACTTTTGAAATTATATTGTGAAGTACTTATTTATCATAACCTAAAAATTTCTATTCGAAATATTTGCACTTTTTTAACCTGGTATTTTTCAATTCCGGTAGTCAAATATCCGTTGAATCGCGTTTGATTTTGCTTCGATCTGGTGCCTTTTTAATTGCTATGCACGTTCAATCTAGTTAATGGCAATCGGGAAAATATTTCCTTTCTTTTCATTGTAAAATAGTTTGGGGCACTTTTAGGTTATGAAAATCACTCGCACGCTTTTTTAGGATCTGTATGATCGGAGATCTACAAATTGACGGTTATGGCATAATTTTTCAAAAAGTTTCTTTCATAAGGAAATTAACACGAGAAATCTAAAGCTTTTTGTACTGGGCTTTTTCATTGGGCTTTTTTTACTGTATCCAAGACTAAAGCAATGTAAGATTGCTGCATGCAGCATGTAATTCAAAATGTAAAAATTCCTCAACGCGTTAGTGGAATGTACCCTTAGAAAAACCCCTTATAAACAAATATAAGCCTTATAAACTTATATATATTTATATTTTATTAAAAAATTATAAAATATATGAATAAAGAATTTATATAAGTTTATAAGGCCGTTGTGAAAAAAAAATTACCCTTACCCTGATAAAAACGTTTCGCCCAGCGATGTAGTACCGTCCTTCGCCGACCTTGCGCACTTTGAGCTTGGAGCACTTTTCCGAAGGGCACTGGCAGAGTCTTTGCACAGCCTCGGCCGCCCTCCTAACCTGTACACGTTAAAATTGCTTTGTTTCACATCTTTTTCTTCCTCAAAAGCCGGTGGCCCACTCCGAAGCGAAATTAAAAGATTATTCTTTTAGAGGCGATTACGTATATAAAAAAAAACGGTCTCCAATGGGACGACCGCGTTGATTGCGTGGAGGGAGGTTTTTGTGGAATTTGATATATTTGCGAGTGAAAACCTTTCGATCGAGTTCAGTGATCGGTCCTGTGTGCTCCGGTGGCTCGGCAGGTGAGGGTGAACTGGACGGGGATGGAACCTCGTCCGGATCATCGGCGCTTCCGCGCGACCAATCGTCCTCGGTAGTGTCGCTCGGCACACCGTCACTTCCGGTCGGCCCGTTGTCGCTTACCGAACGACGCATCTCCGGCTCGTGGTTGACCGTGGCCGGGGGATCGAGCCATCGATTTGCCACGACTGTCACTTCCGATGCCGAGCTTCAAAAATTACAAATTTCACTATAAGGAATATAATGAAAAATATCATGAGGAAAAAAATGAAAAATATAACTCTGCGTGCAAAAGCAAGTGAGATAGTAAAGTGAAATTTAAAAAATAATCATTTTTTCGTATACAGGAAAATATGATAGAAAATAAAATATAATAGGAGAAAAAAATGATTATTATAGCATGAAAAAAAAATGAATATAGGTCAGGGTAAAAAAACGTAATAAAAATTTGAAGACTATACAAGGTGAAAAAAATGACATAATTAGGGATTTAGGCTACGACGAAAGTTAAGAAACGGTCGTTCGTCGCTTGAGGGAACTAAAATTGAAGAGATGGGTCCAATATATAGTGTAGGAATCGCAAGTTGAAGGTACACTTATTATTACAACAATAGAACCGCAGATGAAACTTTAAATGCGCTTCTCTCGAAATTATGCTTTCCAAAACGGTGTACACGATTTCTCGACATCCAATCAACGGATTGACTTGAAATTTGGTACACCTATTCAGTGTAATAGTGGTTTAGTCTTGGCCGACGATTTTCTTTGTAACATTTTTGTTTCGGTAGTTATTAACAAAAATAATGTTATTTTTCCTCGAAAAATCGGAAAATAATTTAAACACTTTTAATAATTGATTTTAACATGATAAGGAAAAAAAGCTCGGTCAAGTCTTAGCCAATACCATATATTTTAAGAAAAAAAATGGTTCGTTTATTTCCGTTTAACCGGGTGGCCAAAATCAAGTACACCGTTCAAGCCCCCACGTTCTAAGGCCCTGCACGACATTGTTTATAACTACCTTAATTATTCGTATTTTTTAAATGAAATTTGGTACACAACTTTATTAATGTACATACAAATAAATGTCGAAACGATTTTCCAATCATCTTACTTATCCCTTCGAAATTGATTTTTTTTAAATAACCCTGATTTTCGGATCATCACAGTAGCCCAACCTCTAAAAACGAAAACTCGTTCGTCGACCTCCGATTTCTACGAAAAAATGAAGGAGTAGAGAATGCTATAATTTTACATTTGCAATTTCGTGAAAAATATGTTCTCATCTTCAACACATTACGATACAATTATTAAATACAACACGATATAATACAGTACAAGAAGTACGTACAATGTAATCCCTGATTCAATTAACTACATTACAATTCACGAATTAATCATTACGAAAATTATAAATAAATAGCACGCGCTAACAAATAAATGTATGTATATTATAACGTCTTTCCTCGTTTTATTTTTTATTTTTTACGGTATCGGGAAAGTGTAATCGAATATATATATATATATATTCGAATTCATAGGTTCGCCATAAGTTAAACCGATGCACACGGATGGAATAACGGAACCGATGAACGTAATGCCTTTATTAGGCTGCCGCAGACTAACAGCACGTAAATTAATTGCAAAACGGTGTCCGATGTGTGAGGCTCGCAAAAGCGCTGCGGATTAATTTATTCGAGTGTGTGCTCGTGCATGCTGTACGAGTGCGCGCGCGTGTGCATGTTGTGTGTGCCATCATCATCGAGGCTTGCCACGCGAGGAAACAAGAACCGAGAGATCGCGTGCGATGCAAACACCTTATCGTCCTTTTAAGCTATTTATTCATATATTGGCAGGCATGGGGAATTGTGATGCTAAGATGAAAAATCCATGGTCTTCAGCCGTTGGAAGTCCAATTTTTTATTATTCCTTTTTATTGTCAACGATCTATCTTTAAATCATTTCTTTAATCAATATTTATAGAAATGACAGCAGCCGCGGTAACTTTCAATTCCGGAGATATCGATTCGTTATTATGCAGAAAATTTTCCCAGTTTCGGTTCGGTTCGAATGTTTCACACTTTGTTGACACGCTTATATTTCGCCACGATTTTGACACACTGGGTCAATTTGACCCGGATCGTACTTTATCCACCTGCCATTCGAAACCCTTCGGGCGGTTTTTGTCGGAAAGAATCAGGGTTACACTTTAAACATTTCTTAATGTGTTTACATAGTTGCAACTCAAAGAATATCACATTGAATCGTTTAAAAAAATTAATGACAATTTTCAAGTTTGGAAGTGTTTTACTAAAATTCAATTTTAAATACGAGATGATTTTTGAACGAATGAATCTTACTAAAAATTCATCCGGGTGAAAATGACCCAGTGTGTTAACGTAGAGTAGAAAAAAAAACTTCACCTTCAGTGATGTCGTTTTATCTTTTGATGATTTTTTTCACTGTAATTTATTAAAACGACAGAGGGAGCAACTTTTTCTTCGCGTGCAAAATTTCGTCTAGATTATAATAAAGAAATAGTAAATTTGTTCGTACAATACATTTTTGTCATTGAATATTTAACCTGGCAAACAACACGAAAAACTGAACATTCAAATTTTGATTCTGATCACAAAGACGAATGAAAAATTAACGAATTGAAATAAAATAAAAAGAACTGCAGACGGAGACACGGAGCAGTTTAAGCTGAGAGAGCGAGAGGAGGGAGAGAGAGAGAGAGAGAGAATGAGAGTTTGTACGTTGCCACGATCGCCGACTTACCTGCTGTGCTTGATTTTCTCCGGTTGCGGTCGTGGCGGCGGACTCGGCGAAGGTGGCTGAAATTGCCAGGAGACGAGGCTGCTGTGCGAAATCCCGCTGTCCGATAAGCAGTGCAGATCTCTCTCCTGCTCGGCTGCGATCTCACGCTCGAGCTGCACGATACCAGGTGGCTCGAGCGAGTACTTCGATGCGAGTCTCGCGACCTCTAGGAGACACAGGACCACGTTGCGCGGCTGACCGTGCAGAACTGCAAAATACGTTCGACGACGATGCGATGCACCGTTTTTTTTTTCATCGTTTTCTAATGTTTTTAATCGGATTTTTTTAATTCGTTTTGTTTGGGTTTGTTCAAGGTTGTTTGAAGTTGCTTAGGGTTGTTTAGGTTTGTTTGAAACCTTGAAAAAAATTATGCATATTCTAGCAGGAGCCCTACTTCCGAATATTTACCGAAAAAATTAAATATGAACAGGGAAAAAAATTGATAAAAAAAAAAAGATTGAGCAGATTGGAGTTTGGCGAGATATATAGTCTGGAATGTTTGTTGTGACAGCTTCTAGTGTAAAGTCGATGGTGTACGCATATAAATATACGCACACACATTGTGTATATATAAATATATCAAAGTCGAGCACAGAAGGGCCGTCGAGATGAGGGGACGTATATAGTAACGATCCGCACGCTCTCTCGTCGGCTATTGTCGCCGTCCTGTGCGCGTATTCGCCTCGACCGACGCGCCGCGGTTCTTTCATCTTTCGCCTGAGCCGACGTATAAATATGCGACGAACAGAAACGCAATTGTGAGAGAGGCGACGAGGACCAACCGAGTGAAACCTTCCGAAAAATGAAGCGCGACGTATGCATAGCGAAAGGGGGGAGATGAGAGGGAAAAAAAAGAGGAAGACGCTCATATTGAAACAACAGCATATGGCGAGTGACAGTTGAGGGGGGAGATACCTTTAGGCGAGGAAAAAATTTACTGATCTTCACGATTTTTTTTCAAAGGAAAGATTTCTTTAACATTCTTTAGACTCAGGGTGTATTTGTTATTACTTTTGGCTTTTACTTTTATGATCGAAAAAAGTTCGTTGGCTCATTATAATTAAAAAATAACAGGAGCTGTTCGTCCGGCCGTGGATCCCGGAAAAACGGAGACGTTATCGCAAAAACGCTGCACAGCCCCCATTTTGAAATTAATCGCTTCAAAAATATTATTGTGTACAGTCACTGATATGTATGATAACCACCCTTTTTTGTAATCTCGATTGATTTTGTAGTTTTTCTGAAAAAAAATCTCCAAAAAGCCTATTTTTTCAGCCTTCAGAGTAGCCTAAGGTCTTAAGGATGTTGAGACCCAAATTGCAAATGATGATAAAATTCTGAAAATTTGGTATGTTTTTGTATGAAGTAATTCAGAGGTCGTGTAAACATTTCACGACAATTAGGAACTCGTTATTGAACAATTAACATTCACAAATTAAATGTTGTCTTATGGAAACTGATGTAACTTTGCAATAAGTTTTTTTTGACCTCTCAATTTTGTAATATCTACAATATACTGAAAGCAACGGAAACAAAACGAAGTTTATTGATAATTTTTTTTTCTTCTAAAAATTGTTCTTAACAAAATGTTAATTTTTTAATAACGAGCTTCCTAATCGTCGTGAAATTTTAACACGACCTCTTAAATACTTCATACAAAAACATACCAAATTTTCAGAATTTTCTTATCATTTTTTATTTCAACCCTTAAGGAGGTTGAAGTAATGATGATAGAATTCTGAAAATTGCGTATGTTTTTACATGAAGTATTCAGGAGGTCGTGTAAAAATTTAACTTGTAATTGTTCAAAATATTGAACAATTAACATTAACATGTTTCATAGGGACTCAACATGCTTAATAACAAAAAATACCATGTAACAGCCAAAAGTAGTTATAAAACTTACCCTAAGTCTCAAAAATGGTGAAAAATCTTTCCTTTTGAAAACAAGATCATGAAAATCAGCAATGTTTTCCTCGCCTGAAGGGGTTACCCCCACTTGCGATTTTGAAAATATTGATTTTGTTTATTGCATTTTTTTGAAGTATATTATCTGAGAATATGTCCTGAAAATTTCAAGTCGATCCGAACAAAATTGACTGAGATATGAGCGTTGAAAGAGAAGAATCCGTGAATTGAAGAACTGAAATTGAAACTTTAAACGCGTTTTTCTCAAAATGGCATTTCTGAAGTCGGTGACCAAGATTACTCGAACACTAATGAACCGATCTTCTTGAAATTTTGCAGGCTTATTTAATACATAAAAATGTAGTCTTTAATCGTTCGATTTTTTTTCGAAAAAAATGGCCCTTTTATAGCCAAAAACGGCCGTTTTTTTTCGTTAAAATCGAACCATTAACTTTGACTGTCCGCCATTTTAAGAAAAATGAATATTTTTTAAAATCCTTCGATTAAAGACTAGTTTATACTTATATTTGACTAAATCCATCCGCATTTTTTTTCAGACGATCCACTTCCCCGCAATGTTGGTCACCGCAAACCGTGTATATAAAAACATTATTTCATTGACGGCCATTTGCCACTAAACAATGTAATATTTTTCAATAAAAAAATTACTGAAAGTTCTTCAAGATGTGTTCTTTAAGATGGTATATTGATCGATTAAAAAAGTTTTGTAGTTTTCTTTTAAAAAATTTATGAAAAAGGCCTTTTTTTTGCGCTACAAGTGGGGGTAACGCGTGAAGGTATCTCCCCCCCCTTAATTTTCACGGTAAAAGATCATTTTTCCGGTCAATTTCGTTGTATCACTAGACGCGCTGCAAACGGAAATTCGATGGCAAGCATTACGACTATGTGCGTGTCCGGTGGAAATTATAGTATCCAACGAACCTTTCTTCGTGCCGTACTTTTTCATTGTTGTGTCTATAAAACGGTTCGCGTGGGTGGTACGCGAGGAAAATGTGTAATAGCCTGCAATAAAAGCGGAATTATGCCTATGTACGCATTAGAGTTGCGCACGGCTGAAGAAATTACGACGAATGACATTTGAACCCGATCTCGTACGCTCGGCGAGCAACAAAAGGTCTCTCGCCTGTGTGCTGTTCTTAGTTAGTCGCCAGCAGGGACTCCGTAGCTCCATTTCCATTCGCTCCTTGCCCAATCTAAGCCTCACTTTGTTCCCAAGTACTTTGTCGTAGTGAAAAATGTACTCTCGTGGAATGCGAGTATATATTTTTTACGAGCTTTTATTTTACTTGCTTCGGTCGTATGACTGTCTTTCCTTTTTTAAATTTGTGGATCAAAAACCAAGTTTTTACCTATTTTTTGGTTATGGTTTACCTGCTAGATTAGTCGTAATCAGATTTATTATGTAAAAAGTTCGTTTTTTTGCACTTTCGTTATTAATGATACCCGCAACGTGAAAAATAAAAAATTGATAGGTATATTAAGAAAAATAAAAAATTGACAGGAACTGAAATTTCCTAATGGCAAATGGTACAACGCTGGAGTTTGGGCTCATTCGCTTTGTTGACTTGAGCACTATTTATAATTACACTATTATAAAGTTTCTCGCGAAACCTTTATAACCTAAGGCAAGCTTTTTGATTACGCCGATGTCTGAATGGCATGGCAAATAAATAAACAAATTTTAATACTAAAACGTATAAATTAGAATAAACGTAAAATAACTTAAAAAAAACAAGCTTTTATTCGAAAGGTCCTGCACTGAAAAGTAAAGGATAATGTTCAGTAAAATTGAAAATCAAAACAGTGTAACTACAAAAAAGTCCGTGCCTTGGTCACACAACGTAGGTGCAAGTACTTGAAAGGTACATAAACGTAGATATTTAAAAAATATTAAATATAAATTTGAAAAGTAAAGTTCAATTACAAATAATGGTAAGTTAAGAAACGTCTGTTCTTTTATTTCGACGGATCTATAAAAAACTGTGGCCAACTACCTCAGAGTTACCCTATAAATTTTCGACAATTTTTAATGGATATGTATATATATTTTAGGGTGGTTAAAAAAAATCGATTTTTTTTCTCAACGGACAATTGAAGTGTGCTAAGAAAAAGAAAATTTCGCAAAATTTGTGGGTTCTAAATAATTTTTTAGTTAATGCTCGAACGTCGTTTTCATGATTATCGGAGTATTAATTTTTTTTATCTCGATGCAGAAAATGTCAGTGCGTGATTCAATGTAAGTCTTGAATCAATTTTTTCTGTAACAATACACAATTTTTATTTAAATATCTTTTTTTATTATAAACTGTATTTGCAGATTAAGAATCAATATATGTAATTCGATTGTGAAAATTATATCAACCACTTGATGAACAAGAACACGGTGTACACGTCACTGAACGTCTAACAAGTATGCGTATTTTTTTTAGTAATATGTTGTTTCAGAGTAAGAAAACAAATGAAGAAAAAAATTGATAAATCGAAAAAAAAATCAGAGTCGTTCGAGCACGACCTGAAAAAATGTTTAGACCTTTCAAATTTGGTATGAATTACTTTTTCATCACGTAGTAACATTTTCCGTTGAGTATCGCGAACATTTTTTTTTCCTGAATCGCCCTAATATACATTTATATACACCTATTTCAAAATCCGTAAAATTACATATATTCATATGTATGTATGGATAATTAAACGCACAGTCGTTTTCGAGACGTTTAATTTGCAATCGAACCAAAAAATTGATCAGTTTCTCACCAAGATCGTCGCTCTCGAACAGGAGATTTTCGTGAACGCCGAGGCGTCGACAAAATTGTATAAAATTCTCCATGTTGTCCCGCGAGAAGAAGCTCCGTCTTGCCGCATTTTCCCAACATCTTCCGCGTATGACGGGAGTTGGCTGCAATAATAAAAGGCCATTTTCCAAAATATCGAAACGCTAAAAAAATCGCGAGCCTACGAACAAAATTGAGTTTTTGAAAATAGTATCGTCTGACCACGCGAGCATTGCAAGGATTGCAAACAGCTTGACAACAGACCGGATTTGAGGGGGAAAAAACCAAGCAAGGGTAACGAGCGAGGAAAAAAGCTAAAAATCAAAGCACGAGAAGTCTGGCGGGGGCTTTGCACGATGAAAAAGCGATTAAAAACTCTAATTATACGTATAATAAGATCAAGGGATAACTATCGTCGGAATTAGCGTTTCCCGAGAGTCCGCGTATATTTTTTTTTAAAGTTTTTTTTTGCACTGGAAAAAGTCTATATCCACGTTTCGAGTGGACGATGCCAGGAATGTAACGAGGTTTCTAGCTGGCCGGAGGTAATTAGAAAGAATTTTCGAGAGCTCGTCGAAAGGGGGTTGGAAAAAACTTACTCCCTTAACGCGGCCGGCATCGACTGCGGTTCTCGCTTTTTCCTGAATCACTCGAGCCAATTTACACACCACAGCTCCGTTGTCGAGAGCGTCGAAAAAATTGTCCCCTGTCACGTGATCCGTGTCTGCAATCGAAAAAAAAAATGTTTGATGAGAAAAAGCGCCTTTTTGATCGTATTTATTTTAGTGTATTGACAAAACTTGTTATCTTCATGCAGTTGTGCTTGTCTCGTTCGCTGGTTTTTAGCTATATACATACAAATAGAAGCAAACTTCAGGATAAATCTCTGAAAAACGGCTTCCGAATGGCAGGTAAAAAATATATTGTACGAAGGTGCTTTTGAGCATTCAAATCGAATGAAGCGAACGATGACGAAGTGTACATCGTTGAAATACAACGAAGGGGATTTTTTTAAGCAGCTCACTTTTTCGGCCAATAATAGGCTACGAAAATTAGTGAAGGATTTTTGATGTGTTTAAGGGTTCTTGGTAGAAGTTTGCGATCTAAATATTTAGAAAATATTTTGGATGTTAACGAAATAAAGTAAGGCCTACTTTTTTTCGTTACAAGAACGACGAATGCATCCAGATAGAATAAAACGAACGATGAGGAAGTTGGCTTCGTTGGAATACAACGAGGGGGATTTTTTTCAGCAGATCATATTTTTTGCCACCATAGGCTACGGAAATCAGTGAAGGGTTTTTAAGGTAGTTAAGGATTCTTACTAGCAGTTCCATCTATTTATTTAATCTAAATGTTATCTATATTTAATCTAAATCTAATTTAAATCTATCGAATCTAAATCTTTAAAAATGATTTCGGATGTTAATGAAATAAAATAAAGCCTACATTTTTTCGTTTTAAAATCGACTGACAAGGAACATCAGTTAAGGGTCCGCCTTCGATTTTGCTGAAACTCATATATGTCATAAAGCATTGAAAACTATTAGACACGTATTTTTTTTATCGGCCGAGAACCGATTTTGCGGGGGTACACTACCCCTTAAAGAAAGGCGTGACGGGGTGATTCTGCAGTTGCACCCACAAGCAGTCCATCGATTTAAACGAAACAAAATCCAAAATTCTTTTAATGTGAAGCGGTGGAAAATCCACTATCTAAGTATTGAAACAAAATTCAATTAAGGCCTAACAAACCTTTCTTTGGGCTGGTTCCCCCCTTAAAACCGTTTGTCCACCGATAAAAAAAAGTACGTGTCTAATAGTTTTCAATGCTTCATACATATATGAGTTTCAACATAATCGAAGGTGGACACTCAGTGATGTTCCTTGAGAGTGGAACTCATGCAGTTGTACATTCATAAGATTTATCTCCGCCCAGGAAAATCAGTGTTCTTTAAAATCAGTCGAACCTGCTCATAAATTTTTTCCCGAAGTTTAAAATCCAAAATGAAATTACGGCCGAATTTACTGAAATTTCACGTTTCCTAAGGCTGCACAGATTCTCGCTGCTTCGACCCCGACGGGATTTGCAGTTCCAGTTGATTCGAAGGGGCGAGCAGTGTGTTTTTTGATTCCGCTTCTCCCCGAGAATATATCAGTGTATACATCGTAAGAACAGTGGTCGTAACTACTACCTTATCCAGTGCTCGATTTAAAATTCAGATTGCGCGTACCACGTGTGCAATTGGTGCGTGTGCGCGTGTGCAGCACACGTCGGGATTTCGTCTTTTTTATATATATATATATATATATATATATATATATATATATATATATATATATATATATATATATATATATATATGTATATACACATACAGGGTGTCCTGTTACGAATGGATAATCCTGCAACTGTGGATAAGTCAGGTCACGATTCTACTAAATTCTGGAATTTCAGTTTCCTAAAAGTCCCATGGTTTTTGCGTTATCATCTGCTGTTGGTTTTTCGCATGTCATTTCTACAAATGATAACTTTTTTGACCCGTTTAACAAAAAAAATACTCTTCGTTATTTGTTTTATCTAGAAAAATCTTGTTTTTAACCTCAAATGTTAAGGAAACTTCATGAAAAACGATCTTATGCAGAATTTTCGTACAAACCAATTGGAAACATCTGGCGTTGATAGCCTGCGGTGTAAAAAAATGTACTACGGATATCGTGCCAATTACTTGAAAAAGTTGCATTTGTAGAAACGGCACGCGAAAAACCAAAAGCAGATGATTTTTTTTCAAAAAATAAAATAAAGCTCAAATTCTCGAAAACCGTGGGACTTTGACTAAACTCAAGTTCCAGCATGTAGTCGGACATGATCTGACGTATCGACGGATGCAGGATTATTTATTCATAACAGACCACCCTGTATATACCTACACGGAGTTTCATTAATATACGATGAGAGCTAAAGAGGACGTCCTTGTGCTCGCTCGCATCGATATATAGAAACGAAAGATGAAAAAGAAGCAGCGTCGAAGCTTATCGCGCCCTGATCTCTCTTCGATCAACTCCCCTTCGATGTTTGCGGCGCTACCGCGAAAATCGGGTCAAAGTAGAATTTTGTCGTTTTCAATCTGCGACGAGAAGGCGATTTCCTTTCTTCCCTGTGAGAAATTCATTTGTCGAACTGACCTCGTTGCATCCGAGCAGAAGAGACTTTCGAGGACGTATACCACGCTCGATTGATGTTGAAATTTGTATGGTTTTGTTTGGGTTGGAAAACAACAGAATTTTCTACAATATAGCGCAGTTCCTTTTGCCGAATTCAGGCTACGAAAAATTGACAAATCGCTTTACTGTATTAGGGACACTTGGACTGAATCGGCGAATAAAATGTTGCGGGATATCGAGAATCGTACGTTTGATTCCGTTTTAGACGTATGGACGTCGGATGAACGTGCAGCTGCAGATTTTTCGCAAGTTCCATTTCATCGTTTGCAACAGATGAATATATACTTCGATCAAGGCAATTCAGCCAGGTTCTCTTTGAAAAATCGTGAATTTAGTTTCTACAGTAAATTTCTTCCGCTGACATATATCGAAACTTACACAAACTTTAAAGTCAAACTTGCTTCGAAGAATGTTAAAAAAAATCAGGGTGTCTTTTAGAGTCAATGGAATCAGATTTAAAAAATCGAATTGGCGGTGGTCAGGGAAAAAGTCCACCGCATTCACCCGGAATACCTCATATATATATATATATATAGATACGAATGCTCTTTCAAACCGCAAACTAGATCCGAATGTTAATCGATTTGTTAGAGGAGAAGAGGGGTAGAGAAGCAAAGGACAAAAGGAAAACAGAAGGGTAAAAATATATCTATATATATACACACACACATATATATCAGTAATTAAATAAATAAGTATATATATATATATATATATATATATATATATATAACGATTCAAATCGTCCAAGCACGAAAGCCTCGAGGAATGTATAATTCCTCTCTGTGGTAACGCAGTCCCATCATAGTATCGTGCTGTACAGATGCAGATGAACTCGCGGATGACGAGAAAATCAATTGAATTCCTTCGGAAAGCCTTTGAACCGCGACCGCACGAAGCCTGAATACCTACAATTCCAATGCAATATAAACATTGACTGCTCTCCTTGACGTCACACGAAACGATGACAGCAATCAGTTGCACCACTCCCACCCTTATCCTTTGCTACTCTCTATATTTTTTAATGGTATTGAATCTTGCATTGTTGGAATGCAACGAAAATTGTTCTTTATTTTTTAATTTCTCTATTTTTGTCACTTTCTAAACACTTTTTTTGCAGGCCTACGTTATGGATCCCCAGTGAGGATCTTTGGAAATGTAACAGTGATTTTTGTAAGCTGTGCAAAAAAAATTGTGCAATAAGGAAAACGATGATTTCAGCAAACTTCATGACCATTTTTTGAAAAAATTATTTTTCTTAATTTGCCACTGTGTCAGATTGATCAATAATGGACACAATCAATTGGTTCAATAAAAAAAAAACAAAACCAATCTGCTCGTGCTTTTCGAGCTGTTTTTTGGACCACGTGCCCAGGAGTATCAGTACCTTGTATAAGAGAAAATATTTGGAAAAATCCTATATCCGTCCGAAAATAAATTGCTAAGAAATGTGGATTCTGGGGAATGAAACGATCACGAACCATATAAATGTACATTGTACACGAGTATAGTCCTCCGAATTTGCAGCACGATTGTTACGTTAACGGGCTACATCTACTTAGGTAGGTTGAAAAATGGCATTTACCAAAAATATTTTTTTCGATAGTGTCACCTTCCAGATATATTCCCTGAATATTTAATTGAAATATTCCTAAAATTGAATGAGCTATAGCTTCTACAGTCAAACTTTAAACGCGTTTCTCTCGAAACACGGATTTCAAAGTCGGTGGACATGATATCTCGAGAACCACTCGATGGATTGTTTCCAAATTTACAGGAGATACGATGAGCAACATTTAAAGGTCGTTAACGATGTCACTTTTGACAAAGCGATCTTCATTTTTTAATAGGCACGTGAAAATGGCAACTTTCGTCATAGAATTTGTACGCTCGAGTTTCTATTCGTCGCCACGTTGTAAAAAAAATATATTTCAAAAATCGACAATCGTCAACGACTCGTATTTACCGTTAACTCAAATAACCCGTTTGGTTTTTAGAATTTATATGGACCGTTTAAGCTGTAGAGTGTCCACCACCAAACGTGGCAAAAAAATGTTATCATCTACCAGTGGCCATGTTTTCGTTGTTTTTCTGTATTTTTAGGTGTTTTGTTTAACTTTCAATATACGTGCCTTTGTGTAAAAAAAATCTGTTTCTTTTTGACCAACCGTTTCCCAGAAAAAAATTCGAAATTTGGCCATTTTGTGGGCCTCTAGGTAGATGTAGCCCCTTAACAAATCTAATGACGGATTTCGAAAACAAATTGAAAAAAGAAACTAACCATATTGTTGCCTACCGAAAATAATGATTTGCGAATGCCCAAGGGGTCCATACGAAGTGAAACAGAATGAAAACCACAACGAATTGTTTTACAGTTTCGAGTACCGTAAATGTATTCGCCATATGTCTGAAAGGACTTCCGGAATGGGCATCTCTCCACGCGTATCCTTAGGAAAAAAATATCAAATAAACAGCTGCATCGTTATATCCATGTGGAACTCGAACACCTGGCTCGCCTATTTCTCCACACCTTATGTATTTATTTATACATATGGGAAACGAATATTTTGAACCCGTTGCATCGAGCCAATGTTGGCTGGTCTTTAAAATGTTATCAAACGAATTGGTGATTTTGAAGACGAAACTGTCCGCCTAACGATTTTTGTACAGAACTTGAATTTACCCAGAAATTATTTTAAAGCCATTGGAGTTTACATAATGATGAGTTGGGGGGAGTTTGGCTACGATCCTAGCACGATCCTCGAAGTTAAATGCCACTGAAATAAATGTTCTCATCGCAGGATGAGACAACAACTATTGGCAGTAGAAATATTTTCTAAACTATCAGACTTGGGACATAACTTCTGCTATAAAAGTTGCATTGTTCAAAGGGAGTCTTCGGGTAGTGGCTACGAGGTTACTCCTTTTGGAGGCACTTCGGGGATTTTCCTCCATTTTTGAAATGGAATCAATATTTTTTTTCACAATTTCATCAAGGAACTAAAAATAAGTTAAGGGGCCAAATTGCAAGATGATTGATCAAGATCTAGTATGAACATTTTTTTTGCCTACGATCGGTTAAAAAAATGGTGCAAACAATTACTACTGTAAAAGGTGTTCAAAGTGATGGCCACTACGTTCATGTACGCTTGCAATCTGATTCGCATTGATTGGATTGTCTTATTAATCACGTCAGTCTGTATTAACGAACAGGCTCTACTTAAGGTGTCAATAGTTTGACACCTCACCACTCACCACTTACTATCGGAGCGAAAAAGGTCTCGAAAACTATGAGACACGTATTTTCTCTTTTCTTCGGAAAAACGGGTTTAAGGGTGGAAACCACCCCTCAAGGAAAGGCGTATTGAGGGGTGGTTTTGCAGTTTCATCCACAAGTAGTCCACCGATCTGAATGAAACAATAACCAAAATTCTTCTAATGTAAAACGATTCTTTTTATTCTGTCTCCACCATTGGATTCTATTTAGAATCCGATGGTTAATCGATAGAATAAAATTAGTCGTTCGTTCCAATAAAAAAAAAGTTTGATTCTACACAACATTTTTCTAAATTCATTTTTTTTATTTCCCACCCCCCACTTAAAAAACAATAAAAACAATATCTCGCAAATGGTTCACTTTTGCAAAAAGCATTACTTGGTTATGTGACGGCGGAAAACATGGCCTGCAGCCCTATCACGGGATCGTGACCAATAACCAGTGGCCCTGTGTATAAACACATGTGGATATATGAAAAATCAGAACAACGATCACACGAGAGCTTAATAAATATATTATAATCGATCTCGATCGAGTCGACCTGAGACGATTCTTGTCCCACGATCGATTCTACTCCAAAACGGGATCTCTCGGTCTCGCACCGTCGCAAGCAGAATAAAAAAAAAACGAATGAAAAAAAGATTCAAAAAAATAAATAAATCTCCAAGGGTCGAGCACGATCGGTGCGGAGACTGTCTCTTGTCTCCGCTGCACACGGGAGTTGCATCGGTGCAATAAGAATGAGTTATCCGTGCGCTGTATATACGAGGCTTTCTACGCCACATCGTACCCTAGAAAAGAAACTGGGTGAGAATAATTGTACTTGCCAGGACGAAACGTTGCGACAGTGTTAAGGGGTGATATCTGTTTGAACCGTAAAAAATGGGAATTTTCTGGATTTTTTAACGTAACGTTAAATTAAATTTTTTTTTTAACGTAACTTAATTTTAACGTAATTTAATTCTTTTTTAACGTAACGTTAATTTTTTAATTTTGTAATGTAATAAAGTCAATTAAAAAATCCATTCAGCCGTTTGTTCATTATATAGAGGTTGTCAATTTTTTATTTTATTTAAAAAGCAAAGCTGCTCTGTACAGCACTTCGGGCCAAGACCTTTTTTTCAAGGTACCAATCGGCACGCAGTAGAAGTGATGAACATCGGCGTCTGGAAGGAAATACATTTTTTTGCATTATCAACGTGAGTTTTGTCACAGAAATACACAGCGATATTAAAAAATATTGATTTTTGCGAATTTGGCATTAGCTTGAAAAATAAATTGAATTTCCACCGAAAAAATCGATTATAATTTGTTTATAAAAGCCGTTATTGTAAATTAACCATAAAAACCATGTGTACTTCGGTGGACAATTAATCTGAGCAGCTGCAGTTACAATTTCAAGTCAATCTGATAAAAATTGTTCGAGCACTACCGCGTGCCCATTTTAAAAATAAGATTTCGAGAAAAGCGCGATTGAAAATTGCTTCTTCTACGCGTTACATAATTAGTATTACTTCCCTTTTTGTTCATATATATTTCATCACTCATTTTTTAAATCATAACACTAACAAAAATAAACAAAACTTTTTACCAATAGCAAATGCTCAAACAGTGGCACGTGCTCGCAACGAGAAGCCGAATTTATCATTTCAAATCTATCAGAGTTTCAAAATTCCGTTTTTACAAGTGCTAAAAAATGTCATCACGAAATGTTAATGAATGTTATTCTTGGGAAGTTTTCACGCAATTTAAGGCAAAAAAAATTGAAAAAAAAATCACGCAGTTATCATCCCTTAACGAGACGAAATCGTGGAAAAACAAATTCCGCATGGAAATTTTGAATTATGATACTGGACTATAATAATAGTATGTCAAAAAAGCTTTCGGATAATAGCAATAAAAAATAAGCTTGCTAGTTACGGTTTTTTCGTTTAATATTTTTGTGTCGCGAAATAGATAGACTGATACGAAGTCCGGGGACGATGGGAAGTGAGAACTAGGTTGGGCGATTTTACGGAGCGAAATAGGGGAGAGAGCGAGAGAATGATAGAGCATTGCAGATACGGATGGTAATGAGAGACCACGGCGTGAGTGCTACGTTCGTACACTCGTGACTCTCTCGACTCCCATTCTCAGTACATGAAAATCTCAGTCAGCTGTATATATATATATATATATATATATATATATATATATATATATATATATATATAGATATATATGCACACACACATATAAATATCCTCGAAGATAGGTCCTTGAAGTATTAAGGTATTTATACAGGGTGCTTGGCACATGGACCGACGCTTTTTTGGGGGGGATTGGGGGCGCCATTTGCAACTTTTTTCACCCTCAGACCCTATGTCCTAAGCATCACGGTAATTATTAAAATACGATTTTTTTTTAAGGCCTTAGGCCACAGTAACGGGTATAAAATAATGTGCGAATTTAACAATTTTTTTCTTATGGAAAAGTAATTCACTCATAAAGTTAATTACACATCTATTTAGTATGAATATTAAGCTGTTAGAAAAAAAAAATATATATATATATTTTTTTTCGATGTACAAAATAGCCGACTACTAATATTTTATTTTGTTATCTTTTTTTTTAGGCGCTCTGCGGTGTGACATTTAGCATCAACAATGCCTAGAACAAAAAACAAAAATTCTCGTCAATCTACATTAGAATACCAAGAGAAGTACGTATGGAATTAAAAAAATATTGTTTTATGCAAAAGTTGTGGGTATTTGAACTTAAGAAATGAATTTTTAGTAAAAAATTTCGTTGTAACTGCTCATAAAATGAAAAGTTTTCGATTAATCAGAAATTCCGTACGTACTTCTCTGCGAAATGCAATTAGGACACACAACTTTGAAGTAAATCGAGTTAAAATCGTTGAAGTTATTTGTCACGCCAATTGGGTAAAGGTGTTTCGAGAAGCTTCGAGTAGTCGGCCATTTTGTACATGAAAAAAAATATTTATATATTTTATAACAACTTGATATTTACACTAAATAGATGTGTAATTAATTTTATGAGTGAATCACTTTTTCATACGAAAAAAAGTTGTTAAATTCGCACATGATTTTATACCCGTTACTGTGGCCTTAAATCGTCATCATTTTTTTTTTGTTCGTGGTTGTAGCGGTACGAAATAACTTTTGGTGTATTCCGCAATGTATGTTTATTACAAATAAATCATTATTTGGTACAATTAGTTTTAAGAAAACGACTCATGGGCTTCCAAAGTCTTAAAAATGCATAAATATCTGAAAATGTCAACTTCTAAATTCATTATAAAAAAAACTAAAGCTATTTTGAACTTGGGTTTCTTTTAAAAAGTTCCCTAGTTTATACCCTTTCCAACGGTGTTAAAATGCTACATGTCATAGAAATAATTCATTATATGGTTAAAATGAAGAGAATAGTTTTTTTATAATAAATTCAGGAGTTGAAATTTTTCTTACATTTACACATTTTTAAGACTGGAAGCTTAAGAGTCACTTTCTGAAAACCAATTGTATCAAATCTAGATTCATTTATAATAAATGCACATTGCAGAATACAACAAACGTTATTTCGTGCTATTACAACCACAAATAAAAAAGGTATGACGATTTAAAGCCGAAATTTCGGGTACTAAAGAAAACGAAAAAAATCATATCTCAATTACCGTGACACTTAGGACATAGGGTCCAAGCGTGAACAAATTAGCAAATAACCGCCCCCCCCCCTAATGTAGCTAAATCGTTATGGGAATGGAAATCATTTTAGAAAAGACTTCACTGAGTTATTTCTTTAAATTTCTCTAGTTCTATGTTACACGAGCAATGACGAAAATGATCAGTATCGATCTTTATCATGATTGCAATTGAAATTGCGCGCTATTGTTGTATTGTTCTCGAATATATATTCCCGAATATCTATATATATATATTTCCCACGATCGTGGCTCGCGAGGAGATAGATTTGTATCAAGGGACCGAGGCCAACAGCAGGAGGAAACGGGAGATTGCTTTGGGTTACGCCTTTCCTCATTAAAAAGTATCGATATGAACCGGTAAAGTTGTACGTACCAAGTGATTTTTTCCGCTGCTGTTTAAACGTGTTTTTTTTTCACGTCCATCAACGACACTACGGTAATAACAACATTTCCAACGAGGGTGGAATTATCCCCAATGGATCGACGATTGCCTCAATCGAAACCGGAAGCCGTTCAACAATTGATCCGGTAAAAAAAATCGGAAACTTGTTTCAACCTATTCCCGTTTCCTCGAGAAATAACGTTTAGTTTTTCTTTTCGCGGTCCCGGGCACTTTGTTTTTTATTTTTTTTGCACCGTGGAAACAAGGTTCCTGAGAAAGTCCCCTTAAACGGTGCACCGACGCGAGACGCTTATTGGCTCTTTATAGATCGAGACAGTCTCACGTGTCACTGGATCGGGGCAACGTGCATTTAATAGTGCACTCTGTATGCAGTGACACGATTGTCCGCGTATATAAACACGGTGCTCGCAGCCCGTAATAACCTTAAATATATGGCGATATCGGTAAGACACAAACGTACGGTAAGTATATGTACATCGCACTGTGTGCCGATCCGAACGAATATATTAGCAATCTTGCACTATGTACCCGATTATTTTATTTCATTTTCTTACGGCGATTTTTGTATTCCTCGGTATATAATAAAGTCATTGATACAATTCTCACGTGAGTTGTACCAATCGAACTATCTATACATATCTACACACACACACACACACACACACACACACACACACACACACACACACACACACACACACACACACACACACACACACACACACACACACACACACACACACACACACACACGCACGCACGCACGCACGCACGCACGCACACACACACAGATATATATATATATAAGTATGTGTATATGAAATGATTCAGCTTCACACTCCGTGTATAGG
Source organism: Ophion costatus (assembly GCA_951751655.1). Classification (NCBI taxonomy): domain Eukaryota; kingdom Metazoa; phylum Arthropoda; class Insecta; order Hymenoptera; family Ichneumonidae; genus Ophion; species Ophion costatus. Next base: position 20,723,343 of record OX632366.1, on the reverse strand, counting down.
AGTGCAATGGAACGGTCCCAGTCGCACGTAATAACTCCTCGTGCAGGATGTGCAAAGTTTCCTGAGAGTATTTCCTGAAGCAAACGTGGGCCCCTCGCCGCACAATGTCGCTATATATATATATATATATATATCTCTAAGGTGCATCTGCGGGTTCTCGATTTGTTTTGTACCTAAGCTTGCGGAGAACTTGTAACTTGGTCATTTTGTTAAAACTAGATAAATCATTTTTTATGATAAAGAATAAAGTCCTGTTGTACGAAAAAAAGAGTTGCAGAAAAGTGAAGTTTTTTGTTTCCAATAATTCTTTTTTGTGCTCTCTCTCTCTCTCTCTCTCTCTCTCTCTGGCCTTCTCCATCCGTTCGTGCCCGTCCGTCTCTCTCGTGTTTCTGCTTCTTTTTGATATATATATATATAATATAATATACGCATGTACACTTCGAGAGGACCACACGTGTCTTTTGAATTACTATACAGGCACGTATCCATAGATATACCCGTACAGTTGACTGAAAAATTTATTATATGGGCACGCCATGACCCATATGCAAAACTCGATCTTAATTGGGTCGCCGTAAAGGATTGGATGTTTTTTTTTCTCGCGTTTTTTAAGCGCACACGCTCGCGACCCGAACTCGCAATACTATACCGTCGACGTTGAGCATTCTTATCTGGAGCTCCGATAATGTCATTATTGTGTTTTTTAGTTATCCATCAAATCTTCGCGCACAATGTCATGAAATTTGTCGTGTGTCAATCGTGCCCCATATGTTTATGCGTCATTTAGAATAAGCATTGAATCATATACATTATTTTTCTTTGCGGATGGTTAATTCTATTAATCCATTTGCATTTTTAGTTCTAACATTTGTGGCAAAGAACAGGGTCTTGTGGAGAAATGGTAATTGAGTAGAAAACATGGCAATGGAGTAGAAAAAATGTTAACTGAGTAGAAGAACTGGTAATTGTGTATAAAAATGGCACAAGGCAAATTTTACATCCTATTCAATTAAGGCATTCCTTTCAACGAGGCCGAATATTTGACATGAACGGATTTTCGTCTGTAATCAAGTAAAAAAACATCGCAACGTTCTCGTAAAATTTCATGCCAAGTTGGCGAACTTTTAATGAAAAATTACGACTCCAAAAATCGTCTCATTTAAACGGAGCTTTATGGAGATGACACGCTGGTCACATTTCTATTCAATAATTTTCACACTGAATAACTCTAGATGCCTGACACAAATGGCTCACGCGTGTGAAACATTCTAAAGATTTCGTAACGACCCACAATGACACGGGGTCACTGAATGTTTAATGAAAATATTAATGATAGAACTTAGGAAAATGTGACTAGCAGAAGAATTGTCGTAGCCGCTAGTTTTACGGTTTTGGAGTTTGCCTCGTTGGAGTGCAACGAAATTTCTTTATTATATTAGGTGTAGTAAAAATAAATCCATTATTTTTGCATGAAATTGAAGGCAAAAATAATGGATTTCTTTTTACTACACCTAATATTTCTATTCCCTCATTTCCATTACTTCACAAAACCTTTTTTTGCAAATGTATATTCTTTGGCTTTTAATAAACAATTAAAAATATCATCAAGGGATGTTCGTACCGGAGAATTGCCAAAAGAAATTCAGGCAATGAGAAAACAATCATTTTCATTGTATCCCAATGACGCAAACTTCAATCTCATCGGCTTTTCAGAGAAAATGTATAAATGCCTAAATCTACGCATTTCGCGCGAATTTTTTTATTCCAGTTCATCGTTGAGTATAATAATTGTTTGTGACTCATTTTTATGAAGCGCAACTGTAATTTACCATTGATTTGGAAGGGCCCTGTTTATGCCTCCACAAAATTCCTGAAAAGGGTATCTAAATTTTCAGTTCCTTTGCTTCCCAAAGATTTATTCTTACGCATTCGTTACTATATATTTACATATGTCCATGCGGAGGCTGCTCGTATCAAAATTGATCCGCAACTTACGGTAACCGTAAATTAAAGAATGAATATCTGCATCTGGCAATGAACTACTATAATTGATAACCATTCATTACTCTGGTCTTAAGGGGTAAACGTCTAAAATTAAGCGATTTTTTTTGTGTAGGAACAACGAAAGGGTAATAATATTCAAGGATGTTATTAGTCATATCTTCAAGTGAACAAAGAAAAATTATACATTGAAGAATTATACGAAATGGTGACACTGGAGTCATTCTCGCAAGGCATGTTGAATCTGAGACGCTCTGCGGCACGCAGTACAACTGACGCAAAGTTGAATGTGGAAAAAACTATAAAAAATGTCTATTAATTTACATGAGTACAGCTAGAGAAATACATAGGGGATTTTGGAAAATATGAATTTTTGTGTAATTGGCAAGCATTTAAAGTGAAAACTCAGTTTTCGACAGAAAGAGGGCAATAAATAATGTTATAATTAACTTATAGAAAATTCCATACGTATTTCTCTTCGGAATGTTATTTCAAAGATTTTCTCAAAATTTGGAGTGCATCGAATGAAAATTGTTGGAGTTATGCTGGGTGGCGATTTGAAAAATTGTGTTTCGATAAAAACGGTTGACGTCTCGCACGCGGGCCAGTCACCGCAGATCCACACGAGCCTGCCGGCCTTTTTTCTACATGTACCAAACTTTTTTTTCCCTATTTTAGGTGGTTTGAAGCCGCTTTCAAGCCAAACAATTTTTTTTTTTTAACTCTGCAGTTGTGTATCCACTTAATAAATTTCTCATAACTATAATTAATATATGAAAAATCCAAGCCGACATTGCGCCCAACGTTTAACCCTCGATTGAGCAGTGTCGTGGTTCTTTTTCCAAAGCGTTGAAAAATGTTCTCTCACGATCACAATATTTTTCCTGTGTGCAACCAGGAAGTGCGAAAGCTCGCATAGACGTGCGTTTGAAAATTCTGGAGTGCCTTTTTTTCCGCGTTATACCTCGATGCTCCCGTGAGAACGTTCCGAAAGATTCTCTCTCTCTCTCTCTCTCTCTCTCTCTCTCTCTCTCTCTCTCTCTCTCTCTCTCTCTTCTTTTTCCGAGCGGAAAAAAAGTTCGCGAGAACCGCCCGCGTGGCGTGCCTGCGAAATTTTCATCGCGGAAGGAAGTGCACGTCGTTGGGACGGTAACGCGGCTTTTAGGGTCCCTCGCGTATGAAACGACGGTGAGAGTCCCTTATTCATAATACGGTCCGTTCGCGAGGAAGCACTCGCGGGGTGGGCCGGGCTTGACTTCCGGTGACTCACGTCGAAGACGCAGCAACGTGCAAAATCAGCTATTACATACACTCCGCGGGGACAGTTCGCGTTGGAACGCGCGAAGGATCATATAGCGACACGTAGCTATAGTTACGGCGTAGGATTATTGCCTCCGCGATATTTCGCATTCCCTCGAAGACGTACGTACATACGTACTTTTCTTTTTACGACGTACGCGCCGCGAATGATCGATGGTCTCTTTCCTCCTGCACGTCAATCACACTTTCTCTCCTCGCGATTACTCGTCGTAAATGTGTCTCCAAATATTGAAATCAGTTTAACGTATTGGAAGAGTAATCGCGAAGGGGAAAGTGGAGGGAGGGGGTCGGAGAAGTGAATCGATCTGCATAATCGTTGAGCGGATGAATGGACCCGTACAACCGTTTTTATAAGATTCTCGAATCGTTACTTCGAGACGTACTACTTTCGTCGAACGCCCAATTTTGAGGGAGCAGTTTCATCGATCAATTTTTAAAGGATACTGTTTTTTTTCAGACGTGTGGATACGTCCAATAAAAGGTCGATTTCGAAGTTCGTGGGTTTCGCTAAATTGATTTAGAGAACAATGTATGCATTGAAATCCGCACAATGAACCACAGTTTCCCAATGGTAAACGGCGAATCGAGGTGGAATTTTATCGTCAACGATTGCAGATAAGGCTTTCACGAACCCGAATTGATAACAATTAACTGGTTTTTGTCTATCATCAAGTGATAATGCTTCCCAGTATAGTGGTAAAATTTCAAGCCAACTTACCGAACTTTATGGAGATGACACGCTGGCCACATTTCTATCTAATAATTCATACACTAAATAACTCCAGATGCCTGGAGTTCAGATGCCTGATGCCTGAATCAACGCATGTAAGAAGTCCTAAAGATGCCGTAACGACAACAAGAACAGGGGGTCACCGAATTTTCAAAGAAAATTTTAATGATAAACCTTAGAAAAAAATGACTAGCACAAGAATTTTCGTAGCCGCGCGACTTTTCAGAGAAAATGTAAGAATATCCAAATCTACGAAATTTGCGCGAAAGTTTGTATTCCAGTTTATCGTTCGGCGAAATAATTGATTGTGACTCATTTTTATCAAGCGCTACTGTAATTTACCAATGATTCAGAAGGGCCCTGCTTATGCCCCCACAAAATACGGCCCTCCGCGAAAGGAAGCCTTCAACATGTCGATGAGAGATATTGACTATGGCTAAAAAAACGATTTTTCATTTTAAAAAACTGTGGCGAATTGTCTAGATTTGTCAATTCTTTTCTGCTGAAAACGATGTTGTGGAATTTACGGAAACTTCGAAGCTGAATGTCTATTGGGCGTATTTCGTTTGAAAGAAAAGCAGTATTCCTCAGTATTAATCGGTGGCAATCTCAACCCCCTTAATTCGACGGATTCGCGTCGTTCTCTTGTTCTGGACGTATGTCGTACTTAAAATAAGCTCGGAAACTATCACACCCAACGATCGCTAATAAAACAGTGCCTCGCTATCCATTTAGCTAGCGTGGACAAAGTTGCCCTCCGTGCCGCTAGGTGGCGAGCGACGCAATTCTCTCGCGTATTGGAATAACGCGAGCCCTGGGGTATAAGAGGTCTGCGACTCGGTGGCACTGAATGCGTATTGGCGCCATGTCCTCTACCCACACAAATTCCATCAACGTTTTATCCTCATAGAGCGTTGACGTTTTATTTCTATATCCCACAATTTTGTTACTTCCTTTTGAAAGCACAATCACCAAGCTCATCTAGATCGCAGCATGGACGACCGGTCGCGGTCGGCTCGCCCCATCCTCGCAACGCGGCCTTCCTGCCACACCTTCGCATCTTCGGAGACATCTGCCAAGCTCGATGAAGGCGATCGGGAGCAGCCGGAGCGCGGCGAGTTTCTCCGGCGCTCGCTTCAATCTTCGAACTCTTCAGATTCGTCGCCTATGCCAGCAGAGCTACGGTTTTTCGTTTAAAGGACAACAAAAAATTGAAGCCTTGTTCCACGTTAGCTCATACGTGCCAGCCTGTTCGACACGCGATCAGAATTGGTACACATATTTTTTCGTAAGCATAAGATTCACTTCCAAATCCCGACACGGCGTGAACACGCTTCTCCGGAATCCCGTTCACCTTGATGAAAAACAAAAAAACCGTGACGAAAAAGTGCAGCCATTTATCGAGTATAGAACGACGTATACAGGACATTCCAATCCGGGAAAGGTTCTATTGTGAAATTAATCAAAATTAAAGCTGATGGGAACTCCAAGCCATCGGGGACAATTCGAGTTCCTACTTCGTGCCAATAGGAAATGAGACTTTAGGCAAAAAGTTGTCGCGTGTGATATGTACATTATCGTCTTTTGAGCCTAGTGATTTCGATCAATGACAAACATATGGCTCGTGCGAGCTGTGTATCTTGCAAATTGAAGACCTTCAACGTCAGAAAAATCAAGATCCTTAGAAACGGCCTTGGATTTGCCTCATGGACTTTAAAATCTCCCAATCGCCTTCTGGGTCCTTGGGACGTACGTTTTAACCCTGAAGGCCTCACTTGTCGCGTCAGGGCGGAACGACCCATGGTCGCCTTCGCGATACACTTATATATATATCGGACCCTTTATAAATCGAGCAAATTCCGCAGGCCGCTCGTGTATGCCGATCGGCAACATCGCTGAGGCGTATATCTTGGGGATCCAGTCCAGTGTATAGGTCTCCAGGGTGGTCCCTATGTGGTGCACACGTGAGGGGGGGGGGGGGGGAGATAAAGCGTATAGCTATAAGGACCCCGGATCACGCGGCAGCGCGTCGTGTTCATCACGCAGATAGTGTCTTATATATATAATATATCGCCGAAAGTGCTCGTATACTCATTCAAGAATAACTGGTTGGGCAAAATACATAAGTCATCACCGGCGACGCTATTCGCGCCGTTGCAAATCTCGTTGCCCCTTTCGGTACAGGGTGCTTCAACTTGAACCACCTGATCGATCGGCGAGAGCGAAAAAACACTCTTAGCATAGTAGTGCCGTTTTCAACTCAACTTTAACTCAACCTGTACGAAATGACGCCATCTTTAGTCAACTATCAGTCGGCTAGTGCCTATAAGTAACTCAACATTAATTCAAGCTTTAGCCACTTTATACTTAACCGGTAAATCACTTGCATTCGATGCGTAGACATGCTTACTCAATCTGAACTACACTTTTACTCAACTTCAGCTCAGTTTGTAGGTAACTTCTACACTATCTGTACTCAACTTCTACCAAATATGTATTCACCTTTTACTCAATCTGTACTACACGTTTACTCAACTTCAACTCAGTTTGTAGGTTGCTTCTACACTATCTACACTCAACTTCTATCGAACATGTACTCGTCTTTTACTGAATATGTATTATAATCCCCGTGTTATATGTTTGGCTAAACGTGTACTCCACTACTTAAACTGTATACAATTACTCCTCGATTTGTACATAAGTCCTACTCAATGTGGACTTGACTCCTCAGTCCACACACAACTTTCACTCAATTCGCACTCACCTTGCATTTCATTTTTACTCAATGTGCACTCATCTTGCGTTTGACCTGTACTCAACTACTCAATGTCGACTCAACGTCTACTCAACGTCTACTCAACGTCCACTCAACGTCTACTCAACGTCTACTCAACTTCTACTCAACGTCTACTCAACATCTACTCAACTTCTACTCAACGTCTACTCAACGTCTATTCAACGTCTACTCAACGTCTACTCAACGTCTACTCAACGTCTACTCAACGTCTACTTAACGTCTACTCAACTTCTACTCAACTTCTACTCAACGTCTACTCAACTTCTACTCAACTTCGACGCATCTTGCACTCAACTCGAACCACCCTGTAATCGTTTTGTCCTGAACTTCTAGGCACTGGGTAGAGTTAAGTTTTTATCTTCTCCCGTTTAACCTGTACTCAACTTTCACTCAATTTGCCTCATCTTGTTGGACCTGTGGTCAATTTGTACTCGACGTGTACGCAACTTCTACGCAGCTGACACTCGACTCATTTTCAGCCTATAACCATTAGGTGGCGAACTTTATCGCATCCTCTCCTCTACTCGTTCTCAAGGTAAAGGTCTACTCAACCTGTACTTGATACATACGTAAATACATCAACTAACGCACTCTCCTTTTTCATGCATTTGATCTCTTTCCTCCGGCGGCCCGTCACACGCGCGAATCACTTGATAATGTTTCACACGCCATTCGCCCGATCTTACTAAAAGTCTCGCAAGTTGAAAAGCCGCTTTAAACGTTATACTCGTTTCACGCGCGCGACTTATGCGAAGCGGAAACCATATTCGGCATTGACCAACTGAGAACACTCGTGAAAGGCGATCGCACGATCCATTAGATGAACACACGCACACTGGACGTGCCCGATCATCCACTCTAGTCCAATGTCCACAAGTCGCTGGAATTATACACGACGCTTTTAGCAGTGCACTTGGAAAAGATTCGATCTCATTGAACACATTTTTATTGATTTTTTTTTGCTACGTTTGATCGTTTATATCGAGATTTAATTGGATCGTTTGATCCAATATTTATTTTAATATTATGCAGTACTATGATTTCAATGTTAAAGCTGATGAAGAATGAACAAATATTATAATTATCAAGAGCAATATTATATTCAGAGGACATTAACGAATATCCACGAGTAATGAAAAATTAACCTACAAAATTTCGATCTTTTTCCCAAAAAAATGTCTCGCTCTGACGGATCAAAATTGCCACAGAATTTATTTTCCACCTTCTGCAGCAAAGTCCTCGAATTGCCAATTAGTAACCGAAAATTCTCTCTCTTCAATCAAATAACAAGTGTTCAGAAACTCTGATCGAAAAATGCAGCAAAAATATCAAAATCACGATGAAATTTCGTCCGAAACTTTCCTCAAAAGTTCTCGTTCACTACCCATCACGATCAATCGTGACGAGCCCTACTCGCGTTCAATTGTCGAGAAAACTTTACCAGAGCTCCAATGCCGGAAGTTTGCCTTAAAGGTGGAAACTTTTCGACAGTTTGAGGTGCAAGGCGGGAAGTTGCACGGAGGTGGTATGTGTACGGATGCACAACCGCGTTGGTTATACGGATCACGGGGATCGAAAATAAAAGGAAAGGACGAAAGTTTTGGCCGATCTTGGATGAGGTTGGTTTGGGCCGGTTGCATCTCACTAGTGATCGATGAGACGTTTCTATCGCGCTCCAACGAATGTCGGGCAGTCACGATCCTCATAAATCACGAAATATTCTCCTCGTCTTGTTCGCGAAGCCTTATCCGATAAATACCGTCGGGGATCCGGACGGCGAATGATCCAAAAGCGTTCGAGTGATCCATCTGGGTCAGCTGATGTATCGATGATACACACACAGCTGATGAATATATATATCAGCTGTGTGTGTTATATATAGTATCCTAATCAATATTTCCGAGACTGTCAGGACGACTTCGTCAAAAAAGTCCAATAAATTATTATCTATAGATCCGCGGAATAATTCCAGGAACATTTAACCCATGTCTAGACCCATTTTTGCAATTCCAAATTCATTTTTCAATTGTTTTTACATTTTTTTACCTAACCCTTTTTTTGCAACAGAATATTTTGCTCTTTCAATTCCTTAAATCCGCAGGTGCCTTCCGGATCTGTCTGATTTAAGTCAAAATATTTAACTGTCGGTTGTGATGACGTTTGTTGTAAAAGCTGAAACTGGGAAAACAAGCAAAAAAACTGGTTGCTTGAGAAAGCTCGAGTATTTAATCGGTAATGTTAAATTATTTCTTTTACGAACCCGAATATTTAACAGATTACTGATTTTCGTCTATAATCAAGTAAAAATACGTGCCAGTATACTGGTAAAATTTTGAGCCAAGTTAGCGTCCTTCTAACGAAAAATTACGACTCTAAAAATCGCCTCATTTATTCGGCTCTTTATGGAGATGCCACGCTGGCCACATTTCTATCTAATCATTTATACACTGAATAATTCTAGATGCCTGATATGAACTAAGCAACGCGTGTAAAAAAATCTAAAGATTCCGTGACGACAATAAAAACGGGGGCCACCGGATATTTAAAGAAAATATTAATGATAAAACTTATAAAAACGTGATGAGTAGAACAAATGTTGTAGCCGCGAATTTTCAGAAAAAGATGTAAAAATGTATAGTCCTACTAAATACGCGCGATTTTTTTATTCCAGTCTATCGTTGGGTATAATAATAGATTGTGACTTATATTAAATTATTCATAAAGCGCCACTGAAAATTACCAATGATCCAGAAGGGCCCTACACAGGGCCAAGGGGCCTCCACAAGCTATGGCTCTCCGCGAAAGGAATTTTGCATCGTTGGAGTGCAACGAAAATCAATTATTTCATTTTTCTAGCCTATTCAGGAAGTGAAATTCACTCAAACCCTTTTACGAATTCTCATTAGAGATTCACGACTTCAATCTGCAAAGAAAAGATTTTCGATAATGATCAAAATAAAGTAATGAAAAATGAAGAAAAAATTCCCGTCATCTCCACTCCACCACTTTAGGTAAAAAATGAGAATCCGCAAGATTTAACAATTGTTTCTGTATATTCGCGAATTGGCGTTTCGTTTTATCAGCGGGCGATAATTGCCGCAGTCAAATTGAAGACTACAAATAAACTGTGCTAAATTCCCACCGCTTAAATTATTCATTTTCTCTCAGAAGATGTTTCGGAAATTACGAAAACTTCAAAGACCAACTTCAACCAGACGTATCCGCGTCTAAAGAAATTAGCATCCTTCAACATCCATCGGTGGAGGTTTCGAGCTCTCTCGCGTAGTTTGCCCGACTAATTGAGCGACCTTCGTGTTTGGCATTGTTTTCCGTACTTCTTCGTATAGAAATGCATCGCGACTGGCCTGAGCTTCGTCCGGAAACTTGGAATACAGAACTTTTAAAAGCGCGAAACGATGACTCACTTATCGTCTTGTTGATCCAATCAGCGAGATCCTCCTGCAGTGGTATGAGCTGTCGGCTCTGAGCGGAGTGGAGGCGCTCGTTGTAAAATTCGGCAAACTCCTCCTCCTCGGGCGAGGGCCTGGGGATATCGGCACGAGCGAACGCCGATACGGAGGAAGGTCCCCAGCTGCTGCGATATCTCGTGTTTTGCGTGGGAGGGAATCGATTCGTGTACGACATCGTTGGGGATTAAGGGACGTATGTAGGTTCGAAGAAAGATGCTGTAGGAAAAGAGCAGTTGGGTCGGAGTAAGGGGGGGGGGGGGAGTATGGGGGAGGCACTAGGGAAACAGGAAGAGAGTAAGGATGTAAGTCCCAAGAGTCAGGGACCGCAACATTCACGTGAGGTCACCGACAACGTTCCCACAATCCTTATTCAGCATGAGGTTCCCCTTCCACGATGGCAAAGTCCCTTAAGAAGTTTCAAGCTCTTTCACTCCCTCTCTCGTTCTTTTCGAGTCACTCGACACTGGGCCCGCTTCTTCTCGTTCCCTTTTTCGGCCTGTTGACGTTTCTTCCTTCTTCCTCTTCTTTGTCTCCTGACGATCGATCCTTCCCAGTCTCGTCCTCTCGCGGCCCTTATTCTCTCGCACTATAATCCACGTAGGTTATTCACGAGGGGCACCACTCGCATCAGCAACAACAGCGACCACTTCCGTCCTGCAGCACGGCCCGTAGAACGCGCCCGGCGACTATGCGTGCCTGCAAAAAACGCAAAGTGAAACGTACCAATGTTATATATTTCTCACACGTTATCTTCGAGCATCTGCGCTCTTATCGGAATCGCGCATACATTAGGTGTACGCGTGTACGGGTTTTTTTTGTCCTCTCGTTTGGAACACTCTCGTTTGGCCTCGTTATCTACACGGACTCGGGTGGGTGTGCTGCGAAAAGAAACGACGCCACTTTAATTACAGAAAGGAAATCTGGGTTGGGGGGGGGGGATACCTGTGGCGAGGAAAACACTTGCTGTTTGTGATTTTTGTTAGGGAAAGATTTCTTCGGTGATTTTGAGACTTGAGGGGCTATATCAGTGTGAACGATAAGAATTTGGGTGATTTTCGGGAATTTTTTGGAACAAAAGTACTCAATTAAATGTTTCATAAAATTAAGAATATATTCGGCTACATTTGATCTATATGATATACTTTTTTCATAGAAAAATATTAAGATCCAAGCGGCTTATGCGCTGCACTCGGAGGTGCCAAAAAAAAACCACTGCTGACATGATTCCGGGCGATTGAGTAGCCGAAACCGAAAAAGGAAAAAACGTCGTTGAACTGAAAGGTATTTTCTGTACAATGATGTAGGATTTTCGAAAAATATCAAAATCCAACAAAATGGCGTAGTTATGAAAAAAAACGTGTTTTCTTGCCTATAAAATGGTCGTTTTTTTCAATGCCAAATCGTCAATTTTCATCCAATCAAGAATATCTTACGTCATTGTAGAGTAAATATATTCAAGAGTACTCAGTTCAAATTTCAAGTCAATCGAATAATTGCTCTCTGAGTTACATTGTCAGCAAATTAGAAAAATCTGATTTCGAGAAAAACGCGTTTAAAGATTTAACTGGGGCATTTTATACCTACGAGCGGTTGCTCTTTAGAAGGCTGCCATTCAGGGAATATTAAAGATACGGCCTTGACATTTTTACAGGATATTCCTGAAAGTATAAACTGTCGAAAAAAGCAACAAAAAAATCGATTTTTAGAAAGTGTCACACTGGTATAGCCCCTTAAGGACTACTACTTTTAGCTGTTACATGGTATTTTTCTTTTCTATTTATCTTCAGTATGGCGGAGGTATGGCACGATTTTCCAAACTGCATTTTCGTTGGAACGCAACGAAAATTCTTTACAATTTCTTTATTGCCTCCATTTCATTACTTCAAAAAATCTTTTCTGAAAATTTGAATTATATATATCTAGATAAGGAAATAAAGAAATTGTCGAACAAACTTCGTAGCTACGATTTTCCAGTAGATATCGGAGCCAAAACAAAATTGTAGCTTTCGTTGGATTCCAACAATGCAAACTTCAACATCGTACTGGCGTAACGTATAGCTGATAAATGAAATGACTGATCCTGATGAAATTTGGTACAAATCTTTCTAACCTCATTGCTTAAAACATGAACCTCCTTTTTTTTTGGAAATTGGAAACAAGTATTTTTTATTGCAAAATGTAGGCATTATTTCGGAAAATTCAATCTTCTTGTTTCAAAGCGTACCATTTATTTGATTTTTTCGGTTCATATTCTTCGTATGAGTATTAATGAAAGAAGAATTTTTGTCACACAAACAAACCCTAAGTTTAAAAAATGGTGAAGAAATCTTCCCTTTAAAAAAAAATGATGAAAGTTCGCCTCTTTTTCTCTCCTAAAGGCATCGCCCCCCTTAATGCCGGCACAACTCGTGGCCGGTATATAGCGTTTTTCAAACTTATCAGATTCTGGGTAGTCGATTTTTTTTCCCAAGTCATCGCTTTCAATCGTTTTTTCACTGTTGATTTAATCGATTCAAAATCTTCAATACCCTCATTGGCTGAAGAATTTTTTTTTTACGTCCAAATGTCGCATTAAATTCCCTTTTTCAGTGGCGAATTGGTAAAGCATCGATAAAGCCAATCATGATCAACACAACGAGTTGTTTTACTTGACGCAACAATGATTGCTCTCCTCATCGAATCAGCTCATCGAAAATAAACATAGAACATTTTTTTTCTCAACATTCCTAACATGCATTCATAACCTCTATTTTTCACTCTTCTTGTGTTTGTTCAATCGCTATTAAATTCATGCCAAAGTATGCATAAAAAGTTACTCTATTTGGTGCGCCAAAAAAAAACACAAAATCGAAAGAAAAAAAACGTTGAAAGTACGGCCTTTCGAATCAGAATATCATCTTTAATGGTGAACCAAACTTATCAAGTGTGTTGAAGCTTCTTCCATCGTATAATCATAAGAAAAAAAGTTGTTTCGAGTGCTCTGTTGAGCTTGAGAGGTACATTGGGATGCCATGACCGGATGAGCTCAATGCTCGATGGACATTAGTATGATCGCACGACAGTGGAGCCCTTATATGCGGGCACCGTACGCATATATATATATATATGGGAAAATAGGGTGTGAAAAGTGTCACCGGAGAGCTAATAAATCCGCCGGCACGTGACGATAAGAAACGAAAGGAGGATGCTGGCCAGTAGCTCGTAGCATACAGTGAGTTACGATCTCGTTGCAATGAAAATACGTGCCGTGCAGTAACTTAATTTATTTATATATATATATATATATATATATATATATATATATACATATATATTTGCGTATATAGATATTTACATATATAAATGAAGCTACTGCGTTGCGCGTATTTTTATTGTAAAGTAATTCATTCGATCTACATATATGTATAGATTGATGATTTATTTTACGCCTTCGTAAAAACCTTTAGGCAAAGATGTACATACAAGGTCAACTTATAATTAAGCAAACAAAAATAACATGCATGCTAAGTAACATAAAGTATATGAGATAACATAACCAAATTGTGTATATATATATATATATATATATATATATATATAAGCAACAGTAAACCTTTTTTTCAAACTTTAGTGATCGATTGAACTGTAATCGATTAAAGGTTTTTGATAACATGTAAAGTAAATGTAAGACAATATTTAAAGATAATATGTAAATTAAAAGTATATGCATTTTGATAATAAAGCAAAATATGTTTGTAAATCAAACGCACAAGAATGGCATTCAAATAGAGCCTGATATCTATATGATAGAAATAATAATAAAAATAAAAAATCTAGAGAAAGAAGAGGTGGGTTTGGAGACATACGAATCCGAAGAACTTCCTCACAGTGGCCAATTATCGCTATATGCACCATTATTTACACTCCAATGTCTTTAATATCACTTTTAGATGAATGTAAGTTACTCGATGGAAAGATGGAAAAAGGCTAGAGCGGTAGACGTAATTGGAATTACATACATATAATAATATTCATATTTATGTATGTATATATATGTACATTCAAGATGTACAATAATCCATGGCGACGAATGGTCTCGAGCAAAACCTACGCCGACCTTCGACATAAATCTACTACTCTCCTCTTTACGCCCATACATATATATATATATATATATATATATATATATATATATATATATATATATATATATATATTATATAGATGTATTCCTTTGTAATATTATTCGATATCTCTTCTCGGCGTTGAGAGCAACATAACACGAGATAAACACGACACCTTTTTCAATGCCTTCTCTCAAGCTGAGTACCGAAACAAACCCGATGACGCAAAGTACGACATAATTCGATCGCGCTTCGATTGCTCCCGAGATTTATTGAATATTGATGATAATGATTATTTTCCGTGTGCTGTACTGAACTTGCGATGGCCACGGAGGTTCTCTTGAGGCTATAAGGCGAAAAAGCGTAGATGAGTATATTTATATATTTGCGCTTGAAAATCCTTTGAGGAACCATCACCGTGTTACGGGTCGAAAAATTGCTGATTTTCGCGTTTTTTTTCGATGGTTAAAATACGCTAATCAGTCCGATTTTTTAACGTAAAATCAAAGCACTCATGAAGAACAGAAAATAAATGTTCAAACGTTTATTTTTCATTTTTTTTACATTTTTTTAAACGGTTGAACATGTCTTAGAAAAAAGGGAGTCCTCACGGGGTACACGGTTGTGGCCGTAAACAGCATCTGAAAAAAAAATTGTAAAAAGATTATTAACCAGTATGGAAGACGCTATCTTGCTAGGAAGGCTTTTAAAATCAAAATTGACAGAATGGCGGCGGTTTGAAAGAAGTGGCGAATTTAGCCTACATTTTGACATTTTTTCGTTAAAAAAAATATGAATATTAAATAAAAAGCGTGCATAGCAAGATAAAGAATGGCGTGAAGAATGTTGTGTCAAAATTTCAAACGGATAGCCCGAAAACTCTTCCTTTGAGAGTGTACACCGTTTTGGAAAACGACATTTCGAGAAAAACATGCTTAAAGTTTCGAGTGTGGACTTTCCATATAATTTGTCTACTTACGATAAATCTGCGATGCCAGGTCCATGTTTATAACCGTTTATACTATCGGATAATGCAAAAAAAAATAGATTTTTTTTTTAAATTCACACTGTGATGATTCCTTCTGCAATAAGTTTCGCAACATTTGGATACTTGACGATTTTTTCAGTGCCCTAAAGACTGCGGTACTGCATACTTTCGTGCACTATTTTACAAGAGGTTTCAATATTTTTTTTTCGTTTCCCAAACGATGATTTTGTTATTTAAACGATTTTCACGTATTTCCACTAAATTAATTTAAATCATTTTTTGCACCATCAAGATTGAAGGGTGTTTTTTGTTTGTAATTCTGTATATATTTTTAAACATTTGAGTGTGCGTGTGAGAAGACGATATATTTGAAGGCTTAGTCGAGCAAACCGCCTCTGTACTAATAAAATTTCCTCGTGGCAATATTCATCATCGTCTTGCGCAAGAAAATAGCGCGAAGATCACGGGTCTCTTGGATCACCGTAGTCACACATCGCGCTGAGTGTCGGCGCAATCAAACTTGCGTTAACAGACACCTACGCCCAATGAACACCGTCTGTTTACGATTGTTGAGCGAAAATTTTATTATTTACAGTGGGCATTACGAACGTGTATACACACAAGTTGTCCCATAATATTTGTTAACGGGACATCGGCTGTAAGTCGTAATTTTACGAGAAACGAGAGGCTGACATCCGGTTCATTCAATCCTTCGGGCATTGCTCAATGATGTGTATATATATATACACAGAGCTACTGGTTATTGGTAACGACCCCACGTAAGGGTTGTAGGACAATATTCTGCTATTTCTAGATATATTTTAGATATATTCTAGACTATTTTGGAGATATTATTATTATTTTTCTAAAGTGGGGGTTGGTCAAATTTCGAAAATGAATGTTTTTTAAACTGTTGTATGTAATCAAACCTGTTCATTATTTGTAGTTTGAGGATACCGTAACAAAGAACTGTCAACAATGAAATACAAATAATTATTAGACTTGCAGAGTTGCAAACAACAGTTTTTTAAATTAATTTTTTAAGTTGCTCACCCGCACTCATAAATAATAATAATAATATTTCAAAAATGGTTCACTTTTGCATAAAGCCTTGTTGGGTTATTTGACAGCGGAAAACATTCCTTACAAGCCTATCATGGGACCATGACCAATATCCAGTAGCCCTGTAGATGAAGTCTTAGATTGAGTGCCTTAAAATATTCAGGCCCCCAAAAGTCAGTAAATATATAACAAATAATACATATGTATAATTATATTATTATGTATATGTATTATACATAATAAAATGATCGTTATGATTCGAAATACAACGAATGAATAGTGAATAATAAATCAAAGTAACTAATAGACACAGTAAGTAATGCCAACTGCAATAATAATCACAAGATTGACCAATACCAATAAAAAGTACAGTAAAAAATAATAATAAATAAAAATGATAACTATATCATTTTGCATGATATAGTTATCAGGGTGTTTACTGATAACTATATCATGCATTTCGTTTTATTTCACGAATTTATACTCAATAAATAAAAATATTAATACATTAATATCAATCACCCTAGTATTATAGCAAAAATTCAAAATTGATTCGTCGATTTCTTCGGACTTGAATAATTCAAGGTATTAAGATAAAAAAAACTTGAAATCGTCCTCATTTCTGCACTCAAATTATTATTTAAATGATTAATTATAATTTATTTATAAAATGTCCATTATTATATTATATTATAATATTATAATTATTATATTATATATAATATAATATTATATTATTATAAATTATTATAATTATAGATTGGTAATTTTTTGGTGAAAATTGCTCGAAATACTAGGACGGAATGGTGAAGATAAATTGAAATTATTGCAAGATTGATATTCTGCCTTCTCATTCATACGACTACGAGTGGTTATTACCAATAAATCGTAGTACATCGTGAGTATCGAAAGTGCCAACGACGTGGGCACAATATTTACGCACTCTTACGATAGTGTCACATGATTTCGAGCATCGACGTGTGTACGCAACGACTAAACGCAAAATCTGAAGACAGCGAGAGACGAGAAGAGTCAATGCCCGGAGAGAGCAAGCGGCTTGGGAGGACAATTGCTGTGTCCATGTGGTCACAAGAGATTAGGCCTGAATTGAATCTCATTGCTCGTGCGCCCTCGTTCTTTAATTTTACAACAACTTCCATCTCGCTTGAACACGCACAGTCGAGTACCCCTTAACTTTTCCTAAGGCGATGCAATTGTGCAACGATATAAGCTGCTCTCGAGAGTGCGATTTTGGGTTGCCTTTGGATGATTGGGTGTCAAAATTCTGAGGCTCCTGCTTGGAAATCGACCAAAAGGGATTTAGCGAAAATAATCGACAGAACTGCGCAGCTGCGGCCATTTTTCATGACAGGCAGCGTTGATCCGCGCCAATACTCGGAGGGGTGACCGCTCAGCCACCTGCTAAACTTAAGGGGTTATACATAGTTGTAATAGTCAAAAAATCATTTTTTACGAATTAATGACAATAATAAATATTATTACAATTATTATACGAAAGGACATTGGATGAAAACCCAAACAAACCCAAAAAAAGATATATGACGTAACTCATTTTTTTTCTCGCATTTTTCTTCCATTTTTATAACAAAATCGATCGATCGATGCGTCCGAGGCTTACGGAGCTTTCTCATGACCCCCAATGCCCCGACTCAACCAGCGTCAGCTCTGGCGATAATACGAGACCGAACTCAGATTGAAATGACGCTTCAATTGACCGGCCGAATTTTTGGGTGGCCGAAGTCGGCTCGTATTCGCGAGGGAACGAATGGTAATGTGAAATAAAACGGAAAGTCAAATAAATCTCGCGATCGTTGGTGGCGCGTTCGTTAATATACAAGGACAAGAACTACAAGCGATCGTTGCCGTTAAACAGCTATAGCTTGTATAGCATTCGATTGTTCGACGATTGGTCCCTAAAGGGGTCAGTATCCGAATCACGTATGGCTGGCTTATCGCGTACGATAAAGAATAACGATCGCTGTGCGCTATTTATCGAACCTTACCCTCGTCCGTGGAACCTTAAGGTACTGCCGGGCATAATAGTCACGCACGCACTATGGCCTCACCATTTATTCGTATTATACTAGAAAAAAAAACGTGATTTTAAATGACGTTGCAGTTTGCATCGTTGGAATACAACAATATTTTTTTGCTTTTTTTATTTCTCTGTTTTTTATCATTATCCAGTCTTTTATTTTTCAAATTGAGATCGTAAAATTAATTCAATGGTCTCAGTATTTATTCGCATTTTTCTAGACAAAAAAGTCAATGTAATGATGGCAAAATGTGCATCATTAGAGCGGAAAGTATTTAATTTAAAAAAAATGTTCTGTATGTTCATCATTGTCCAAAGACTTCTATTTTGCAAATTGAGGTCGCCAATTTAATTTAATGGTCTCACTATTTATGCATCTTTGGAATGCAACGATATTTTTTTGCATTTTTTATTGCTTTATTTTTATCATTAGCCAAAGTCTTTTATTTTTCAAATTGAGGTTGCAAAGTTTATTTAATGGTCTCACTGTGTATCTATATGTATGTATGTATGGTAATGGTCTCACTATTTATTCGCATTTTTCTAGACGAAAACGTCAATGTAATGATGGCGAAGTTCGCGTCATTGGAGCGCAAAGATATTTATTTTTAAAAAATTGTTTTGTATGTTTATCATTGTCCAAAGTCTTCTATTTTGCAAATTGAGGTCGTCAATTTAATTTAATGGTCTCGCTATTTATTCGTATTATGCTTTAGAAAAAGTTTATTTAAATGGCGTTGAAGTTTGCATCTGTGGAATGCAACGATACGTTTTTGTTTTTCACTTTTTATTCTTTTATCTTCATCATTACTGAAAGACGTTAATTTTTCAAATTTAGGTCGTAGATCATCCTAATCAGGATGTGTAAACACGTTTGTGCATTTTTCACTGTCTAAAACGCCCGAAAAATTGGGTGCTTGGAAAAATCCTTATTTTTCGTTGACTGGCAACGATACAAACTTCAGCGTCGTCAATTTGAAAGTAACGACGTTGAAATTTGCATCGTTGGAATACAACGAGAATTCTTTTTTATTTTGCAGTTTTTCATGATTATGAATAATCTTTTACAGATTCACGTTCTAGATCTCTACCAAGGATCCTGAAAAACGTTTTATTGATTTCCAAAACCCGAATACGTAAAAAAAATAGGAAAAAATGAGAAAAAAATTCGCCTTGCATCCCAACGATGCAATTTCATTGTTCAGAGTAGTTCTTCATCGTCCTATAATATACTCCACCCCGATATCACTTATCCTATCCTCTATAACGCAACATAGACACACTAATTTCCAAAACGAGGTTGAGTAAAATCGCCTCTCTGGGTGCATAAAAAAAATTCATCAAAAATGTTAAAATTTGCTGCACAATCCAAGATACAAGTCTCGCAGTCTCCAAGAACAATTCACCCCAAAAAATGAATGTACCACAGAAACTTGATCGTATTGGAAATTGGGCGGGCCAATGAACATGAATCATTTTTCGTCTCGCCATGTAATGAGGGAGAACCATTTTTGGGCGTTCCTATTGCGCACTACGGTAAAAATATATAAAATCGCTAAGCTGAATGTCTCGATTCTACTAAGGTCTCCGAAATACAAAACGTCTCGTGGAAAGAGTCTCTCGGTGTTGTCCATCGCCGTCGCTTGATGCTGACGAGTGTGAGGCTGTGGACGTACTTGCACGTGGGCGATACCCCATTACAAGCACGTTATTCTCGTTGGCAGTATGTACATTTTTAACAATAATAATAATATCATACTTATATAATAACAATGACAGAAAAAGTCACAAAAGTGATCATTCAAGCAATAATAATAACAATAACAATAGTAACTGTAACGACGATAATAACACAAAGAATAATTATCATAATGACAATATTATTAGTTATAACAATAATGGTTATTTAATGAGTTTATTCCCTCGTTAAAATGGGAATGAACTTTTTAAATATATATAAGTTAATAGAAAAACAATAACCTTATTATTTATGTATATATTTAAAAAATTTATTCCCATTTTAATTAGGGAATAAACTCATTCAATAGCCATTATTATTATAACCAATAATATTGTTATTATGATAATTATTCTTTGTGTTATTATCGTTGTTACAGTTACTATTGTTATTGTTACTATTATTGCTTGAATTATCACTTTTGTGACTATTTCTATATATATATATATATATAATATTAGCAGTATGCATGTCAGTATTAAATCTGCATAGAACAAGAGATATGGACATGTGTACCCATTAGGTAGGTACACATAGACGAGTACTATATGTACGCTTTTATAAACGCATATACGAGCCACAAAAGAACTCTCCACGGGTGTTCCTGGTACGTAATAATGTCACTGGAGGGTTTTCTGCGTGCCCTGAGAGCAAACGATAAAAAGGAAGGGGGAGAGAGAGAGAGAGGCGTGGGAACGTATTATCCTGAAGGAACCTCGACAAGAAAGACTACGATTTGAACTGTGCGACGACAGCGTGTGTTTCGTACATCACGTTCGTTGTGACACGCTAAAGACGAATTGAATCGCGTTTACCGATATTTTTTTGTCGTTGGAGTTTTTGTTTCGTTGAACGCGGGTATGCAATCCGCGGGCCCATATTACGCAGGAACGCTACTTTGTCATTATCAACGCAATTGTGATTTTATGCGCGTTTCGGTAACCTTCGACTTCCTACGGCCGCGGTCATATGCATAGTGTAATCGATGCTCGGCAATATTTTACTCATCTGTCGCGCGCGACTGTTTGGTAAACGACACTGTGTTGATGGGACTTTATTGAGGCTGGAGTTGCCCGCAGATCAGAGAGAGAGAGAGAGAGAGAGGGAGGGCGAACGAGAGGATGAAGGCGAGAAAAACAGGCGGACGATTCAAGGCAATAATTTATTTAAAGTGATTGCCTCTTGACAATAGTACAGTGACCATATCGAGAACGACAGCCGATTGCTATTTTACGATGTGCTTATATATATATGAGGTATTCCACGTGAATCCGGTGGACTTTTTCCCTGACCCTCGCCAATTGGATTTATTTTTTTTACCTGATTCCATTGACTCTAAAAGACACCCTGACTTTTTTACATTTTTCGAAACAACCTTTAGTAAAAAAAAAATGTCCGAAAAAAACGCCCCGAATTAAAAATCTGAAAAAATTTCCAAAAATGCGTCATTATGTGTAAAAAGTGGTCAAGCTATCACCCGCAATGGAAGTATGATTTTTTCTGTGCTGAAGACTACTTCAATTGAAATTAATACCAGAACTTTTTGACTGCTAACGAAAAAATCATTCTTTTTGACCTTAAATGTTAAGAAAACTTTACGAAAAAAGATCGTACGCAGAATTTGCATACAAACCAATTCGAACATCTGCGTGGATAGCCTGCGGTGTAAAAAAAAAGTACTACGCATATCGTGCCAATTACTTGAAAAAGTTGCTTAATTATTATCGATTTATATCATTTGTAGAAATGGCATGAAAAAAAACAGCGGATGATTTTTTTTTTAAAAATAACATAAAGCCCAAAATCTCGAAAATCGTGGTACTTTTACTAAACTAAAATTCCAGCATATAGTAGGACATGACCTGACCTATTGACATGTTGCAGGGTTATCCATTCAAAATAGGATACTCTATATACATGTATGTAATTATATATGTGTACGTATGTATCTAAACAACACGGAGGCGAGTAAAATCGCGTCTGATGAGCAAGAAAGTTACTCTGAGAATATCGACAATCCTCGCAACGTCGCGAGATATGGAGTGGGTGGTCTCGTCTCGCAGCAGTGTAAATTGATAGACGTCACTCGTCCCGACGACTCTTTGCACTGCTGGGATGAATGGGAGCCTCTGCACGGCGGGCATGTTCCCAAACCTCGTAAAGCATGACTTTTTTTATTCTCATGCAACAAACGCGAGATGCCCATATGGCTCAGGCGTCTTCAGATTTTTCACGTACCGCGGTATGTGGACATTTTTCACGGTGTCCCCCTGGTGGAGAAAAGACGCGAGAGTTACGATCCTGTCGACAATGGAGATAAATGCAAATAGGCCCGAAGGTCCAAGCTCGTAAATAGTCCCATCGATGATGTGCGCGCATTTGCACACCGCCGGAGAATGCACGCCGCTTCAGGTGAAAAAAGAAATGCGACGGGCGCGAGTGAAATTCTTTCGTGACGTTTGTGACAGCGTAGGTATGCAAATTGTACGGGCGTGAAATTTTTTCGCGATACGCGTAGTTTGGGTGCCAATACAGAGCGGAGCTTGCAAACACATTTTTATGCAACTTCCTCTTAAGGTCTAATTTCACCTTAAGGGGTTAGGCAATTTTACTGGCAATTTTTTTTTTTAATCGGTAGTCGGATGAGGCAACTCAAATTCAAGAGGAAGATCCAATATATGATGCAGGAATCGCAGGTTAAAGGTAAACCTATGATTGCAACGATATAACTGCTGGTAAAATTTTCAACGCGTTTTTCTCGAAGTTTTCCAAAACGGTGTACACTATTTTTCGATATCTAGTGGACGAATCGACTTGAAATTTGGTACACTTAATCAGTGTAATAGTAGTTTAGTCTTGACCGACGTTTTCTTTGACGACACTTGTTTTTCATTAGATAATAACAATCCCATTTTGACGTGAAAAAAACCGAAAAAATTCAACTTTTTTATGTTTGAACCACGACAACAAAAGCGACGCTTTAGTCAAGTCTTAGCCAATATTGTCTATTTTTAGAAAAAAAAACGTCGTTTTTTTTGTTTCAGATCACCCGGATGGCCAAAATCAAGTACACCGTTGAGCCCCTGACGTTTAAAGGTCCTTCACGAGATCGTTTATAACTGCGTTGATTATTAATATTTTTGAATGAAATTTGGTACACGACTTTGTTAATGTACGTACAAATAAATGTCCAAACGATCGTTCAATCATCCTACTTATCCATTAAAAATTAAGTTTTTTAAAAAACCCCTATCTTCGGGTCGTCACAGTAGCCTAACCCCTCAAACTCAAATTATATCCTACGTGAAACTCCTGACAAAGAAGGCGTCCTCCATTCGCATTTACGAGCTAGGCGCAACTCGAATAGTGGTGCACGTCGAAAGTGGGACAGGCATTTAGCACATTTTTATTTCTGTAAAATAAATGGAAGAATGTTGGCAGGCGAGAAATGTCCATCAACAATATTTATCGCCCGATAAGGATTGGCCTCAAAAGGTTCGATGATCCAAGACTTGTATTCAATTACGAGTTTGCAAAAAAACTGACACTCGTTTATTTGCAAATCATTTACAATTTTTTCCAATCAAAACATTGCAATTCCTCGTTTATCCACTTTTTCATATTAAATCTTGATCAATCGTCTCGAAATTTGGTGTGTGAATTTATCTTCAGTTCCTTGATGAAATTCTGAAAAAAGTGGTCCGATTTTTTTAAATGGACCCGGGCTTGAAAATTCCGAAGCGCCCCTCACCTGGATGTTCGTAGCCACCACTCGATGATCCCTTTCGAACTATTCAATTTTTGTAGGAAAAGTTTTCCCCTGAGGCTGAAAGGTTAGTAAACATTTCTACTCATTCTGATAGGTTAGCAAAGATTTTTACTGCTTATAATTGTTGCCTCACCCTAGATAATATTAATTGGCCAATGTAGTACACCATCATAAATAACGGAAATTTGTTTTCACTTAACGTAATTGAGCTGCAGAGCACGTTTTGTTACGAAGGGGGTACGTGATAATGGCTCGTAGCTCCATAAGTTCTCGTATAATATTGAATAATATTTAGTGATAAGAAAATATTCAATATAGAGCTACCCTTACGGTACATCATGGGCAAATCAGGCGTTCGTATTGATAGGTAGCCGATAAATAGCCCGAAAAAATATAGGTACGTACACAAACACACACATATACGTAGCATCGATATATCGTATATATATATATACACAAAAGTTTGGTGACCTCGACTGATCGCTTTACCCAACGGTATTCAGATCGGGAATACCGTATTAGTACTTTCGAGTTTTGCTTACCAATCGATCGATCCTCGTCTGTACACATGACATGCGCTCGTGGAATTTTTCATCGGTAGAAAAGTATAGTTCCACGTGAGGAGCGAAAAAATAATAATTCGCGCGTATTTTATACAGATTATTGTATTCGGTGAAGCAAAGATAACGGTTTATCGGGGTGAGCCCCCGATAAGCGACTCAATCAAGTAAAACATTTCTGCAGCTGATTTTGAAAATATAAAGTACGAGGTCGTGGCCCCGTTTGCACGTATATTTATTGCGATACATGTGTCAGCGCCGTCTATAACAAGAGATGTCGATTTTTTAAGCACTTGTACATGGTCCGCATCGAGAGTTCCATCGCTTTTTCACCCGTTCGCTTAACGTCTGATAAAGTAAATCGAGCCTCACATAATCAAGCTGCCGCGTTTCGTACCATTCCTCTAAATGAAGGCATTTACCACTCACGCGTAAGTGCACTGTCAAACCCGACTGTTGCATAATGTATCATTCTAAAAAAAATGGTGATAAATTTGTCAACGGGCTACATTTTCCTCTAATCTTATCAGGCCCCTAGGCGGATTAGAATTATTTCAAAAATTTTCAGTGTAGAAAGTTTTAAGGAAGTAAGAATGTGCAGAAAAAAAATGAATTACTTGTATAACTATTTTATGGAATTGCTATCTAAAAAATATTCGAACACCCATGATAATAATAATAATAAGAAGAAAAAGAATAATAAGAATAACATAAAAAATAATAATCCAACTCCCAGTGCAAGCTGAGAGAGTGTGTAAAGTAATAAAAATGTATAATTACCGTTAATACATTATATTATATTAATAATTATGACATAATTATTATATAAATAATAATATTTTTTATCTGATAATATTAATTGTATGATTACACAATTATATTAATAATTAATATAATTATGACTATCCGCATAATTATCCTATACACAATTCATATTACTATGTATCAATAGCATCACTATTATTATTTACTATTTTATTCGGTGATTTTGTTTTACTTTATTTATTCCACTGTATAGCGTTAACGCTTTTTACATTTCCATCCTTAATACTTATCAATATTATCAATAGTATTATTATTATTATTATTCATATTCGGTACTTTAATAATTATTAGAATTATTAGAAAACAGGGGTGTAGTTTCGAAAAGCCCATACCTCTGGTTAATTTGGAATTTCGTGTATCCATGCATTTTGACTCGCTGATTATGAATATCATAGTGAAAATACCCACAAACTTGATTTCCAAGGTCAACACTCACGAAAACTGATTTTATAACAGTCTTTATGTTTTATTTTAGTAAATATTCATTTTAGAGAAAATCGTTTCCCATAAAAGTTATAGCCTATGAAAATATCGATCTTTTATCTTCTATACAATTTTTGTCTAAAACCATTCCGTTTCGAAAAAAATGGTCCAATAAGTGAAAATTGCTTAGCTCCATTAGTTTCGATATTATCTATGTACTTATGCATTTTACCGCGGTAAGGTTAGAGTTTAGTCTTCAATGTGCATGTTTTTTTGCTTTTTTTTATTTTTTTCTTTTACTTTAGTTTCCTCTTGTATTATATACTATTTCTGCATTTTTTGTGATTCAGTCAATTTTAAAGTGAATGTTTTTTTGGCTTTTTATTTATTTTTGATCTTTTTTTCTTTTTTATTTTAGTTCCTTTTTATATTATATACTATTTTTGCATTTTTTGGTTTGGGTTTGTTCGCGTTGTTTGGGTTTGGTACTGTACGAGACATCGTGCTCGTGTATTAACTTTCGACAACGATAATTGTTACTATACAGTGGTGCGAATATATTTGCGCACAAGACGAAGACGAGTTCGAGAGAAGAAGCGCGCACTCGCGAACCCAAATACGCATACACGCATGTACTCATGCGAGTTTGTTTGATGGGGTGGGCAGCAGAGATATAACTAATATTCCTCGCACATCTGGCGGACTTTTGAAAACGGCGCGTAGGACGATCGTCCAACTCTTGCATCATACACGGAGCCGCGTGTAGAGTAGCTTGGTGCACGAGTACACGTAACTCAATAATGCATATGTACGACTACCACGGAATCCTTACGTGAAACACAACATCAACGAGCTAACTTCAAGCACAGTTTTTATCCGTTTATATTTAATTTGTGACTATATATATATATATATATATATATATATATATATATATATATATATATATATATATATATATATACGTGCGCGTGTGTGTGGGTGTATTAAAAAATCATGTTAAATTCGAACTCTCCAACTCGAGTGTCTTTTCTTATTTTTGTCAGGAAAACATTCATTTTTTACAATATATTTATCTGTGCATAAGTACACTGTGATAAAAGCCTATGGTATTTACAAAAACGCTCATGGTAAAAGAGGGGATTATAAAACTCGCTATTGTTTATTGACACTGCAATCGTAAGCCGTCGCAAATCACAGGCAACATTTTTAATCAATGTATATATATATGTTAGTATTTTATTAATATATTAATAGTACTTTATTTAATTATTAATTAAAAGTATTAATTATTATTAACTGATACTTTTATTAATATAGCAATATATTAATTGTTCACTATTAGGATCTTGGGGAAGTAAGTTTTTAATAATGTCAGGGAATATCCATTTTATGTAAGCCTATAATATTATATTATTATTGAACAATAAACGTATGGTTGCAAGATTGGTGGTTGCTAAATGCTGCTAAGAACTGCTAAAATATTCATAAGCACGATGCTTTTGGCAGTAACTACGGTTATAAAATATGATTTTTAGGAAAACAAGGCTCGCAAGGTGGTTTCCATCTCCCATGAGGACGATCTAAAAGACACGAAGATTCCTTTTTTTCGCACAGTCAAGCAAATGTAGCACAGAGCGAGCGTTTTCTTCTCGGATCCCGGGGAAATCTGCGGCTCCGTTGTCTTTTCGAAATTTGATAAAAGCTTGAAACAAGAATTATAGACTTTTCCTTATTCGCCTGTATGTCAACGATTAACGAGGAAGGGAAATTGTTGATACGGTTGAAGCTAAATTGCCTAAAGCGAGAGAATCGCGAATTGTGAGCTATTAGGCTAGCCAATTAAAACGCATAAACAGAGCGTGCCTTACCTCTTTCTCCCTCTCCATCTCAATTATCGCGCGTTGTACGATTACGTACAAACTGGACGATTTAACTCGAGACACGAGAGTATTCCTACAAAGTTTCGCCATCGAGCGTTTTTTCTTTTTTTCTCGCGCTCTCGCCTTTCGATTAATAATTTATTCAATTACGTAGAGCCGACCAATCGAGGCGTATAAAAATCGAAATTTGTTTCAGCCACCCCAGCCGTCCAATTAGAGCAAAATCAAAGCCTCTCGTAATTGCAAATTTTTGTTTCTTCTTCTCGTCGTTCGATCAACGCGATCCGTTGGAGGCTTTGGGGAAATGATTTTTTTTCTTCGCGCCCCAGTCTCCGAGAAGAGATATCGCGAGAACGTTCGCTCGGCAAATTATACTTGGCGAGGTCTCGAGGAGAGCCCTTAAGGTTTCAGTCGCGTCGGGGAGGGCGTCGAGACGCCACCCTCCGGTCAAAGTGCCAATCTTGACAGGTATAAGATTAAAAGAAATTATATTTCTCACGGAACGCAGGATAACACACGCCGTTAACGGTAATAAGATCGGAGCAATAAGACAGTTTTGGAGCGTGACCGCGACGCGTGCGTGTTACACGTTCCACTAATAGAAGGAAGAAGCACTCGACGTAAATACGTGTATACTCTTTGCGCAAATCATACAGCGAGAGAATATCCGAGAGCACTTTTATGGTGAATGTGGGCGCGCAGCATCAAACGTTCCCGAGAGGATTAAGGGGTAACGCCACTGGGGAATTAAAAGAAAAACGTTTTTTTTATTGGCTCAAGGCCTTAGGCCATAGTAACGGGTATGAAATCATGTGCGAATTTAACAATTTTTTTTTCGTATGAAAAAGTGATTCACTCGTGAAATTAGTTACACAACTATTTAGTATGAATATCAAGCTGTTAGAAAATATGTATTTTTTTTTCGATGTACAAAACGGCCGACTACTCGAAACTTCTCGAAACAGCTTTTTTCCAATTGGCGTGACAAATAACTTCAACAATTTTCACTCGATTTACTCCAAATTTAAAAGTTATGTTCCTAATTGCATTTCGCAGAGAAATACGTACGGAATTTTTTATTAATCGAAAACTTTTCATTTTATGAGCAGTTATAACGAAAGTTTTCACTGAAAATTCATTTCTTAAGTTCAAATACCTACAACTTTTGAATAAAACAATATTTTTTAAATTCCGAACGTACTCCTCCAGGTATTCTAATGTAGATTGACGTGAATTTTTGTTTTTTGTTGTAGGTCAAAGATTGTGAATGCTCAATGTCACGCCGCGGAGCGCCTAAAAAAAAAAGATAACAAAAGAAAATATTAGTAGTAGGCAAGTTTGTACATCGAAAAAAAAAATTCCGATTGCACGCAATGTAACTCTATCAATTTTCATTATATTCACTCCAAATTTTCGGCACATCTTTAAAATAACATTCCAAAGAGAAATACGTACAGGATTTTCCATGAGTTAATTATAACATTGTTCATTAACAGATGATTGTCCTCTTTTCCGAAAATTGAGTTTTCATTTGAAATACTTGCCAGTTACACAAAAAATAATATTTTTAAAATTCCCTACATATTTCTCTAGCTATACTCGTGTAAATTAATAGAATTTTTTTATTATTTTTTTTCACGTTCAAATTTGCGTCAGTTATACTGCGCGCCGTAGAGCGTCACGCAAATCGATTACTGTCAACGGCTTCTGTTTTTAGATTTCGGATGGACCATTTAAGGGGCCAGTCCACTTTGAAAATTTCAAAAAATCGATTTTTTTAACTGTTTTCGAAAGTACATACATTCAGAAATATTGGATTTTGTACGGTGCAGGAATTGCCGATTGAGTTTAGGTAAGAGTTTTTCATATTATAAACTTCAAACGCGTTTTTCTCGAAACAACGTTTTCAAAATCGTTTCTCTGAAACGTATCTCTGAAACTAATAAACCGATTCTCTCGAAATTTGAACCACATATTGTAAATATGATTCGCAATAAGATGACCCTTGAAGGTTTTAAAATTTTAACTTTTACTCTCTTTTTTGCGAAAAACTGCGAAAAACGGGTTTTTAAAAACTTTTTCGTTTTTTCATCTGCCATTTTTTTATTTTTTGATAAAACTTTATATTCGAGGGTCATTTTGTAGATGGTGTCATACTGAATCTAATGGACTTTGATTTTTTAGTTTCGGACAAGCCGTTGCCGAGTTGTGATGAAGCTACCTAGCCCACCTATTTTTGCGGCGTTACGTTAAACCATAGTTTTTGTACTTAAAAATGAATAAAAATGAATTAAATTCTTTTTAAAATGTATTCCAAGACTTTATTTATCAAACCCAACAACTTTTATATTCATATCTTTTATAAAATCGTCAAAAAAAAATCGCGAAAATAGCCTTTGTTTCGTGGCTCCAAAGTGGACTGGCCCCTTAAGCTGGAGAGTATCCACCACCAGACGGTGCGAAAAATGTCATCATCTACCATTTTTAAAGGCTCTCAATATGGCTACCTTTGTGTTGAAAAATGTTTTTCTTCTTCACCAACCTATTGTCAGGAAAAACAATCGGCATTTGGCACCTTTTTCGGGCGTCCGAAGAGCCAAGTTGGCGTGAATATAAGTGATTTAAAATCGAATCACACGATGTGGCATCGTGTAATTGGAGGCCCTTCGTTGAGTGTACAATTTAAACAATTTACGATGCCAATTGATGACGATCGCAATGGGGACAATGTCCGGGACTTTAGAAATTCTTTAATGGCTTCACGTGTCGCACAACTCGCTGCACACACAGCGCGAGAATTACAGAGTATTTGAAGCTGGTATAGTTTACCGGAACAGCCGTCGCTTCGCCACGTTCGTACGAGATGCACATGTCTCGATGCGTCGCGCGTCCCATGTGTCGCGGACACTACCGCGTGAGAAGAGTAATTTTACACTTTTGATGGGGCGAAAAATTTCCTTGTAATTTTTTTAAAATTGTGAAACGCGGGACTATATTTTTTTTCTGAGTTAGGTCGGATTTAAATAATAGAGGTAAATTTTTTGAACTTAACAATACTGAGAGCAATATTTTCCGTGTGTCTTTATATATACATGCGTTTCATCACTAGACTAACGAGCTGAAAGCATAAAAGCATAAAAGCATATATATATATATATGCATCCTGCAAAATGTTACATTGTGTCGTAACATTCCCTTATGATGTATGAAATGCTTCAAAGCAGTTGTTTTGTTTATTGTAGCACAAAACCACGCCACATTTGCCACGTGGTTTTTGTCATTTTTATATTTTTTTCGATTTTTGCAAACTCATTGCACACATGAATCTTGCAATCGCGGCATAAATGAACTTCGAACAAATCTTAATCCTGCTAACGCCATCTAGTTTGCGTGAATTGCACTAAAAAAACCATACAACGGTTCGAAGCCGTCGTGTGACATTGAATAGGGTAGTCCTATGGCCAGGCTTCAATTCATAGGATTTTCATAATTTTTTTTTGAGCTTCACTAAATATATTAATAATCGTCTCTGTAAAATTTCAGGGTCGGTTATCGACCTTATTACAGCGAAAAAAATATAAAAATTGCGTACTTTTGTGAAGGAATCCTGAGACGACATACAAAAACCCAATTTCCGGTCGCTACGAAAGTGTATACATTAGTGAGAATCCGTCAGATTCTTAAAAATAATCAGATTTACATACTTAACACTTGTAGTAATCCAGTTTTGTCTTTAGGAAAATTCGTTTTGACTGTTCAATATGCAGACTAATATCTCAAACTAACAATCTCCTAGTAACAATATAATTCCACTTGTGATTCGTCTTACGTTATTAGCCTTGATGGCTTGCCTCAGATGGTCTTGAAGTTTGCATCGTTGGAACTCAAAAAAGCTCTTTTTACATTTTTCTGTTCTCATTTTCATTATCATAGAAGATCTTTTTCATAGTTTTATATACTGAAAAAAAAAATTCGTTCATCCATCCAAAATTCAGTTGGTTTAACAAAATGTATCTTTAAATTCGTTCAACTTGATTTTTGATTGGCATAACAAAACAGTATAGTTGATGGTAAAACAGTATAGTGGTGTGAACTGTAGCTTATTTAGCATGTCTGAGAAAACTGTTAAAACAACAAAGTTTCGTGACAACAAAATGCATTTTGCACAATCAACGATTTCTTTTTCTCAGTGTATTGTAGACCGCTAAATTAATATCTTAAAAAAATGTTTGAGGGATTTTTGTTGAAAAAATCGGCCAAAAGAAATTAAAGGAATTCAAAAATATTAATTTTGTTTACATTTCAAGGATGAAAACTTTAACCTGACTTGCCTCAGCATCGTCACAATAATTATTTCCTCTCAGAATGACAATCTTAGAAATAACACAACAACATAAAAATAAAAAAGTTTTTTCGCCAGCCCCTCGTCTCCAAGCGTTGCTCGGCTATTCCTAGTACTACGCGTATAGCACGGAGTACTTTATAACAAGAAAACTATATATCTCATTTTTCCGATAATCGAAAACGAACATCGTATGCATGTACATATATGTAGTGGGATTTGAAGTTGCGAGAATTTTCGAAAATGGCACGAGTTTGGAAGAGTCTTATTGAAATAATTCGTCTTGCTTGGAACAGGGCTGACGAGCATGCGGTAATGAGAAACGATTGGAATACAGACGGCGAAGCCTTATTGTGTACGAGCAGGCAAGCTCGCGGGCACATTTTTTTCCCCAAGCGAGCTTATACTCGAAGCTCACGAGGTCACGACAACTGGTGAATACGATACGAATCGAGTCGACGCACATATTTTTCTCCCGAAGTCAATGGCGCGTAGGGACATCGAGATTACGAAATAGAAATAAAAGGGTTAACGAATATCAATTGAATTCAGTTTAAAAGTAACGTAAATCAATGAATACGCGAGAAATGTATCATAGCTATGCAAATTAGTCTTTTAGCATTGAAAATGCTTTTTAAACTGAATATGTTTGTTAAGGTAGGCTGGGTATAGGGGCCTGAGTTAGCTGGGTGTCACGAAACTAACGCTACCCCCACTCCACAGCCCTGTGTTGCAGTAGAGTGGGGGGAGCTGCGACATGCCGAATGCCTGTGGTTGGTTGAAAAATGCCCTCTCCCCACTCAATTCTAATCTTTTTATTAATTTCAAACAATTATATTGCAAATATATTAGAAAAATTATATAACAACTATTATGCAAACAAACCTAAACAAACCTAAACAAACCCAAACGAACCCAAAGAAATCCATTTATATACCTCAATGTATCAATATTTTTTCAAAATAATAAAAACCAACTCATATTATTTACACGTGCCTGTTATTTATTACCCCAAAAGTCTGGTTATATTTTCAATGCCATAAAATAGTTGCACTTTGTGTAATGTCTGTAGATTCTTTTACGGACTACATCTACCTAGGCTGGTCAAAAAATTGTATCTTCCAAAAATATTTTTATTCGTTACTACCACCTTTTAGCTATGTTCGCTGAAATTTTCATTGAAATATTCCTAAAATTGAATGAGCTACAGCTTCCGGCAGTCGACCGGGCGAGCGGTACCAGCACCGTAAACTTTAAACACGTTTTTCTCGAAACACTGTTTTCAAAGCCGGTGGACATGACATCTCGAGAACCACTCGACGGATCGTTGCCAATCTTACAGGAGATACGATGAGAAACGTCTAGAGGTCGTTGACGATCTCACTTTTTCAAAATCGATCTTCATTTTTTAAGGGTTACGCAAAAATGACGACTTATTCCATTGATTTTGTATGCTTGAGTTTCAATTCGTCGCCACGTTGTTAACAAAAAAGATTTAAAAAATCGTCGATCGTCACCGACTCGTATTTATTGTTAACTTGGATAACCCGTTCGGTTTTTAGATTTTGGATGCACTGTTTAAGCTGGAGAATGTCCACCGCTAAACGTCCCAAAATAAAATTTCATCATCTACCGGTGGCCGTGTTTTTGTCGTTTCTCTGTATCTCTTGGTGGTTTTTTAAAGGCTCTCAACACATGTACGTTGTGTTAAAAAAAATGCGTTTCGTTTTCACCAACCGTTTCTCAGAAATAAATCGGAAGCCGGGCATTTTTTGGATCTGTAGATGTAGCCCCTTAATTGCACGTCGAGTCGAAGATTTTTAAGAGCAATATTTCTAATAAATCAACCGTTCCTGATGGAAAAATGAAGAGTAGTTTGTGCGACGTGATATTGAATCTGCACGGTCGAGAAAGTATCCGTCTCCGGCTATCGATTTGCAGAATGATGGAAGAACGGGATTAAATATTGCAATATCGATTGGCGTCTCCGGTGCGCCGCGCAGTTACTGGAATAGAATCGGGTTGCTATCGAGTTTGGGACACGAGGGAATATCATATCGCCATAACGTCGACAATTACTTATCCAAGAGATATGGTTAATTGGCCGGAAAAACGTCGTCAATATCTCTTTTGCTACTTTTTTCCTTTATAAATACTTACTCATGTAACGGCTCGTGATAACTTCTTTTTTTTATTGACATTTTTATGCGCTTCGGTTTCAAACGTTTATTTTTCTCAACACTTCTGACAACAGCGTTTTCTCACTGATATTACTGAAAATTATCGGAGTGTAATGTTTTTTTCGTCGGAAATTTAGAAACAGGAATCCACTTCGGAAATGGAACAGGAATGCACATTGCAATTCATGCTTCCGAAAATTCGTAAATCCGATTTTACGAGGGAATATGAAATGCGATAGCCACTCTTTCTATGATTAAAAGAAAATAGAAATCAAGAACGAATTTTACAGAAAATTTGCCATTTCTAGACATGAGAAATATTTCGAAGAAAAAGCAATCAAATAAATTTTTTTATTAATTTCGGAACTGTTTTTCGAAAAAAGGAATGACATTTTTAAACGAACAGAAATGCAATTTTTCTCCATAAGGCAAAAACTTCGACGCACATAAATTTCACGGGAGTAAACATGTCACGTCACATGTGAGATTCCTTCACAGTCCATCAAATAGTCGTTACCACAAGTGAGAGGTAGCTTTTGCCCCCGTTTTTCTCTCTGTCTCTCAAGACATTAACGAGATCTCGAAGTATATATGACGAGAGCCACGACAAGCAGTCTACTTCGCAACGGGCGGGGAAAAAATGTTATCTACGGTAAAACATCTTTGCAAAAAACATATGGTATGTCGACGCCCTTTTCTCATTTTCTATTTCATAGTGTGCCCGCTTTCTTTACGCAATTTTTCCAAGATAAAATAAAAGTAAAGACAAACCGGTGGGTGAATCAAAATGGAGTGGCAATTTTCTGCTAGTGTTATGCTAATTCCTTTATGATTACGTCTCGTTGTTGCGATCACTGTACATTCGGTACTTCAATCGAAGTTTAAGGGACAAAATACCTTCTTGATTTTTTTTTAGACAAAAGATTTCTTCACCATTTTAATATTTAGGCTATGTTTTATTACTGCTCTTGGCTGTTAAATGGTATTTTTTTGAATCTTTATAACTGGCGGAGGTATGGGGCCGTCTTCTGAACTGCATTTTCAAAACTGGCGTGACGTATAGCTATAAAACTTATCGACCGATTCTGATGAAAATTGATGGAAATTTTTCCAACCTTATTGCCCAGAACTTGAACCTAAATATTTTAGCAGATGAAAAAAAGTTTTCTTATGCAAAATGTAGCCTGTTCTGTAAATATTTTCGTTTCAAAATATTTTCAAAAATAGAAAAAAAGAAGGTATTTTTATTGCAAAACGTAGGCTGTTCTGTACCTTTTTCGGAAAATTCGATCTTTTTTTTTCAAAGCGTACCATTTAATCGATTTTCAACATTTTTCACTTCTCCTTGGTTCGTATTCTACATATGACTGTTAATAAACGAAAAATCTTCGTTATTTTTTTTCTGATTAATCCTGCCGACCCTACGTGTCACGCCGTTTGACAACATCCGCCGCAACCCTCTTAGAAAACCATGGCACACTTCCGCCATTTTTAAAGCAAAAAAAATACCTTGTAACAGCCAAAAGTCGTAAAAAAGATACCCTAAGTCTAAAAAAAGGCGAAGAAATCTTTCCTTGAAAACAATGAAAATCAGCCATTTTTTCCTCCCCTAAAGGTATATCCCCCTAACTCTGTATGCTCGTCCTCGTAAAAACAAATCTTTTGCCCTCCCCCCTCCCCCATATTTACTTTCTAAATGCGAATTTGATTGAAAATTCCTACCAAAAAATTAATTCACGAATCCCAATCAATTTCGATCATCCGAACATGCCAATGAAAACTAAATATCCACGTGCAGTTGTTGGATCGAAATGCCCAAATCCCTCACGATTCAGTGGAAAATCCTCTTTCCGTAAACAAGTCAGGCACGAGTCCGGAGAATTTCAGCACCAAGGGCGACGTATAAGATCACTCGGATAATTCTCACACGATTTGCCCTTGAATTCTGATCGGTAAATACACGAGGCCTCGAGTCCCCAAAACAAGTAGCAATGAAATTCGTCCGCCTAACTTATATTCGAGCGATGAGACACGACACGAGAAAACAAATGCCAACTTAGCGCCTACGCGCTATCTCGTTGCGTACGTACCGATCATCCGATCTTGACTGTTGTTCCTCGTTGACGCTGTGAATATGTGTTTATCTCGGTTGATCCTCGCGACATATGTACAATTACATGTATACAAAGACATTTACATATATATATATATATATATATATGCATGTAAATACCACCGGCGAAAACTTGGACACACTTTTCCCGTTTTGTTTGATCAGTGACAAAATAAAAATTGTATCCATTTTTTTACACTCTAAACTGTTCAATTTTGTTTTCCATGAAACTCCATCTGGCTACTTTATTCTAGACTCCACGGACCTCATGTCGCAGCGCAATTTCGAAAACTTCACTGATTTACAAAAAGCTGAATAACCTTGCACAATAGAATCACAAAGAACATGTTTTCATCCGAATTTGGAGTGAACCGTATCCCTTTTGATTCCTCTAGGAAAAAAGTCCAAAAAGTATTTTTTTAATGCAAGCGAGTTTATGCCCTTAGGAACATTGCAAAAAATAAGCATGTCCGAGGTCACCAGATGGATTTAAAAAAATAGCATATAACGAGAAAAAACTGCACACTGAAGCTCGTTTCTTAATTTTCGAAATACTTCATCGAAAATCCAGCACCCGCTTTCGACTGAGATGCATAACTTTTCTTCCCGATCGAAAATTCGAAAAGTGTGTCGATAATTTTTGCTGATAGTATGCACGTATATATATATATATTCATGTATATACTCACGAAGCAAATTTCATGTTTAAGGGCAATATCACATCGCGAAATTCGCGAAACTTCGTTTTAACGACAACTCATATTTGTTCCGAAATAATTCGCGGATTATTTCGCCGGAATTATAGCGAACGCGGTGCCAACGGGCCTTTACATACTGATTTAACGAAATAAATTGGATGTAACGGGGATTTCTGCACTCTCGGTTTTTTGAGGAACGACGGTCGTGCCGGTCTGTCGTGCGCATACGGACTGCGACTACTGAGAGAAGAGTTAGCCGGTCCCCTCTTTCACTATCTCGCTCCCTCTCTCGTTCTCGCTCTTTCTCTCTCGGTGTCTCTCATGTGCTCTCCCTCGCTCTTTCTCTCCTCCCTTTTCTGTACCCTCTGCGCTGGCTTGCGATGTGTATATATATATATATATACACATACCATCTACCATATATATATATGTGGTAAATTTACTCCCGCACATGTCTCATACCCTTATCGCCGTTTCTCGCTCCCTATCGTTCGTATTCTCGATCCCTCTCGGTCTCTGTCTCTCTCCCTTACTCTCTCTGTCACTGTATGTCTCGGTCTCTCCCGCGCTCTCTCTCTCTCTCTCTCTCTCTCTCTCTCTCTCTGTCTCTCTCTGTCTCTCTGTCTCTCTCTCTCTCTCTCTCTCTCTCTCTCTCTCTCTCTCTCTCTCTCTCTCTCTCTCTCTCTCTCTCTCTCTTACCCTCTCCCGTACACTCAGTGTAGTGAGTAGTTAACGTAGTGTGTACCGGTGAGAGCGCAGACACCACGTGTAGCTCGCGAGAATACCGGCTCAGCAACACACAAAACGGCTCGGATTTTTATCCCATTGCAAAATTGTCAAGTAAAAATCTAATGAGAAAACGAATTTGCGAAAAAAAACACTTCACATATATATCTCGTAATTTTTATTTTGAGAAAAAAAAAGCGTCATTTCTGCCATTCAATCATACGTATACAAGTATACACATAAATCGTCGAAGCCACTCGCTGTAGATAGAACTGTTGTCTTGATACCTCCCAAATCAACGGGAACGCCACTTTAGTTATTACGAATACCTGTCGCCCATCCTCGCTCCCATAATCCTCTTCAAACGGTCCTCAAATGTCCCCGCGTCCTTACATGTCCTCAAAATTGCTGACTACTAAAAAACCGTTCTCTTTACCGCACTGCGATGAATCCCGCTGCCGAAGCTTGCCAATACGCATATATATGTTGCCTGTACGTGTTCTTTCCGTCGTGAGAAAAATTCTACCGAAGCGCTGCAATAATCCACCAATGCCGGGAGGGACATGAGGCAGGAGCCAGTTGATTGAACAGCATACAGAAACATTATAAATTTGTTAACTTCTCGTTAACGAAGAGAAAAGAAAAAATAATGCCATCCCTTCTACTAACGAACACACACGGTGCTGCAGCAACCCTCGGATTTGCATATTGCATGATGCTCCATGACTCACAGAGTCCGAAGTTCACGTGTGTTGGTGAATGCGTATGCGAAATGCGCTTACCAACTTTGATCGACCACGCTGTATGCAGTCTGCACGCAGCGATATATATATATATATATATATATATATATATATATGGGCAAAGTATATTTTGAGCCCGCCATATCTACGTCATGCTGGCTATCAGCACCTCTGGCTATTGTGGGGACGGTCATTACGATTTTTTTTTAGTAAGTCGTTGTTTTTTATTACAGGACGGTCCATCGAATGAACTTTATATATGGATATGCGTACAGTTATCTAGGGATGTTTCTGAAGATACGGGGGTTTGGGTCGTATTGAGTATGGAGACAATATGCTATTCTGGAAAATCACCTTTCCCCATGTGTACATAGATGTATGCGCATTTATGCGTATGCGCAAAATCCTGCGCCGAAGCTACGTGCCTGCTATGTACCCTCATACACAGAATTATTTGGATATACATACATGCATAGATACATGCACCCTCCTCCATATATATATATATATATACCGCGCCCTCGTTCGGTGCGAGAGGCCTTCTTCCTCGTCGTTTCACCCCCATCGATGCGAGACCCTTTCCGCTTCCCCGTTACACACATTCACCGCCAGCTTCCTGTCGCTGTCATTCGCCTCGGCTTTCATTCACGTACGTACTGGGACGGCCGTGTTGCTTGATACGATGGCATACAACGGCGTGTGGGTTGTAGTTCCCACTTTTGCAAAATGCAAACGATCGAGATATTTTCCTTTTGCCCTTTCACAGGCTTTCTTATACTTTTCGATGATTTGTGGCAAGATGGGAAATGAATGAGTTTTTTTTTCTCAGGAGTTGTAATTGCATTTTTAAATCTGCATCGTATCCGTAAAGTTTTGTACTCTTTTTATGAGTATTTACTTTTTATGAGTATTTAGGAGTATTTATGGGCATTTTATGAGTACTTATGAGTATTTTATGATTATTTTATGAGTATTTTATGAGTATTTTATGAGTATTTATGAGTATTTATGATTATGTTATGAGTATTTTATGAGTATCCTATGCGTATTTTATGAGTATTTTATGCGTATTTATGAGTGCTTATGAGTATTTATGAGTACTTTTTGAGTATTTACATGCATAATCGCGTAATGTCGATGCATTTAGTACTTTTGGTGATCAAGAGCGTAGAGTTTTATTTTGGAATGATTAGAAAATGATTTATTGGAAGGCGCTATTTTTTTGTGCTATTGTCCTGATTCGGTTAGCAGGATCCGCGCAATCGATGAGAGACGTGAATAATGTTGCTATTTGTAAAAACCATTTATGACGGTATACCTATACATATGTATTTGAATATCACGACCGGATACAGCGGGAGAGGAAGGCTCGACGCGAGCGAATCCCTCCGACGGTCCCTTAATCAATACTCTCGCTCTTCCCTAGAACCGCGAGGTCCCCGTTACGGTTCTGTAGCTTCTCGCTTTCTTTCTCTTTTCTCTTCTCCACCGCCCTCCTCCCTTTCTCTCTCTTTCGCTTATTCGACAGTCTCGAGTCTCGTAAAGAGCGTTTCGCTTTCCTCTTCGGCATGGACCACTTGAACCTGGCAGTCAGCCACGGTCTTATACCGAAAATGCCTTGCTATGGAA
This sequence comes from Ophion costatus, assembly GCA_951751655.1. Taxonomy (NCBI): domain Eukaryota; kingdom Metazoa; phylum Arthropoda; class Insecta; order Hymenoptera; family Ichneumonidae; genus Ophion; species Ophion costatus. The sequence goes on along the minus strand of OX632366.1, from coordinate 20,683,187 downwards.
AAAAAATTGCGCGCGATACAATGCGAGATACCTTATTATCTTGATTTTTTCGACGTGGGCATTTTCCCTTTACAATTCCCAAAATAGATGTCATTATAAGGGCAAATGTATAAGTTTTCTTCGGTTCATTAAAGGCTCACGGGGATATAAATATTTTTGAGATGCTATGAGTCGTTTCTTTTAATTAATTATCATTCTTCCCTGCGTTATTTATTCTTCTCGGAAATGTTTTTATTGACCATTAATGTAGAAAGAAAAAAGAAAAAATTAAATATGAGCAACAGGAAATGAACGTAAGCTAGAATTAAGGGGTTATGCTACTGTGACGAACCAAAAATAAGGATTAAAAAAATTTGTTTTTCAAGGAATAAGTAAGATGATCGAAAAATCGTTTGGACGTTTATTTGTATGTATATGACCATAGTTGTGTAGCAAATTTCATAAATAAGTATGAATGATTAAAGGAGTTATAAAGAATCTCTTGAAGGAACTTTGAGCGTGAGGAGCTCAACGGTGTACTTGATTTTGACTCCCCGGTTAATTTCAAACAGAAAGAACAATTTTTTTTCTCAAAGTAGATTATATTGTCTACGACTTGACCGAGCTTTTTGATGTTTTCGTCTTTCAATCATCGGAATTTGAATTTATTTTCGATTTTTCGAGGGAAAATGACAACATTATTGTTAATAATTAATTAAAAGAAATGTTAAGAATAAAAACGTCTGTCACAACTAAACTAATATTGCACTAAATAAGTTTACCAAATTTCGAGTCAATTCATTCATTAGATGTCGAGAAATCGTGTACGCCGATTGAAAAAATCGATTCGTGGAAAATGTGCTGAAAGTTTTATCAGTTCTATCGTTGTAATAGTAAGTTTTGACGAGTGAGAGATTTGAAACTCTCACAGTAGTCTAGCTCTTTCAATGAAACTATACATGTATGTAAAATAAATACATTAATATTACTTTAACAATATTTACTTCTTTTTTTTAGTCGTAGTGGAATATTAGTCTTTTAGTAGTAGTGAAATATGATGGGGAATGTAAAGGGGGGGACTACCCCGTACAATAGCATCTACGATTAAAGAAAATACTTTTACAATATTGCGACAGCGAGAAAAAAAAATCGACATGCTTCGTGTAAGATGAGGACGCGTGAATTAAATGGAATTACAAGGGTGTGGAATGCAGGAGAGTAAGTACATACGTGAGAATGAGAACGACCCTTCTCGTTGGACAAGGGTCCAAAAGGGGGTGAGTTATACTTCTCGATTGCTAGTTTATAGCGTTTACTGTGATGATAAGGGGTGCCGCACCCACTAAAGCGCAAGCCTTGCTGCCGCCGTGCACGTTTGATCAAGAGTCTAGTGGCAGTCATCGAGACCCCCTCGAGACACGTCATGTAACCTATCTTTGAGATGGCCTGACTGGGTCTTTTCTATGCTCTCCCGCACATACTGTCGAGAATTACTCTCACATTTGGCCCGTTTGAAACCTTCGGGAAATTGATTGGTGTAATGTGACGAAATTGATTGATATATTAATATTAATATTTTTCAATCATACTTATCATCACAATTATTATTATTGTTCAATTAACAATACCCGTTCGTATGCGCTTGTGGGCTTTTATCATTCCGATAGGGGTGTCCTCACCCTAATGTACTATCACATCGTATTTGAACGATGACGTTGAAGTTTCTATCGTTGGAATGCAACGAAAGTTCTTTTTCTTCCTTTATTTCAATTGTTATCGACAATTTGTGTTTCCAATTTTCGTTGTAAATTTTTACCAAAGATTCTGAAAAACTTTTGAGCATTCGTTGTAGCCCCAATTTGCCAGAAAAGATTTTCGCCACCCGAAAAAAATGAATTTTTGTTGTGCTCCGCCGATACAGATTTCAACATCCTGAAGTTTACATCGTTTGAATGCAACGATTTTTTTAAATTCACGTTTCTGTATGTTTATCATTATCCAACATTTTTTTTACAGGTCACAAATCTCTGATAACAATATATGATATCGTTCGAGTGATTTACACAGGCAAAATCGGCGAAAAAAATTGAGCAATTGGAGTGAATAAAATTTCTTTGCATTTCAACGATGCAAACTTCAACGTCATTTTGCACGAGGGTACAGAGAAACTGCGCAAAGCCTGTGGCCTGCAGAAATATGTTTCTGAGTTCCCGTTATTTCACCACAGAAAATTCATAATAATAGTCATTATTATTGTGTACCGATTAATATGAGTTGAGTGTATTCTTATTAATGTTGTTGTCCAATAATTATTACAATAATATGTATAATAATGATTACAATAATTATTACAATAATAGTAATAATAATAATAATAATAATAATAATAATAATAATAATAATAACAACAATTTGATGAGTATATTCTAATTAATGTCATAATGGTTATGATTATGGACATACGTGGTGGAATTTGAACATTTATTTCTCATAGTGTTCCTTATCCCATGACTTCTTTCCAACGAACTAAATAAAATTTAATAATAAATAAAATAAAATAAATAAAATAAAACTAAAACAACTTTAACTAACAGAGCAGTCATTTGTGAAAAAAATCGCCGATACAGCTTTTCCATATATGTACGATGCAAAGTTCGAAAAGTCTAATCTTAAGTAATGCTTTCCTCGCGATTCGATGGAACGGTGAGTAATACGTACGCGAAGATAAGCGAAAGTGGCTTAAGGTGAAGGAGGGTGCCAGAGGTGTTTACGGGGCAGTGAAGGCGGAGATACGCCAAGAATACATTTCATATCACGCTTAGATAGTCGCGGGGGGAAATGCTACACCTGATTAGTGGCTGCTTATTAGCCGAAGGCGAAACGTTACCGTGTAACGACTACTAGAAGCCGAAAGGTCAGTATTTTCGATAGTTCCACATGTGAAATGAAGTGGGAAAACACCGTTTACGCTTTTAGCAGTGATGGGCTTGTACATGAAGGCATTGGTGGCAATATGAATCACCAGAGTCAATTTGTTGCGGGAAATAAAAACATTACCAGGCTTAAGGGGGAAGGTCCCTCTAGGCGAGCAGAAAAATGCTGATGTTTTTGATTTTCTCTTAAAAGGAAAAATGTCTTCATCATTTTTGAGACTTACGGTATGGTTTATTACTACTTTTGGCCGTTAGATTTTTTATTTATTAATCTTTAAAAATGGCGGAGGTATGGTACGATCTTCTATACGGGTTGCGGCGGATGTTGTCAGACGGCGTGACACATAGCGCCGGCGGGATTAGTTTGAAAAAAAACCAAGGTTTTTCTTTTATCAACATTCATACGCAGAATATAAACCAAGAAAAAGTGAGAAATATTGAAAACCGATTGAATGGTACTCTTTGAAATAAAAAGATTGAATTTTTCGAAAAAATTGCTACATTTTACAATAAAATCGTTCGTTTTTCATTTTTTCACATACTTTTCGGGTCATGTTTTAGGCAATAAAGTTGGAACGATTTGTACCAACTTTCATCAGAATCGATCGATTACTTTTTAGCCATACGTAACGCCAGTTTTGAAAATGCAGTTCAGAAGACCGTGCCAAAACACAGCAATTTTTAAAGATTAATTTAAAAAATACCACGTAACAGCCTACTGTCGTAATAAAACCTACGATGTTGAAGTGTGCATCGTTGGAACGCAACGAAAAATTCGTTTTTCTTTATTTTCTCTAATTTTTATTGACAAATCTTAGCTATGCAAATCGCCCGACAATTTATAGTTTTCTTATTTAAAGATCTATAATGTAAATTTACGGAAAAGTTTTTTGAAATAATAAAAAGAAGGGGGAAAAAAATAAAGAACTTTCGTTGCATTCCAACAATGCAAACTTTAAGAGCATTAAAACCTAACCCAAGTCTCAAAAATGGTGAAGAAATCTTTTGTTGAAAAGATACTCATGAAAATCAGCAAATTTGTTCCTCGCCTAATAATATCTCGTCCCTCAAGTTCTACACCAGAATGGCTTCACTATATTGCTACCCTCGCCATTCTGTTGTATCCACAGTGCATACCATACATTTTTATTTTTGCAGACTTCGGTACCATAGAAAATATGTATACTTCGATACCATGAATAATTTGTGCCACTGCAGCCGTACAGGTGCCCTGGCCACTCGTTTGTACGACATTATATCGACTAGTCGTTTTATCCCTTTTCGCAACCACCTAATTTTACGTGGCATCAGAAATTTCGGAGTACGCAGAAAATGCCCAGGGTTTTCAAAAAATCTCCTATTTTTGTACTGAAATCCGCAAAATGTTATATTTATTATGATTTTTCTCATTTAAAAAAATATCATCAGGGACGTTATTTGTTAATTTAATTTCCCTTTAAAAGGGTCCGAAATAATTATGACGAGTTCGTGTAGCCTATATTAGCTAAAGATATTGAGAATGTTAAAAGCGAAGAAATTCCATTGCATATCAGCAGTGCAAGCTTTATGATCGTACTTCCCTATGGAAATGTAACCATGGCAGCCATGAAAAAGGAAATATTAAAACGAACAAAATGAAGGGCGTAGGTAAGGGATTATAGAAAATCGAATAAGCAAAGTTTACAAAACGTTCGAATGGTTCTAATCGAGTCCCTCGTCCATATTGGCACGAACCTTTGTATATATGCCTCACGCAGTATACGTATATATCCACATACAGGGCGTCCTGTTACGAATGGATAATCCTGAAACTGTCGATACGTCAGAGCATGCCCTACCCTATGCTAAAATTTCAGTTCAGTAAAAGTCCCACGATTTTCGAGATTTTGGGCTTTGTGTTAAAAAAAAAATCATCTGCTTTTGGTTTTTCGCATGCCATTTCTACAAATGTTATGAATCGACAATAACTAAGCAACTTTTTAAAGTAATTGGCACAATATGCGTAGTCCATTTTTTTTTACACCTCAGGCTATCAAAGTCAGATGTTCGAATTGGTTTGTATGAAAATTCTGCATAAGATCTTTTTCCACAAAGTTTCCTTAATATTTAAGGTTAAAAAGAAGACTTTTCTAGATAAAACAAAAATCAAGACTATTTTTAAAATAACCGGGTCAAAAGAGGTTATCATTTGTAGACATGACATGCGAAAAACCAAAAGCAGATAATTTTTTGTCGAAAACCGTGGGACTTTTACTAAACTGAAATTCCAGCATATAGTAGGACATGATCTGAGCTATCGACAGTTGCAGGATTATCTATTTATGACAGGACACCCTATATATATATATGCACACACACACGCGTGGGCTACACGCGCGAAACCCTCCGTGGGATTATTATTACTTTTATTAGCGACGTGTACTTACAGTCTCGCCCGGACTGCGACGCGCTCGGTTCTGCATGGTACCGTGAGCTCGTAAAGCGTTACAAATTGTCTGTCTCTCTTGTCGCGTCTCTGCATTTATCAAACTGTCGTATACATGCACCGCCATACAATGTTCCCGCAGGCAATGTCTGATTTTCTCTTGGGAAAAGCAAAACTCTTTTCTTTTCTCAAGACTTCCCAATCCTTGGACATTGTTTCCCCGCGATCGGGGGAAAGAAGTAAGATTGGCACTTGTGAAGCTTCTATCGTTTATCGATATATCGACTGATGCACCCGAGCGTTATGGCGCGACTTTTATTAGACCACCATTTTACCATTATTATTTTTAAATAATTACTCACCCGGTTATCAATAATTGCACAAATATAGCGAGGCAAAAAATTGACACGTGGAAATAAGTTTCATCCTGTCGATTCTTCTGTATGCAATTTCGTCACAACTGATCGTGAAAGTCGTTATAGTGTTCCGACGAACTAATAATACGGCTGTTTCGATGTTGCGTTTTTCCATATAGATGGAATTTTGGGCCACGTGGAAATAATTATACCGAAATTCTGCGCAACTGGGAATGTGAAAATTCGCTGTAAAAAAACTCGTGAGCAAATATTCCGCTAGAATCGTGTTCGATAACGGCATTATCGAGAAAAAAAAAAGTTTTTGAAGGTGTACTCTATGGTCCTGGTATAGCAGATTAGGAGTCAGTATAAAACTTTTTATTATATTCGCACATAAACTTCAGTCTAACTTTGGATGCGTTTTTTTCGAAGCCACGTGTCCCAAGTTTGCGGAAGCCCCCTTAATTGCTCTAGATGAGAAATCGTTATAAAATGTCACTGGCACGTGTACAACAAACGTCTTCATTAGTTAAACTAGAATTTTCTAAAAATATTCAAACGTTTTTATTTTATTTTATTTTACTTGCAATTTTTTTATTTTTCAGTTTTTCTTCTCGATTTTAGTTCGACTTGTACACAATATTGTACAAAGTAAAAATATGTTTGATGCGTTGCTTCAGATCACCTGTTCAGCACCGAGGACTTCCTCAATGAATATCATCGATGGTGCAGAAACATGCTTGGCTCCTCCCACTCCCAGTACCATGTTTTGTCAAACTTTAAAAGATATTTTCACGTTCAATAAAGACCGCTTAGTAAATATACGAAATTTCAACATTCTATATTTAATATTTTGCGCATGAAAAATTGGCGTAAAATCTAACATTTTTTGGCCTAACAGAGTAGAAGCCTCCCTTAAGGACCAATTTGTTGGGCCAAAAAATGTTCGATTTTCACCAATTTTTTATGCGAAAAATATGACCTACTGAAGCACTTCCATAAGCGCTTCAGTAGGTCATGGAGGGAGGTTTCCACCTTGTTGGGCCAAAAAATGTTCGATTGCAATTATTTGTTATCAAGAGACCCAACATCGTTTCGACGAAACTATTTTTTCATTCTCGATCGCCTTCTTTCAACAGTCGATCAATCATAAACAATAATAAATGGACGCAAGACAATAAGTTTCGTAAAATCCAATAATGTAAAAACGGCGAATGGATTACGATGAATGTTATTCTTTCACCTTCGAGTCGAAGCAGTAACCCATCGCGAGCAGAAGGATTGAATCGATGGAGACTGCACGACAATGTCATGCTAACAAGTATCGTCTACTGGGTCATATAATACGTGTATATAGTCACATAAACCAATTTTTTTTTTTCGACAGTACCATGCCATCGGATGGTATAGTTTTCTCGTGAAAGCAATATACAGATATTTGTCCTTATATATCATAAAAATCGACGAATATTTCGCGGTACCAGGAGCCGCCAGTTGGCGTGTGCGAGGCTTTTCTTGATCTCCAAACTCTCTACCCCGCATCCATTTTATTGTTAATATCATTACCGTTATAGTATCATTGATTTTTTCCCAGTATATTCAGCTATTTTTGACAGAGTGATGAATTTGCTATTAGGTGTACAAATAAGTTCTCAGCCTAACAATAAAAACAGCAGTATTGAATGTTTGAACGGAAACAAAATCCCTCCAGGTCTGGTGTCATGTAATACCAACCTAGTAGACTATTTTTCCGGACCAATAGCTTTACTTGACCTTAAAATATATTTCGTGAGCACAGTGAGAAAAATCAGTTGCTATAACGTGCATGTCAGGCACTACATGCTTTTCGGGTTCGCATTTTAAAAAATCCTTCCGAGCTTAAGGAGATGATTTGTTCGATTATCGAGTCAATAAATATGGAGAATCGATGATGATTTTTTTTGTTTTTTTTTTTATTTGAAAAAAATCACCTGTTTGTTATTCTCCTTTCCTTATTTTGCGAAGCGATGGTATGTCGATACTCGAACGAAATGATTATTCGACTACATTATTAGTACCCTCGAAAAATATTATGAACGGTCGAATAATGCGGGAGTTCGTTATGAGACATTAATAAATTGATTTACGGATGATTGTGGTGTTCAACAAAAATTCTCAATTAAAAGCTCGTTTTTTTTAAACTAAAAAGATATCGATTCAAGGGGGGATTTTTTAGAAGATATGTTTTTGAAAATAAAATAAAAGTTTTTTTTACTCCAGAATGTGGTCATTATATTCGGAAAATTCAATATTTTTCTTTCAAAGCGTACCATTTAATCGATTTTTAACATTTCTCCCTTTTTCTCGGTTCATATTCTGCGTATGAGTGTTAATTTTTAAAAAATCCGTTGGTTTTTTTCATATTAATTTTGCCGACGCTACGTGTCACGCCATCTAACAACATCCGCCGCCACCCGTTTATAAGACCCTGCCATACCTCGCTATTTTTGAAGATTAAGATTTTTTTTCAAAAAATATCATTCAAACGCCATAAAACATACCCTAAGTCTCAAAAAAGGTGAAGAAATCTTTTCTTAAAAAAAAAATCATGAAAATAAGCAACTTTTTCTTGCCTAAAGGTAGTTCTAAAAATCTCTTCCTTAAAAGGTCTTTTTTATTGGAAAAACGTTAAATTTACAAGCTCATTATTTAACGTAAAGAAGTTAAATACGAAAGCTCGTTCTCGCAATTTAAAAAATCAATTCAAACGTTCTATTTTCATTTTGAAAGCTCGAAGTGACGCAGCGCGTATTCCATAGATCTCTGAATTATCGACCGTGATGGAGCGATGGATGAATTGAAAAAAATCCCTGCCTAGCCGACATTCGGACAATCGAGAACTTACGCTTACCGTTGTACAGCATTGAAAGGGTTGAGCCTCTAGGACTCTAGGCTGTTTAGTATCCCATGTGGCACGTTCCCGCGAGCATCGTATATTGCCGTCGCTCGTCGCGTATTTTTATTCACGGCTTAAGCATTTTCCATGCCATTACTGAAGCGAATATTTATTATTATTTTACTTTGAATCAACCAGTACACAATACTGCTTCACGAGCTGTCCGGTGCTAAAACAAAAAACGGTAAGTGCAAGTGTTCCAATATTCCAATAAATCCACATCATTTTCATCTAGCGTCCATCAACCACGAACGATGCTACAACTACAGAGATTTCCGCATTGGGCCACAAAGTCAGTGGCCTCGGCTATTAGAAACGCGAAGGAACCTTTCAGCTAGCACTTCAAAGAAAAAAAAACAAGATCATGCTTTTTGTTTACTCACCCGATGACTTTGAAAATTATGGTTTTTCTGCGATTTTTTTTACTCTGCCGAGATCTACGGCTGCTTGGCCTCCAAAAGTGGTTTTTGTGGGATTACCCTCCCCCGATCGAGCTGAAATTGTGTACAAACCTTTGTTTAATATTTTGAGACGACCCCAAAACGAATTTTTGGCAACTCGAAATAATTTTCGAGATATTGAATTTCTCGAATTAAAAAAATCTCTTTAGGGGTTGTTTTTTAAATCTTTCTTGCACTGTTGTTCGGTTTTTTTGCAAACTATTGCACTTTTCGAAAATGCTCTGTAACACGAAAACTATGGGGTTCAGAGAAATATCTAAAGGGATAAAAGATCAATAGAAAAACATTTAACAGATTAGAGTATCGAAAAAAGTACACAATTTTTTTATTTCGCATTACGATACGAATATATATTGAGGATACAAATTTCGGTTCTCATTTGCAATCCTTTCGATATTCTCAGCACGATAATAATGACCGAGAAGAGGAGCGACTATCTCGATTGGGATGAATATTTCATGGCCCTGGCATTTCTCGCTGCCAAACGTAGCAAAGATCCGGTGACCCAGGTAGGCGCTTGTATAATAGACTCGGACAAACGTATCGTCAGTTTGGGTTACAACGGGATGCCCAGAGGTTGCAGCGACGACGAGTTTCCCTGGGGCAAAGACCCGACCGAGTCAAAACTCGACTCGAAATTTCTGTACGGTAAGATTACGATGAATTTGAGGAGTTAGGCTACCGAGACGAACCGAAAATTAGGCTTATTCAAAAATGAGTTTTAAAGTAATGAGTAAGATGATTGGATAATCGTTTGAGCATTGATTTGTATGTACATTAACAAAGTTGTGTGATAAATTTCATAAAAAAATATCAATAACCAAAGAAGTTATAAAGAATCTCGTGAAGGAGCGGTGAACATAAATGGCTCAACGGTGTACTTGATTTTGGCCACTCGGTTGGTCCGGAACCGAAAGAACAATTTTTTTCTCAAAATAAGCAATATTCGCTCACACTTGACGGAGCTTTTCGCTGTTATCGTGTTTCAATCATCAAAAAACAAATTTCGAATTGTTTTTTGAATTTTCAAGGAAAAATGACAACATTATTGTTAATAACTAACGAAAAAAAATTGTTAAGAAGAAAAACGTCCGTCAAGACTAAATTACTATAACGTTGAACAAGTGTACCAAATTTCAAGTCAATTCGTTGATTGAATGTTGAGTAATCGTGTACACCATTTTAAAAAACATGGTTTCGAGGAAAACGCGTTTGTTTAGCTAGCAGTTCTATCGTAATCATAAGTTTACCTTTAATCAGCGATTCCTGCACATATGTTGAACCTTCTTTAATTTGCAGCATTGCCTGAGAGTTTTGAAATTTTCACAGTAGCCCAACCCCTTAACGTTCGGCAGATTTGTAGCGAGATGAATATTTTTTTGTTCTCAGTGTGTCATGCGGAGGTGAATGCTGTACTGAACAAGAATTCGTCAGACGTGAAAGGTTGCACGATGTACGTGGCCCTGTTTCCCTGCAACGAGTGCGCCAAGGTCATCATCCAGTCGGGCATCAAAACCGTTGTTTACATGTCCGACAAAAATTCCCACAAAGTGAAGACGAAAGCCGCCAAGAAAATGTTTCAAGCGGCCGGCGTGGAGTATCGGTAATTTACACGATTGAATTTTCCGCCACGTCGTTCATTTCCGAAGAGACTGGCCGCCCTGCTCAGAAGAAAATACTGGCTGCGCCAATGCTCATGTGCCCTTTGGAACTTACGCAAAGTTCGTAAAGTACTCTTCTGTACGATTGAGTGAAAAAACAGTATTTTGCAATCGATGATAACTACCGATGATTGTCATGTAACAATTTTTTTCGAACAGTGTCCAAAACCGAGTTAGAAACCGTTTTTGTTTCTTATATATTTTGGATATGATTTTTGCCATCGTAACCGCCATTATTTCATTCAAAAACTTCCAGTGACAATTCGTTTCTTTCTTCCAGCCAATTCGTACCGAAAAATCAGAGTATCGTGATAAACTTCCAAGACATCGACTGGACAAACATGAACCAATTGCCCGCTACACCTGCGAAGAAAACGAAAATCCGCACAGACGATGAGAAGAAAGATTGACGAGAAACTAAGGAGCGAAAGAGCCAAGCAAACCGATTCAAATGTACGGAATATAACTTTAGTTCATGGCAAGTGATGTTTTGCTCTCGTGTATAATGCTGCGTCAAACGCCAAGTATTTGTACGGGACATTTGTTTTTCAACTTTATACGAATTAAACACATGGTTTTTTTCTACGACAATTGCGACGATATTTCATTTCTTCAAAGTTTCGCTCCGATTCTACAGAAGTTTATTCGTTTTAATTGTATTATTTTTTAAATTCAAATGCAGGTTCGCTTTTATTCGTAGAGGTTTGGACCAGAGACTAGTATCGGAAATATTCCATATACGTTTTCCTTCTCTGCGCATGTGTTCGATATGAAGAATATATCGAATATATTTATATATATATATATACTGATGATATATTGATTTATTTCGTTCATTCTTTTTTTTGTTTCCCTCGACTCGTCTACGTAAAACTACAAAATCAAATTCCGCTTGGACGTTCGAAGTTTGCAAAAAAAAACGATAGTTCCAACGAGGCGATGACTCTTCCGAAGGCCAAAGATACAATGATTTCCGTCGTTACCTAAAATCCGTTGTTTTTTTCTTCATTCTTTTTTTCTCGTCTCGTTTAATGTAAGTGTTATGCAAACGTTACACTGTACTGTACAAAGTGTTTTGGAATAAAAAAAAAAACTACACTTCCGAACGATTATCCTTTCGCATCCGCACGGGTTTTTCTCTTTCGTTATTTTTACTTCGACTTTTTATTTCGTTCCCCGATTCGAAACCTCGTGGGTTTTTTGTTCTTCTCTCGTTATTTTGTTGTCTCGATAACACTCTATTCATATTCACACGTTTTTTTTTTTAAATATGTACGATAACGATGAAGAGGAGCGTGAATGACAATAATGATGATGATTATGATGTTGATGATAACGTCTCACGACAAACCATGAGCTTTAAACGACAGGACTCCCGTCAGAGTGAGTTTCCCTTTCTTTCATCCCAAGATTCGCAATATATCCAGCAGGAAGATAATAAATTCAATAACACTCGACGCTGACCGCGTTAATGGATCTCTTAACACCGATCACTTTTTCTAAGGTTCGTTTATGTTTTATAGACACTACTTTGACGGTATCTCGGATTACTATTATTTGATTCGGTTTACGAGGATGCTTCTCGGCTGTTTATTTCACAATTCACAATAGCGCTTCTCTCTCTCCCTCTCTCTCTCTCTTATTCGTGAAATAAAGAAGATTAAAGAGATTTTTCAATAAATAATTCTTAAATACGCGTAAGACGTGGAGACTTGCTCAAGTATGATGTCGTGTATTGATATTTATCGTTTTCTTTTTAGAATCTCACATTTCTCATCCCCGCTCAATGACAGAGTGTTTCTGTAAATAACGTACAGATCAACTTCAGTTTTTTTTGCTTATTTATTCGTTTTCCCGCCGCCATTGTCCAATAGAGTCGACGATGTACTGCCCCGCCCGATCTAACGCGCATGCCTCTCGTGTCTTTCGCTACGAAGGATAAAACGGCCCGAAACAACCGAAAGCTCGTCGAGACCTTTGAGAACAAGAAAAACAAAATAAAACGTAAAATGTTATCGGGGAACGGAGCACGCGTCGAGGACCGGCAAAAGCGCACGCGTGGACGTTCGCAAAAAAAATAACGCGAGGAAAATTTTCTTTCGTATACGGGCGATCGCGAATGTCTACTTTATTAATGGTATTGAAATTTCCATCGTTCGGACAACGGAACTATTTTTTTTCTCGTATTCAATGTTTTTTTGGCCCAGTTGGGCTGCAAAAATCATTGAACCATTTTTGAAGATCCTTATTAGGGTTGGAGAACCCAAATTAGGAAAAAGGGTTCAAATAGTAACAAAAAAAATTAATGAAAAAAAAAGAAGACTTTTCGTTGCATTTCAACGATGCAAATTTCAACACCATCTTTATTAAGATGGCCCGAAAACCTTTCGGCCGAGCCTTAAGGCGGAATGACGGATCGAAAGTACATTTTGTCTTCAAACCCAAACCAAAACGGAGAGACCTTGATTCTCGTAAATACGATCGCGAAAACGTTCTTCGGAAATCAACAAAATGGCGGACGATCTCAAATAATCTCAATTGATTAACGATATACTACAATTAACCTTAGTTAGGCAAGGTTAAAATAAGGTTAACTTAACGTCACTTAACTGAGGTCAAATTAACCCTTTCCGATACAATTTTTTGCGAGATCCGTTGTGATGTTCCTTTTTGACGATAAAACGGAGAACAAAAACAGATTGCAATATTCGTTGTTGAAAAAAGGGAACCCGAAGCTGGCCCGCTGTCGGGTTCTATTGCCCCGCCCATTTGCCTGAGGCGGAAATTCTCCGAGGGAAAAAAACTACGAATGTTCCTTTTTTTTTGTTTGTTCACAGCGTTCGTCAGCTTTTTCTCGTATGAACGTTTCGAGGGCGTACGAGAAATGATTACGCAACGTGGGAGAAAAAAATGCACCGCGGCAACGGACATTCGTGGTCATTCGCGTCGTACCTGCCATTGCGTTCTTCGTCTAGCCCCCCCGCCCCTGTTTCGCGGTGCTCGAGGATCGAATGAAAAGCGTCGACTCTACACGGTAGAGCAGCCCTTGTTTTTTTTTCACTCGGGCATCGATGAAGTTAAAATTTAAACGGAATTTAATTTCACTCTGTTTTTTTTCTTCGAATGACGAATAAATGGGACCATACTTCGCGAGTACGAACGTATACAAGTCTTTCCTTATTCTCTCCTCTCATCAGTTCTTCAGTTTTTTAAAAAATTTTCGCAATCCGCGTTTAATTAATTTCTCGAAGGTGGGCTGCGCCCTCGCAGCGCAGTCTTTCTCCCGATTCGTTTTATTACATTTTTTCTTCGTCTTCTCTCCCAGAGCTCCGACAAAACACTTCCGAACTATTATCATTAGTTAAACATAGCTACGATGTCCTTGGTTTTTTCTTTCTCTTAATTGTTATTATTATTTTCTTCGCAATTGAGGTTTTCATTTTTTCTTCTTTTCCTTATCGTTCATTTTTGCGCATCCTCGCTCTCTCGTTAATTAAAACTCGCGAACCGCGGCGAGTTCCGTGCGGCTCGTATCTCGGTGTCCGCGGGTTTGTGTCATATACAATTTGTTAAGATTGTTCATCAGCGCGGCACTGTCCCACTAGCACCTTGTATACCGCTCTTTGCGCATTCCGTGAGACCAATTATGCGCGGGGGCTTCGGCTTCTACCTTCTCTCGTGTCTATTTTCATCGTTCGTTTGGATCTTACGCATATGTACAGGCTGGACCGATCGAATCGACCCGCTCGCTCCTCGAAACTGTGGACGATGCTGAAATGTGTTTTGGACAAAAATTCGCTTTTGCGAAGCACGTTACGCAGTGCAAGTTTTTCTGCACGGACCCCTAAAGGACAGAAGTCAACTTTGTGTTTTTTTTTTTCTCAAATGGATTATATTTTGCTGCACAAGATGCCTTCGGTTGGTGCATCGAAAAATATAATTCTATTTTCTTTAATAACCAGTTTACCTTCGTACGGGTACTGCGCGAAAAAAGGTAACTCGCACGAGAGAACGAGTATTCCGAGGTGATTGAATTTTTGTCTCGAACATATCGCCGTGTCGTGGACAGTTTCGAAGACACTAGAATGAGTCGATTCAAACGGGACACTCTGCATCGATCGTTTATTCAATTGTCTCTTTCCTTCGTCTTTTCGTATCCGCGGGCAGGTTGCACCATTCATTGCAAACGCCAATTTCATTCGATGTCTCGGAACCTCTTTGCATGCGTCATCGTCGTTCGTCTTTACTTTTTACCGTTTCCAACTTCTTACTTGTCCCCTGCATCCCTCCATCCCCCCCCCCCCCCCCCCTTCGCGCAGCTCCGACAAACCTCGCCTTCTCACACAGGATTCGATAGGAAAAAATGGTTGGTGTGAGTGCGGCGGATGTCACGTTTGACCGGCCCCGCATATTTCAAAAGGACACCTCGGTCCCGTGTCGCGTCTCCAAATCCGTCGTCGTAACTTCGTGGCAACCGCGGGGCGAAATACTCCAGGATCATTCCAGGCAACTCGTGATCGAGTTCTCCTTGTCCTGATGATTGGAGCTCGTTTGTTTGTTCGTTTGTGGCTCGGGTGGCCGAAACGCTGTCGCGTATGGGAAACGCTTGTGGCACTTCTCGATGTATTCGTCTATCGTTGTTTCGCACGCGCCAAATTCGTTGTTTCTCAGGGAGTCGAGGACTCTCACGCAAACGGGTAACGCGACGGCCTCGACGCTCTCGATGTTGGTCACCAGGCTCAGTGCTTTAGTTTGAGTGCCAGGGTCGAGGAGGTACATCATGCGACCGGCCTGGAAGAGATGCGGATACGATTTGGGATTCTTCTTCAGGAATTCGTGGTTGAATTGCGAGGCGTCCGAATTGGAGAAGACGTCGCTGGTCTGGCGCTTGACAACCTCAGCTACGGGACCCTCGAGCTTCGCTGACTTCACGTGTCGCATGAAGAGCACGAGACAGGCATGCAGATCGGGATTGTTCGCGTCCAAACGATGCGCCCGCTTTATCGACTGCAGCATCAGCAACGTACGACCTGCAAAATCAAGTTGAATTTTTAACGGGATACGTCTAACTGGGTGGTCCGAAAAAATTGCGTTTTAGAAATACATTCTTATTCGATAGTGACACGCAGCTATAGTCTCTGACAATTTCGTTGAAGATTAGTCAAGTTTGAGGGGAGGGTAGGGGTTCGCACTTTTGAAAAATCGGTTTTGTCTTTTCTTATAGTTAAAACTCTCGAAGTTATTGACTATTTAGTTCCTCTCCTCTAACACTGTAGCTCGCGTTTCAAACTGTAGCTAACACTTTAAACGCGTTTTTCTCGAAACCACTTTTTCAAAGTCCGTGTTCACGGCCATTTGAAAACTACATGACCGATTTATTTCAAACTTGGTACACACTCTCTACATATTAAGGGGTTACCCCCACTTGCGATTTTGACAAAAATCGTTTTTTTTATTGCATTTTTTTGAAGTATAGGTATCCGAGAATATGTCCTGAAAATTTCAAGTCGATCCGAACAAAATTGACTGAGATATGAGCGTTGAAAGAGAAGAATCCGTTCTTCGTGTAAACTGAAATTGAAACTTTGAACGCGTTTTTCTCAAAATGGCATTTCTGAAGTCGGTGCCCAAGATTACTCGAACACTAATGAACCGATCTTCTTGAAATTTTGCAGGCTTATTTAATACATAAAAATGTAGTCTTTAATCGTTCGATTTTTTTTTTCGAAAACAATGGCCGTGTTATAGCCAAAAAACGGCCGTTTTTTCCGTTAAAATCGAACCATTAACTTTGACTGTCCGCCATTTTGTGAAAAATGAATATTTTTTAAAATCCTTCGATTAAAGACTAGTTTATACTTATATTTGACTAAATCCATCCGCATTTTTTTTTTCAGATCCACTTCGCCGCAATGTTGGTCACCGCAAACCGTGTATATAAAAACATTATTTCATTGACCGCCATTTGCCACTAAACAATGTAATATTTTTCAATAAAAAAATTACTGAAAGTTCTTCAAGATGTGTTCTTTAAGATGGTATATTGATCGATTAAAAAAGTTTTGTAGTTTTCTTTAAAAAAATTCATGAAAAAAGCCTTTTTTGCGCTACAAGTGGGGGTAACGCCTTAATGAAAATATTCACTATACCAACTATGAGAACGATGATGATAATAATTTGAAAGATAGTCGACAATTCGGTTCGAAAAAACGTTTGGGAGGTTAGGCCACTGCGAAAATTTGAACTAAATCGATCGTCGTTTGTGGCAACTAAAATTAAAGAGGAAGGTACAACATATGGTGCAGGAATGCAGATTGCAGGTAAACTTATCATTACCACGATAGAATTGTAGTTTCCTTAATACTAATAGTAGTTTAGTATTGACCAACGTTTTTCTTTAAAAAAATAATTCATCAGTTATTAACAAAAATAATATAATTTGCTCTAAAAAATCAACAAAAAAAATTCAAAATGTTATTTTTGATAATTGAGACCCGATAACAACAAAAAGTTCGATCAAGTCTTATCCAACATCATCTATTTTATGAAAAAGAAAACTCTAATCAGCAATGTTTCTCTTTTCTCCCATGTTTCGTAATTCCGTTGGAATGTCAATGCTAAAGGTTCCGAAATACGTTCCATTGTTCGACGTATTTCCAAAGAAGAAAAAAACAATCTCTTATCTTACGAAATACTTTTCGGCCTCCACCGTACGAGAGCGTCGATAATGTACTCACGTTTACGAATATATATCTCGAAAGCGGTAAGATGAGTCTCGATCCTGTCGGATGCAAGATTCTGCAGGGGCTGCAGAAACTTTATCGCCTGTTCCAGCGGATCGTCGGCCTGTCAAAGGAGATAGCGAATTCAATGTCGAGGTATGTATCAATTGCATATTCAAGGCTACCCCAGTGCACCTCCATGAATGTTCGATTGAACATGCATTTTGGTATAGTGCGAATATAAATAAAAATAAGATAAAAAAAACGATGCGTAAATAGAAAACACCCAATCTTGCTTTGAGGAGATTGTAGCCTTAATTGCAAACCAGGATTCATTTTTTTTTAATCGATATGTTATTGCCTAGAGTAAGTGTTTACGAATTTGTTGATTTTTTTTTCACCACAAAACACCAAAGATAAAAAAATTGTGTAATACAAGTAACTTTACGTGCGGGTGGATAAAAATCATAAACCGTCATTTGACTAAACTGGACTGCGTCAACCTGCTGAACCCCTTCGTTGGCATTGACGCAATAGTGCGTCAAATAATTCCGTGCCCTGTGTGGCATTCACGCAATAGTGCGTCAACCTTTATTTCCCTCTTTAACTTGCTCTGATTTGAAATCGGAGCCTCACTTGGGGGTTTTTGGGCTCGCTAAATCCGAATTTGAAGTCAAAATTTGAAAATTCAAAATGGCGGCGCCAACATGGCGAACAAAAATAAAAAACTGCTCGATTTGAATGAAAATTAGTACTCCGGGATTTCTGAGGTCGCTTACTACGAATCTGAACTTTAAATTTGAAAATTCAAAATGGCGGCGCCAACATGGCGAACAAAAATCAAAAACTTTGTTCGATTTGAATGAAAATTAGTACTCCGGGATTTCTGAGGTCGCTTACTACGAATCTGAACTTTAATCTTGAAAATTCAAAATGGCGGCGCTAGAATGGCGGACCGAAATGGAAAATTTTACTCGATTTAGATAAAAATTGGTACTCTGGGATTTTCGAGGTCGTTTATTACGAATCTGAACACGAAATTCAAAAATGTTTAATGGCGGACGAAAGTGCAAAAAACAGCTCGATTTGGATAAATCTTGGTACTCGGGGGTTTTCGGGGACGCTGAGTGTGATGCTGAACTCAAAATGAAGGAATTTTTCATGGTGAATTCAATAACATGGAGCATAATGCAATAAATAGCTGGAAATATATGAAGCTTGAGTACCGAGTTTCATCTAAATCAATCTGTATTATTTGTCTTTTCATTCGCCATATTTGTTCGTCATTGTAAATTCCTGAATTTTGAGTTCCGATTCGTAATCAGCACCCTCAAAAACACCAGAGTACAAGTTTTCAGGATAAACAAATTTTCCTGCCATTTTGGGCACTTTTTGTCGAATTCTCTCTGCCAACGAAGGGGCTAAGATGGAAAAAAGTAACTGGGGTGCTTACCCTTTCGAGTTTCTCCGGTATGAGCTCGTCCAGGGTAGGCTGCTCAAAGTCAGGATCAGCCTGCTGACGTGACTTGTTGTGTTGTTCCCTCTTCTCTTGAGCCTGCGCAGCCTGCTGCCTCTCGAGTTCCGCCTTCCTGCGTTGCTTCCTCTGCTTGTTCCTCAGCTTCTTTAGTTCCGAAGGTGCCAAATTTTCTGCAAGAAAAATTCAAAGAAAAACATATGTAGGTACCGATAAACGAGGGAAACATTTTTGTCCCTGATCGAACCAGACAAACGTGCTCGAAAGAACGAAATACGTTATTAAAAATATAGCTGTATTGAAAAATGACGATACATTAAAATACAGACGAGCGATGATAAATTTGGATACACTTTCCGCTGTTTTTCGAAAAGCCGCCATAAAAACCATATTGTTATGGTATATACTTTTTTTTACTTATATATATATTATTTTTATATATGTATATATTTATTTACTTATATATATATTTATATTTATAATATATATATTTATTTAGTTATATATATATTTATATTTATAATATATATATATATCTATTTACTTATATATATATATATATATATATCTTTTTATATATATATAAAGAAAAGAATATATATATATGAACACAAAAAAACATCTGCAAGCTCCTCTAGTGAATAAAAAAGTACCAGGAAATAAGAAACTAAAAACTCAATGGAGCTTGTTTTTTATAGTTTGAATACAACGTTGAAAAGTCTTTTCGGCGAGATTGACAATATATCGTTCTGATTGAATTCAAAAAATTTATCCGTTCATGTCACGGATAGTGGCCGCAATAAAAGAAAAAATATGCATATTAAAGAGTTACACCTAGCTGAAATGATTGAAAATATCGTTTTTTTGTTTGCGACGAATTCTCAAAATTAACATTTCAAAAATATTCTCTGAAAATGCCATGCCGGTACGTTCAAAATAGAGGGAGTTATGGGCGTTTATAAATGCGTTTCTCTAATAATAACTTTTTCAAATACGGCGATCACGATATCTCAAAAAGCACTGCACTGATAAACTTCAAATTTTACGAGCGTCTTTTACATATCAATAAGCAGTACGCGAACGAAGCATTTTTTATGCATAGTTTTTTTAATTGTCAACGAAAATAGAGTGATTTTAATCGCAAATCGATTGTTTTACTTTGAACTACGGTGCTTTTTTTGGAAATCAATATTTTGTTAAAATTTTCGTCCTAGCGCTAGATAATTTAACGCAAAAACTAAATGTGTTTGGTTTATTTCATTCTACACATCTATAGATTTTTTTTTCAATACAAAAAATCTAAAAGATACTCCAAACCATACTTTTTAACGTAAAAAAAACATAAAATTGAAAAACTACCCTCGTTTTGCCAGAAAATATTCACGAAAGTTCCACTTTTTTTTCGACAACAAGTTAGGTGTAATCAGTCGAAGTATTGCTCCATTAGCCATACATTTTAGGCGCAACTAAATCAACGCGAATTGCGTCAATTACGCTGCGATATAATTCTGTATATTAAAATACTGAAAAATCCCGCGCGCGAGCTTTCTAATTATGTAAGGAATATTCAATGCGTTATTGTTGAGGCAGTGGAGTTATATTCGAGGTGGTCATTCTCGCATGCTCTGTAAATTTCGGACGTAAATAGCGTGCGCGTTGCCTCAGCGCATTCCTAGATCCTCGGAGGCCGTTTCCTGGCCATTTTTATTACGTAAAAACGACGATCCCACTCCCTGTGACTCTGGCAATTGCCATAAACATTTAAGGGATAACACCAGTGTGAACGTATATAATTAAGCGACTTTTCGCGATTTTTTTGGTGGAAGGGCACGTAAGAGGATAATAATATTTAAGCGTGTCACATGTTCAAGTTCAAAACAAATTTGATTTGAATTTTTGAAAAAGGCATGTTGAATTAAAGACGCTCTGCTTTCCCCCCCCCCCCTTATTCTAGATGGTTCAAAGTATCTCTTGAGCCAATAAAAAAAAACAATTTTTTGAAAATTCTTCAGCAAGGACTACTCCTTAAAGTTAAGAAGAATACACTTATAAATGAAAAATGCATCATCAGTTTTTGTTTGCGATTTCAAAGGAATAGGTTGGAACATCCCGTGGGAAAAGGTTAGTATAAAAAGAGATTAAAAAAGTCGAAGCTACATCGACGCCAATCAGTGTGGGAAGGAATGACCGTGATACGTATGTCGAGTGCTAAGTAGACCGACGTAATTATCTCGTTGATCGCGGCAACTTTTCATTTACTCCGGGGACTCGTTGCTTTTTTTCTTCTTCTCATCTCTCGGCTTTTTATGTCCTCCTGATGCCGGATGCTGCACCCAGGATAGATGGAAAGTTCAATTTTTTCCCTCTCGGTTGGACTTGATGCAAGTTTGAAATCGCGAGAAATTCAGGGCTACCGGACGTTTTTGTCCATACTTGCGAAAGCGTCTCCCGCGTGAAGTGCAACGTGAGCGGTAGAATTAAAGCGAGAGTGCGATCGATCAGCATTAAGCTAATGATCCACCGTCACGAGACATCGAAATCATTCGTGTCTCAACGGTGGAGCGAGTAAATTTTGAAAATTCAAAATTTTGAAAATTGAAGTAAATTTTGAAAATTCAAAATTTACAATTGGTCCCTCAAATTACACACGAGAGCAGCACAAAAAGTGTTCAGAGAGAGAAATATTTTTAGTGTCGTTTAAGTTTGCATGACGTTGAAGTTTGCATCGTTAAAATGCAACGATGTTTTTTCCCCTTTTTTTTTTTGAAGTTTTTTTATCATGATCCAAAGGCTTCTTTTGAAAATTGAAGTCGTACATTTCTATTTATATTACGTAGAAACGTTTGAGCGATTTTCACAACTTCAATCGACCGAAAAAATTGGATAATAAAGAATTAATTTTCGTTGCATTCCGACGATGCAAACTTCAGCGTCATTTTGCATCGTTTGCATCGTTGAAATGCAACGATTTTTATTTTTCTTTCCCTTATTTTTATCTTTATTGCCTTTCTGCGATCTGAGGCCATGAATCTCTGAATAAGAATACATATTATATATAATACAATACGAAGATAAGATATATATGAGAGATTAATATCTTTCAATCATACTTATCATCACAGTTATTATTATTGTTCAACTTCCGATGTGCGTTCGTATGCTCCTGGAGGCATTTATTATTCCCATAGAGAGAGAGAGAGAGATTATTATTAATGAATACGATCGAATCGTTCTTGCAAGATGACGTTGACGTTTGCCTCGTTGGAATGCCAAGAAAATTCTCATTTGTTCCTTTATCTTCATTATCATCGAAAATATTTTCTTGCCAATTTATATTGTAGATTTTTAATCAGGATCCTGAAAAACGTTTGTGCTTTTTAAAGTCCCCATCTGCCGGAAAATATTTTGGCAATTCAGAAAAATGAATTTTCGTTTCCAACTTCAACATGCTGAAGTTGCATTGCTGGAATGCAACGATTTTTTAAATTCATTCTCATTTACGTATGCTTGTCATTATCGAAAGCCTTTTTTGCGAATTGAGGTCATAAATCTGTAATAATAATACGTGAAATCGTTTGAGTGATTTTGGCAGCCAAAATAAGCAAAAAAATTAGCAATTGGAAAGAAGCAAGTTTCGTTGCATTCCAACGGTGCAAACTTCATCGTAATTTTTCGGCCAAAGTCCTTCACGGTAGAATTCTTCCGAGCATTAGTATTTCATTTCAAGCCAAATACCAAAACGTTTCGAAATATCGATACAAAACAATACAGAAGTACGAAGGATTTTTAAGAAATATTGATTCCTGGTAAAACTACACACACACCTTTATTTTCAATGCATTTCAAAAACGTAAGAATGTCAATTGCTATAACATTTTTTAATATTTCGCCAAAGCCTAAAGCCTTTCTTTACTCTATATGCACACGTAGAAAAGTTATGGTCTATTGCTCCAGATTAAATTCTTAAAAAAATTTAAAAAACGCGATAAAGTTACATTTCACGACGTTTAAATAATATTTGATGTCTCCGGAGCAAACTGTATCAGTACCTTACGTACCAGAGCAACTGTAAAATCGTCGTGTTCTATCCCGGATATGACTGATCAAGTACGCAAACTAAATTCGAAAATTTTCTATCGATCGGCCGATGATTTCGTAAACGATACGTTTATCTTTTCATCTCCGTTACTTAAGCGCACTATCAAAAGAGGCGAATCATTGCATAAATTGCGAGGCGTAAAATGTTAATGAGAAAAAATAATCTCGATAATGTCGGTACACTTTTCACGAGGTCTATCGAACAACGAGACTTTTGCGAATAAGTGAGAGAAAAAAATGTCCGATTTCTACACTTTCAGCCGGTTTATTGACGCTTTCAATCTGTATCACTTTCTCACGCTTTGCGTATCAACGTAGAAAATCCTTGATTGACCAGTCACCATTGAACAACTATTAGTCGTTATCAATGTCTCGCCTCTCTCTCTCTCTCCCCGCTACCTGCCTTTTTTCCTTTCAATATAACATTAGCGTTAAGTAGTCAATGAATAAAATGCTTGACCGTAGTCGTACGAATCACGGGAAAACGTGGAGACTAATTACTCGATCAGTATTCGTCGCTGCTTCGATAAGTATACAAGTAACTGATAAGTATATGGGGAAAAACGTTTCGAACCCATTACATCTATGTAAAGCTGGCTATCAGCACATCCGACAGTTCTGAGGGAGGACCTCAACATTTTCATTGAGCCAATCGTTGATTTTGGGGACAGGACAATCGCTGAAATAACCTTCATGTAAAAAATGCTTATATTCAATGAAAGGTGACATTGAAGACATTGGGGTTTGCAGAAAATTCAGCATGGGGACAATTGCCTACTATGAGCCCGGTTTCCATAGAATGCCTTTAAGGGGTTATGCTACTGTGGAAATTTCAAAAATCGATCGTCTCTTGAAGCAACTCAAATTGAAGAGGAAGGTGAAAATTGGATTGACTTAAAATTTGGTACACTTATTTAGCCTAACGCTAGTTTACTCTTGACTGACGTATTTTCTTCACATTCTTTTCATTAGTCATTAGCAATGTGATTTTCCTTAAAAAAGATCGGAGAAAAAAATCAAACATTTGTTTTTGAAGATTAAAACATGGTAATAAACAAAAAAGTTCGGTCAAGTCTTAGTCAATATTATCTATTTTGAGAAAAATCTATTTTCTCTTTCTTTCGGAACACCCGGACGGCCAAAATCAAGTACACCGTTCAGCCCCTCATGTTCAAAGGTCCTTCATGACATTGCTTATAACTCCTATAATTATTAATATTTTTCACGAAATTTGCTACACAACTTTGTCAACGTACATCCAAATAAATGTCCAAATAATTAATCCATCATCTAACTTGCTCCTTCAAAATTATTATTTTTTCTCAAATAACTCAAATCTTCGGATCGTCGCAGTAGCCTAACCGCTTGAAATCACGTTTCCCCGTACGTACACACGCACATGCATATTCATCCTTGACTACTGAGTAGACCTTGTGCACTTTTACGTTCCGTAAGAGTGGAATGTGGCGTAACGAGGCTGGTCGAACGGATTCGAACGTGCCATATGCAAATAGCCATCCCTCGCCCATCAACCCCTTCGTTGGCAGAGAAAATTCGACAAAAAGTGCCCAAAGTGGCAGGAAATTTTTTTTATCCTGAAAACTTGCACTCTGAGTTTTTGAGGGTGCTGATTACGAATCTGAGCTCAAAATTCAGGAATTCTCAATGACGAACAAATATGGCGAATGAAAAGACAAATAAAACAGATTGATTTAGATGAAACTCGGTACTCAAGCTTCATATATGTCCACCTATTTATTGCATTATGCTCCATGTTATTGAATTCACCATGAAAAATTCCTTCATTCTGAGTTCAGCATCACACTCAGCGTCCCCGAAAACCCCCGAGTACCAAGATTTATCCAAATCGAGCTGTTTTTTGCACTTTCGTCCGCCATTAAACATTTTTGAATTTCGTGTTCAGATTCGTAATAAGCGACCTCGAAAATCCCAGAGTACCAATTTTTATCTAAATCGAGTAAAATTTTCCATTTCGGTCCGCCATTCTAGCGCCGCCATTTTGAATTTTCAAATTTAAAGTTCAGATTCGTAGTAAGCGACCTCAGAAATCCCGGAGTACTAATTTTCATTCAAATCGAGCAAAGTTTTGATTTTCGTTCGCCATGTTGGCGCCGCCATTTTGAATTTTCAAATTTAAAGTTCAGATTCGTAGTGAGCGACCTCAAAAATCCCGAATTACTAATTTTCATCCAAATCGAGTAAAGTTTTTGATTTTTGTCCGCCCTGTTCACGCCATTTTGAATTCCCAAATTTTGACTTCAAATTCGGATTCAGCGAGCCCGAAAACCCCCGAGTGGGGCTCCGATTTCAAATCAGAGCAAGTTGAATAGGGAAATAAAGGTTGACGCACTATTGCGTCAATGCCACACGGGGCACGGAATTATTTGACGCATTATTGCGGCAATGCCGACGAAGGGGTTAATTAGCATATACACGTGTGAACCGTACATTCGCCCTGTCGACAGGACGGAATGTTCTGCGAAAAAACAAACGTGCTTCTCGAGGAACAAAAAAAATGTCCTCGTTTCCACGTTGATCTGTCTGTCGATCGCACGATCGGTTCGGACTTCGAGAAAGGGAAGAAATTCTCGTCGTACGTGATTCCGGAAGAAAATGCGCGCCCGGGAGCAGACTCGACACGCCTGTTACGAGCGCACACGAGATTTATCGCGATCCTCTCTCGCAAAGTGCGTCTTGTACTCGCGTTGTGCATCCGCAGGAAAGTCTCCCTCTTTGGCGAATAAATTCGATGCGGCGAATTGATCGCGCAACTCGCCGATACGCCAGTCGAGCATTCCCGCGGCGAGTGCAGTGACGATTTTTTATTTATTTTATAGCCGCGAACGTAAATATTGGCGCATGCGCATTTGTTGGCCGAATTAAGTGCGATTTCAACGGAGAATCTGCATTTTTCTATCACCCCCCCCCCCCCCCTTCACCTGCCGGGCCTTCTCGTTTTCGTTCATGCTCCGTAAATTCGCGATACACAGATATTCGATTTTACATAACTCCTCGCGGTTGGTAGAAGCGAGCGTATACAGCCCACTCGCGTTGTTAGAAAGTTAACTAATCGTATCCAATTAAGTCGGCCTCCGGGCGCACGTTGTTTCATCCCTGTGGAATCCAAACAATCGCTCGTTCGCCAGTGTTTTTCGCTTTTTCTTTTCGATCGCGGCGGTCCGCAAATTTTCAGCCCCGTTACGAGAATCTGCTCGAATCCGTTGGGGAACACGGGCGTATCTTTTTTGCCAAACTCTAATACGTTGAATTTTTTTTATCTTAACAGTTAGTCAAAACTTAAAAATTTTCTTTCAAATATTTCATTTCGAAAGCTTTCGCGTAACAGTGCATTTTGGAAAAATTGCACCGCTTTGCGTAAAGCTGAATAACGTTGCAGAACAAAATTAGAATTAAGGAGGTACGATGGCTTCTACGGGGTCAATAAAAAGAGTCTAAATTTATTTTACCCACAGCTGCTCTGATTGATGTTTACTCATGTTGATTATTCGTATTATCGATTATAGTGTGCCAAATGTTGTGGTAAATGATGAATTTATTGCACGTGAAGAAATAAAAGCTGAAAAATTTGATTGTCAACGACTCGGTAGTAATCTTCGTAATAATATTAACGTAATAAAATTCAAGCCTATTAAAATAGGCTTGAATTACCTCAGCGGAATTACCACGATAGGCAGAATATAATTATACATATTATTGATACGTGATAAATGATAAAACTCCATAAATTGTTGTTTGCATATTTTGTGGCGGCTTCTATTCAAATTAATTTCAAAACAAAGCTGGGTTACGTTCGTCGAACGCATCAGCTGTTACTCGCGACGTTGCTTAGTCTGTGGGTGCTATTTCGTCGTTCTGACAATTTTCAACCGGAAATTGAAACTTTCTTCTCATGTAGTGCTTCAACTACACGGTGAAGATTGATTTTCTTATTTTTTACAATATCTATTATATCTAATCTATCGAATTTCATTTTTCCAACGGGTTTAGTTGGATGCGTGAGCAGAAAAACCACGATCACCGCACTTCCGGTTGACCGTCTCCATAAGACGACGTGCTTCGGTAACGCAAAGTGCTCGACTTTGCAGTTTTATTGCGGAAAAACTAAAGGGTGAAAATAGCTCAAATGTTGGCAATAGGCGCATAAATAATTCGTCAAAATCATATAAAAATTTCAAATCCGAAAGTTGGATTCGTATTAATGATCGTACCTCCTTAAAGTCAAATGAAGAACCCTTCGAGTATCGCCGGGAGAGAAATATTATTACTATTTTGCCCGATAGTAAAATAACAATGTCCAAAGAATAAAACAACACGCATATTTGAGAGAGTTAGAATAGGGAAAAAAGTATAAGTAAAAAATAAGTAAAATAAGTCAAAATAAGTAAAAAATATAGTAGGGAATGGAAAAAAGTATGCAATGGAGCTTGTTCTTTAATCTTTCGAATACTGCCCAGAAGACTTTTTTGTGCCTTTTTTTTTGCCCTGATCGAAAATTCACAAAATCGATCAATTTATATTGCCAGTGGTGTATCGATATATATGTGTGACTGATTAAAAAAAAGTAACATTCTAATGAAATTATGGATGAATCTTTAAGACGGTACAAGAACGTACCTGATCATTAGATTACTGCTTACTCTTTTTTATACGCTAAAGATAGTGCACACAGGCGCGCGTGTTGAAAAACTGAAGCAATATTACCGTTTGTTTGTCCCAAACCCATAAATCTGTAAACGAGAGATTCAACCAAGCCGTAAAATGTTAATGGTCTGTATAAATGTTATAGTCTGTATTTCGCAATAAAAGGAATATAAAAAAACAAAAGCGTAACGTGATCCGGAGATTTCGGGTATTAAAGAAGTACAGGAAAAAAGTATTTGCCGACAGTGGTTGGAGCATAAAACTTACTTTGAACCAAGATAGCCGGGCTATAAATTCGGGCCATTAAGGGGTTATCTCCAGTTCTAAAAGCCGAAAAATCACCTTTTTTGAAGCTAATATGTTGACAGCATATCATCTTATAAATGTTCGCTGAAACTTTCAAGGTGATCGGATGAAAATTGACAGATGTATAGGCTGTTGTGTTGACGCTCATCAGAATGCTCGGAGCGTCGTTCGAAGCGTTAAACGCTTTTGTCTCGAAAATACGTTTTCAAATTCGATCAGAAAAATACTTCGAAAACTAATGCATCGATATTTCTAAAATTTATAGGGCTTTTCCTACGTGTAAAAATATAGTATTTGATCGAAGGGTTTTTTCCCGATATATACTTTCGATTTGACGAACGAAAAATGTCAATTTCTTTCGCAAAAATCAAAACTCTCACATTGAACAAGTGCCATTTTTTATAATTTTGATATTTCGGAAATTCCTTCGATCGATCATAGAATAAACTAATATACTAACGAAATCTGTTTGATTTTTGGATATTAGATATTTGGATTGGATTTTGATATTAGATATTTGGATATTTGGTTGAGGGTGCATTGCTCACGATTTTCTATAAAAAAAAACCCAATTTGAGCTATTTTTGACTGTCACAACTGCATAACCTATTAATTTATCAGTCATGCTACGCAATTCGTGCGAAAATAAATCATTCCCGAACCGTTTGTCAATCGAGAAATGACAGAAACAAATTCGCTGTTTGAATACACTTTGCAGACTACGTTATCGCGTCACGATGTTCTCCCAGTGACTCAGTGTGAACGAAAACTGATACCGCCTTAATAATGGACCGAACAAGTGATTTTATGCACGTATAAAAGATACTTCATCAGGTATGGCGATTTTTTCAGCACCGACTTTTCATCACCGAGCAAATTATTATAGGCGATATTCGCCTAAAATAATTCTCACCTAGTGATTATAAGGTCAGAGCCATAATTTTCACGATTTAATGGGCGTGTGGCCAGGAGATTTTTTCCCCCCGACAATGCCCAGTTTCAAGCTGCTCGATCGATCCGGGAGAATTGTCCGGTTATCGATTATCGATTATACGATACATCGGAGAAGAGGGTGGGGTTTCGCAACGACATACGAATAGGGATGTGTGTGCGTGTGGGTGTGTGTGTGTGTGGCATAATGGAACGAATGGACTCGGTGCACTCTGCATGGTTGCCAGTAAATTGCTGAACATAAGTTGCAAAGAAGTCACGATCCTATGAGATTCAATTGTTTGTCGAAAGGCGTATAAGCTCTCTCTCTCTCTCCCCCCCTCTCTACGTAGATCATTCACCGTCTCGATATTTCGCGTGCTACAGTTCACTCGTGACGATAAGTCGCGAACCACGCCCTTATCTGTACACTCGTGAGTTAACCGCGAGATCGTACATCGATTCTTCTCTCTCCCTCGACTTTCTTCGCTTCGCGTCCGTATACCCGATCCTCGTTCAGTTACAGTATTCTCGTGGATAACGATTTCCCAATCTCGAGTGTGCACCGAGTACTTTGCGCGGGCTCGTATGCGTTCCGAATGTCAAATTTTTTTCATCGCGAATTCCCCAACTTTTCTTACTCCAAAAAAAAACTAAACGTAAGTGCATCCGCGGGTAAAAAAATCGAGAAAAAAAAAAGAAAAAAAACACTAGTTTGCTCCTCGATCGCCTGCCGAGTAGACCGTTGGAAAGAAAAATTCTCGAACCCCCAGGGTGGAGGAGAGATCGAAGAAAAAAATTGACAAGAAATGAGAGGAGAATGAAGAAAAACATTCGAAGGAATCCGGCGCGCGTGTATCCACATCTTGAAGCTGGGAAATAATTGTTAGTTGCGTAATTGTCGAGGTAGGAGAGCAGAGTCAGGCGACACGAGCTAACAGATCCGCGCATGGACACGCAGTACGAGGAGGCAACCGACAAGGCCAGCGGATGGCAAAGGATAGGCTTGTGTCAAATGTAGTCATTAAAGGCATAGCATAGAGTACGGCTAAGACGGACGAGAAAGCCTGAATAAATGAGGTTTAATAATAGGAGGAAGGCGAAAAAAAAATGCGCGGCTCTGTGTCCTTTGACCGACTTCGCGGAATATCTCTGTTCTGATTAACCGAAGTGCACTGTACTCTGAGATTTATAACGTTTACGTATGCAGATGCATACAGCCTCGACCCGAATCATCAGGCACCCCTATTAAAAGGTGTCTCAAAATGACCTGACATTTTAAACTGCGCGCCATTTTTTGTGGCGAAGTAGAGTACTACTGATCTTTGACAAATGGCATCAGAAAGTGTTGAGGTTAAGTCATGTCAATTTGAAGTGTGTGACAATGATCCACAGAACATTCCGGAGCTCGAGGAAGCAACTGGACGCACCATTAATGAAATTAGTCCGCAATTATGCCAAAATGTTATCGAAAATTTCGTCGAAAAAGTGAACGTTTGCAAACAGGGGCGAGGCGGGCATTCATCGGATATTGTGTTCCACACATAACGCGCCCGATCGCCAACTTCAAATCCGTTTTTCCACGACTCACTTTTTTGAACCTTGTGAAAGTTCTAACTCTTGAAAAAATGTTCAGATCGCTTTGGAATTTTTACAACATATTCTTAGTATCATCACCTATCGTGTGAACCACAGAAATAAAAATTTCCATGACACAAAAAAAAAATACCGACAGAAAATTGAGTAAAAAAATGTTAAGTTTCGAATTTTTATTACAATAATTTAAAAAAATTATATTGTTGGTTAAAAAAAATAATATTGTTGGTTCACACTGAAGATACATTCATTATGCAATTATAAATATGTTAATTTTTTTTCAGACACCCACATCGCTGCCTAGAATTTTCACCATCAACGCGCGCGCAAAAAAAATGCATTGCTTTATTATGTTATATCTCCGCCATTTGTTAATATTTCGGATTCTTTTTTACGTATACTTAATCATGTGCATAAATGATCTGTTAAAAAATGTTGTCAATATATGCGTCATTTTTTTTAACCGAGTCTAGAAAAGTACCTTCGAAAATCGGCGAAATCGCGTATGTAAGGCCTTAATGAATTAAAATGTCAGGTCATTCTGAGACACCCTATATAATTCCATTATCCCGAAATACTTTTACAGTAGACAAAATGGGGCTGTGAGATGTTGATGAAAATATATACCATTTTTTCTGTTCTGCGACCCAACAAGCTGGATGTCAGAGCGTTTGGGTGGTATCCGAGTCTGGTATCGTAGCTAGTACATACCTTTCGGGCTAGGTATTTTTATCAATGCGAATCTCAAGATTTCTGTGTGAGTTGACGTTAGTGATATGCCACGGTGCATTCGCTATGACTCTCAGAGTTTTTGATTGGAATCGTTGCAAAAAATCGATGTTTGAGTTGCTGGCTGTTCCCCGAAGTTGGATGCCGTAGATCCAGATTGGCATTAGTGTCGTTTCGTTTAATGGAATTTTGTTTTTCAGGAACAATATATATATATCAAGTGACTTACCGATATGACGTAGGTTCTATCGTTTCCTTAATGACCATCGTAAATATTTTCTAGCTGTCGAGAAATTTGAGTGCCAGATACTAATTAGCCAGGAGTGTATACGTATAACCTTGGTGAAAAGTAGGAAGCACTCACATTTGTTGTCAGCGATAAAATGATTATTATAGCTCGTTAAGGCAACAATAGGTCTTAAGAAGTATTTACAAGTTCCCAAATATAGATTTCTTCACCGTCTCACGTTCTCGTTTTTTCCATACACGTGTTTTTAAATATCCAACTTTCGGAAGTTCTTCATAACTTAACAAAGTAGAAGTAAAAAAATTGATAATTTTATGGTAGGTTGTAATAAATAAAAAACATGGATTATTTGGATTGCGAAAATGTAATCAGGGGGCCAGTTACAAAGCTATGAAAGGAGTGCGACAGACGTTATACAATGTGTCGTAAAAGTACTTCATGCTGTGTGAAATGCTTTGAAGCAGCTGTTTTGCTTGTGCAGTACAAAGCTACGCCACGTTTATTACACGCCGTTTGACGTATTGATAATTTTTTTCGATTTTCGCAAAATGCACGCACACTCGCATCTTGCAATCTCGCGATAAGTGAACGTCGAAAAATGTTGATCCATCTAACGCCATCTAGTTTGAAACATTGGTTTAAAAAACGGATTAAATGAATTCTGTGAGGACTCGGATAGCTTGATACAGAGCTGTCACACGATGATTTAAAAGCTCAGAAGCCCTCCAGTGATTAGTCACACAGTTCAAATTTATGCACAAGTACACTATTTCAAAAGTGATTATTATCCAATTGAAAATTCCAAAAATGCGAAATGAATGCATACAGAAGCTCGAAAGATTCGTACACTCAAAAAGCATGGTGTTGAAATTTGCATCGTTGGAATGCAATGAAAATTCTTCATTTTTATTACCATCTGAACCTTCTTTAAAGTCCAGATTATGGAACCCTAAAATGGGCAAAAAAATGGGCAAACAAATTTGACAATACGGAATAAATATATATTTTCGTCGCATCCCAACGATGCAAACTTCAATGCCACGAAAAAGAAATGTCTTGTGATGCCAACGAATTATATAGCGAGAGAGCGAGAGAGAGAGAGAGAGAGAGAGAGAGAGAGAGAGAGAGAGAGAGAGAGAGAGAGAGAGAACTTTCAATTCACTCCTGACCTAAATTACGAGAGAAACAAGTATTGTTACTTGCGCTAATCTATAAAAAAAAACGCTGATGCACCGCAAGATCGCAAGGATAAAAAACATCTTATAATTCGACTACACTCGAACGTGGCACGAGTCATCGGCTAAGTCCGTTTCAACGATTCTCATTCGCGTTCTAAAACGCTCCCGAAGCTCCCATTGCGAATTTATTCCTGCCTCATTGCCCGCGATGACGTTTCTCGTGTATGCGAGCTGAACCGTGGATATGGCAACGCGAGGCCGTACATCGGGACAGATTGAGCAATTGGCGCGCTTTTCCAGGAACGATTATGCCGCACATAACGCATCGCTTATATATAATTACGATTGAAAATAATCAAAGAGGAAGAAGGACGGAAGTCGAGCGTTCGTGCGCGGACGAGCTAATGTGGGCTGGATAATTTACAAATAATGTGGAACGAAAAAAAAAGCTATCGGTTGATCGCGATGTGTATATTTGCATTTCTGCATTTGTCTTCGCGCAACTCCGTTTTCGCGAAGCCGCACGGAACCAATAAATAATCGCAAGGTCTCGGCACCGATTCGTCGATTCATCATGGGGTATGATCATCCGATATTTCTGTGTATACTGTGTTCTGTGTATCAAGCAGCGTTGACCGAGACCTTCCAGGACTCAGCATCGTCCTCAGAAAGGATCCGAAGGATCATCGTAAGTAAAAAAAATATATATTTTTTTTAATCAAAGGGGGCCATTCGTTCTACTGATGTGGAGTACGAAGCCCTTTTTATTATTACTCAAATTCAATGGTATGCTTGCAGTTTGTTTTTTTCTTTAGTTTTTTATTTTATTTTTATTTATTTATGTTTATTTTATTTTATTTTTTTTTATTTATTTTATTGATTTTATTTATTTTATTTATTTTATTTATTTTATTTATTTTATTTATTTTATTTATTTTATTTATTTTATTTATTTCATTTATTTTATATATTTTATTTATTTTATTTCATATATTTTGTATTTATTGTTTTTATCTTATTAGTTTTTTATTTTCCGTATCCTCGGATACGGAAAAAAATGGACGAGTTGTTTTGAGGCACCTTATATATATATGCACACAGGCAAGCAACGTGGGCAGTAATGAAAATCAGAAAACCGTTCAGAAGTCGAAGATGACGGCCTCGTTCTCCGAGAGCGCACGAGCAGACAATAATTATTTATGTCATGTCTACGTAATGACAATATTATTAAATTGAGTAAGCAGTTAACTCGCGTGTGTGTCAGCGCGCAGTGCCATCAATTGTAAGCCAATGGAAGGTGGGGGGAAAAAATAGTACAGAGCAACAGAAATACACGGGCAAGTCATAAATATTTTCATGGCATAATAGCCGCTGTAATCGCGTACTGCAACCCACCGTAAAATCGTAACGTACGTTTCAACGTATACCATTCTTTTTCCGGAGTAGGAGCGGGGGGCAAGTGCGACGAAGTTCGAAGGATTTATTGGAATATTTCGAAACGTGGGCTTTTTAATAACCATACAAATACGCTGGAGGGAAGGATAGACTCGGAGTGGCGTGTCGAGTCGTTGGGCGATTTGGGTGGTACTTGCCGTATTTAAAATACGAGTAAAAGATGGTGAGCGTGATTATTGTGACCGTTTGCACGTATATTTAATGGTTTTGAAAGAGTATACTTGATGAGAGCATGCGACAACGAAACGGACCCTCAATTGTTGTTATTTTTTTTACTTAAGTGGTAACACCACTGTGAAACTTTCACAGAATTGATTTTTTTTAATTGCCTTAAGATAATTGAGTTTTTACTTTAAATGTTTGCCAATTACACAAAAATTAATATTTTCTAAACCTCCTACGTATTTTTCTAGCCATACTCATGTAACCAGCGTGTCATCTCTATAAAGTTCCGTGTAAATGAGACGATTTTTAGAGTCGTAATTTTCGTTAAAAGTTCGGTAATTTGGCTTGAAATTTTACCAATATGCTGGGATGTATTTTGACTTGATTATAGACGAGAATAAGTCATTATTCTAAAACCAATTCTAATTTCTTATTCTAAAACTTATTCTATACCTATTATTCTAAAACCTATTATTAACCTGTTATAAACCTATCACAACCTATTATTCTAAAACCTATTCCATACCTTTTATTCTAAAATTATTCTAAATCATTATTCTAAAACCAATTCTAAAACCAAGTCTAGAAAAAGTCATAAGCCAAATTATCATAAAACATTGTTAAATATTCGGGTTGGTGAAAGGTACCTTAAGTGGAACTGAAATCAAAGTAACGAAATCAATTAACTAAATTGATTTGAATTCAATTTCGCAATTTTAATTGAGCGACACAACTTTGATCATTTGATTTTTTTTCTAACTTAACGTTCATCCAAATCATCATAAAACATGACTCTAGTTTTAATTAACTTTAAAGTAAATTAAAACAATTAATTTAGTTAAAAATTCACTTCAAGTTTATTTTCAAATATATCAAGTCACGAGTTCAACACATCGATCAAAGCCATATCTGTATTTAGAGATGTCTAATTTTTTAGATTGGGTATATTTGCAAATTTAATTCGTAAAAAATCGTCCGCCTGTGGGGTCGTTGACGAGTGGTTTTTTGGAGCCAGTTATGTTTCATGTACTTTTTTTCTACGGTGGAGTGCTACTCTCTCTCCGCAACGTTTAACAGCAAGCACACCATAATACTTCGAGAGAAAATAAATGACGTACTAGTTTAACTTGAGTTATTCAGATAAGATGATGTCTCGAAACCCAGAGAAAATAAAATCTCAAAGAGATAAGAATTTTCAATGAATATATATTACTTTTTAACTTTGTTTATTTTCTCAAATGCCTAAATGCCGACCTCATTTATAGCAGTGTAAGTTGAAGAGCACACACATACACACACATATATATATATATATTTACATATAGTATGTAACACATTTGTTACACATGTATATATTTATATATAGTATGCAACACGCATGTTAACACTCACACATGCGTTGGTAAGGAAGCATGCGGGAACAATTCGAAAACTGGGGCACGAACGTGACCAGTTCCTTTGATTTATATTCCAATATAGTATGAATCATCTGTCCGAGGATTCGATTTATCCTCAACCATCACTTTGTATGCAAATATTCGCCAAACGGTAAATGTGAATTATTTTCGAACCGTTCCATCATCATCATCATCATCATCATCATCATTATTATTATTATTATTATTACCTGTCATTATTACCAAAGTGATATTGTTAATCAAATTTAAATCTGTCTCCTAGGTGATTTTTTTTCGAAACATGAGAAAAATTTTGGAAATTACTCTTTTTTCGAGTGTTTGCAAACGGTATGGGAAAATAAAAATTGGAGCCCAATTTTTGTTCCATATTAAAATTTCATTCTTTTTTCGATCATATTGTGTAATGCGGTATTTTAGCGTGGTGACAATAATTCGCCTGTTCATACATAAATACTTGTATACTAACACAATTCAATATACAAAGAAATTCACCAATGTTAAAAAACCAAGTTTGCAACAAGTCCACAAAGTACGATACAGCTTTTCAAAAATCGACCGATCTTGCGGGTAACTTCGCAAAATGATCTTCGATGTGAATTGAACGTCACTGTATATGCGTGTCAAGCACGAAGGCCGTGTCCGACGTGTGTGCGCGTGCACCCACAAGCGAATGTGATAAATAGTTTAATCGCCGAGAAACTTAATTCGACAGTGCCGATTGGAAAAATCTCGGAACCGAATAATGTTCGAACGACCCGACAGACGTTGATCACCTGGTGTATAATAATCGATAAGTCAATTAGTCGATTAACCGCATGGTCGCAGCGGGTAATATCTTAATGGAGCTTGGTCGTGTGGCTGACCAGGCCGACGTTTTTTTTTCTCTCTTTTCATTCGATTCCTTTCTCGTCTTTATCCGGGATCTCGGGTTCCCAGGCGAGTGCTCTCGGGGCGAATAAAATCGACCGAGAATACGATGCAAGTCCATCGGCACGAAGGCCGCGAGCACCGGGCTCGGCTAGACTTTTGCGAGGACAAGACGATAGCCACGATGAAAAGAGAAGCGAGGAATCCGAGGAGAGAGGGGGGGGGGAGAGAGAGAGAGAGAGAGAGAGAGAGAGAGAGAGAGAGAGAGAGAGAGAGTGAGAGGGAGGGAGGGAGGGAGAGAGAGAGAGAAGCAGAGAGAAATGAAACATTCTCGAAGTTTCGTCACGTATGGCTAGTCAGCATGAAAAGGTGAAAAGCAGGCTCATATTATAAATGAGGCGTGTACGAAAGTGGAAATCGAGCAGATTAAGAGACAGGAAGATTATTGAGTAAGGGCAATTACATACGCACGTGCGTTTGTGTGTGTGTGTGGGTGGGTGTGTATGTGTATAAAACCCTGTCTTCAAAATCGACCTTGCCACCGCCACCCTTCCTTTATCGCTTTTTAGCTAGTCCCTAAATAACATTCTGGGTGCAGTTCCGAACAGCCCATACCGCCGATTAATTTGGAATTTCGCGTACCCATGTATTTTGACTCGTTGATGACGAATATGACAGTGAAAATACTCGCAAATTTGATTTTCAAGCTCGAAACTAACAAAAACCGATTTTTTTTAAAGTTTCTCTATTTTATTTTCATAAATGTTGATATTAGAGAAAATTATTTCCCACAAAAGTTGTAGCCTATAAAAAGGTTGATCTTTGATGTTCTATACAGTTTTCGTCTAAAACCATTCTGTTTCGGGAAAAATGGGATAATCCTGCAATAAGTGGATTTTTTATGTTTAAATAGTACACTGCACTTTGAAAACTAAGCTCCAACCTTCCCGCGATAAACTGCGCAAGTAGATAATATGCAAACTAATGGAGTTTAGCTAAATGTACGCCATGGAGCATCATGTCATTTTTGCTCGAAAAATAATGGTTTTAGACAAAACCTGCATAGAACTTAAAAGGTCAATATTTCTATAGGCTACAACTTTTGTAGGAAACATGTTCCTCTAGGATTAACATTTATTAAAATAGAATAGAAAGACTTTTGAAGAATCAGTTTTTGTGAGTTTTGACCTTGAAAAACGAATTTGCGGATTTTTTCACTATCTTATTTGGGATGAGCGAGTCAAGATAAATGGATACACGAAAATCCAAATTTATCGGAGCTAGGCTTTTCGGAACTTTATCCTACATTTTGCAACAACTGAATAATACGCTTTTTATTTTTCTTAAACTAGCATAAATGAAACTATTTTTTAATTTCTACGATGTTATGAGTTATTAAGGGTTAAAGCAGGTGTGTTGTTGGTCAACGTAAGAAATACACAACGGGCTCAAAATATCCTTCTCCAATATGTACACATGGATAGATGCACTTGATGCCAATGCTGGATGGTCCAAAAAAATGTGCAACTCTTGCGATGACAAAATTGCTTCTGTGACGTAACTTCCTTCTGTGCACGCCTGTGCACGCTCGAGGCTGAAGAAAAACTGGACTAGTTTACACCCGCGAAACGGTGGATAGAGCAAAAGAGCAAAAGAGAGCAATCGTACACTTAGAGATTAGGAAAGTGGGCTTGAAAACTGACTCCTCCATGACTCTCAATTGGACAAGTAAATTTCCATGGTAAATAGGCGTTGAAGTGACTCGGGTTTTTATTTTAGAACCACTTGGCTAGATTCACTTGCTTTTCTATTCATTGGATACTTCTATTCATAACGAGAGCATTAATAGTAATAATAATGAGAAAAATAGTTATGCACCTGCTTGCTTTTTTACAGCTGAGCTGTGGAACAACGTTGCCCCTTAAAGTACCATAGGACGCGAACATTACCCATATGTTTTATCATGTATACTGGAAAAAATAAAAAAGTTGTGATTTATTGTTCAATAACAACTCATTATCTTGCACCTTGTATTTTTGAACTAGTTGACGTTTTTTTTCAAATTCTTATTAGCTTCCTGAAAAATTGACCAAATAATCTCTTTTTAAAAATGTTTTACTCTGAAATGGACTTTACGAGAGAAAAAATATTTAAAATTGCCTTCGATATAATTTTTTGGGGAAAAACACGAATTTTTCCTAGTTCGACATTTTTGATTTTCGATTTCTTTTTCGTAAAAAAAATACGATAAATTTAACGTTTTTGGCCGCAAGACCCATCGTGGTAAGATCTTTCCTTCTATTTATTTTTCTATATTGAAATTGTTTCATTCTTGATTTTTCCATAACTCAGCTTTTTCTTAAGACAGCTATGATTTTATGGGACTCTTTATCCTCCGACTACCCAACTTTATTCGGTTCCTCCTTGTCCTGCAGTGCTCAGAATATATTCTACAATTTTTCCGACCCAATTGGAGGAATCCTATTCATGCAACGATCGATGAAAAAATCAGCTCGATCAATTTAGCCCGATGCAGCGAATGTGAAATTCTCCGGTATCACCAGAGAAGTCTACATACGCGAAACTTGTCCGCTGGGATGAGAATCCCACGATTTCAACGAGCCACCTAGCCCTCTCGTTCTGAAATCCAAACCTTCCCTACAAAAGTTGGAATTCCAAGGAGACCGTCGATTGCTCGATCCGTGTTCATATCGTCCAAGTCTGGTGAGCCATCCGAGAGCTCTGTGGTAGCGACACCGATAGGCACTGCGCTACGGTGAAGGGTGTTCCCGATGGAACAGGTATTACGTTGGTGGATTGGCGCATAAACGCTCTTCAGAACCAAACAGC
This sequence comes from Ophion costatus, assembly GCA_951751655.1. NCBI lineage: Eukaryota > Metazoa > Arthropoda > Insecta > Hymenoptera > Ichneumonidae > Ophion > Ophion costatus. The sequence goes on along the minus strand of OX632366.1, from coordinate 20,643,719 downwards.
CGTAACCCACGTAACGTTGGAGTATCCGATGGTACGAGTTACGCCATTTTTCTCAGCATCCATTTTTGCACATGCATGTACACGTAGTCATATGCACATACACATTGATTACAAGTTACAAGATACACGTGGTCGCGGTCGTAGAAGCAAGGCGTGGCTCTCTTGAGCTCGGACGACGAAGAGAAATAAGAAAGGAACTAGTACGGGGCAGAAAAGTGTACTAGTGTACCATTAGAGTACAAAATTCAGGCAGATACATATGTATATATATATATATATTAGGGTGGTTAAAAAAATCTATTTCTTTTTAGAACGGAAAATTGAAGTATGTTGAGAAAAAGAACGTTTTGCAAAATTCGCGGGTTCTAAACAATTTTTTAGTTAGTGCTCAAACGCCTTCTTAATGTTTTTTTTTTCATCATTATCGGAGTATTGATTTTTTTAAATCTCGATGCGGAAAATCTTAGTGCGTGATCCAATGTAAGTCTTGATTTAATTTTTTCTGTAACAATACACAATTTTTAGTTAAATGTTTTTTTTTACCATAAACGATTCGCATTTGCAGATTAAGAATCAATATATATGTAATTCGGTTGTGATAATTATATCAAACACTTGATGAACAAGAACACGGTGTTTACATCATTGAACGTGTAAAAAGTATGCTTGTTTTTTTTTTTTAGTAATATGTTGTTTTGGAGTAAGAAAATAAATGAAGAAAAAAATTGAAGAAAAATCGAAAAAAAATTACAAGTCGTTTGAGCACTACCTAAAAAAATGTTTAGTCCTCTCAAGTTTTGTACGAATTACTTTTTCATAACGTAGTAACATTTGCCGTTGAGTACCGCGAAAAAAAATTAATTCTTCTTTTGAACCACCCCAATATATATATATATATATATATATATATATAAAAGCTGCTTAGTCATTGTCGATTCATATCGTTTGTATATTTCGGATATTTTATAGTTCAGATATTTTTTTTTTTTAATTATGTTTTCAAACAAACTCTGTATATATATACATATATGTGTCTATATATGTATATATATATATATATACACTCGTGTGTATGTATTCTGTCCATAAGGTACGATATTTGGAAAGGTGGGCTCCAGAACATTACGAACCAGAAATAAAATAGAGAATGCACAACGCCAATGGAATATTAAATTTCCATGCTAATTGTTGTCGAAGCGTGAGTAAGTTACCTACAAGGTAAGATTACGGTCTTCGGGGCTATTTCCAATAATTTTCGAATCCGTCTGTTCGTGACCGGTGAAAGAGCGCGAGGGAGAGAGGGGGGAGAGAAAGAGAGAGAGAGCGACGGACGGAAAGAAAAAAAATAGCAGAATAAGGTAATTTCGACAAATTAACGCTGGTAGCAAAAACGGCGCGAAGTAATAAGTGTCGGTTAGATCGCTCTAAGAGATCCGGGATCGCGAGGTAGTTGCATTAAGGTCGAGTGTCAAGGTCATCGTCTGCCTCGATTAGAGATTAACCTCGTTGGCTTTTGCTTCGTACAATCGTTTCTCGCGGATTTCTATAAAAATCTGGCTTCGGTTCACAGACGTGTATGATCATGGGTACAGGTGAAGGGGACCAATGTTTCACAGATTTCGCTTTATTCGCGCTCGCCTTTTTGCCCGTTCGCGCACATCCGTACGTGCCTTTATCCACTAGCTGGGCTGCCACTCGTTTTTTCTTTTTGCGTTAAATTGTTTAATCGATTCTCAGGCGTTCTAAAAAAAAATTACGCGATTACGAGAAGATTCCTCTTGATTGCAAGATAAACGAAAAAAAACGTTAATTTTTTTTTTAATTTCACGATTATTTTTCTGAGTGGTGTATATTTATTTTGGTTGCAATTTTCGATTTTTTTTCTATCCTCATATATATATATGGAACTTTTGTCAACTCAACTGATCAAGAAAAAAAAACAATGAATAATTGTATATAATAATTGTTTGTTTTTGTCTTAGAACGTCGGTGGAGGATGCCTAAAAAATCAGTGACAAATTAACAGAACTTTTGGTTTATCATTATTATTTTTCATTGTTATTACTACTAGTTATTTCATTGATAGTTGTTGCTACTAACTATTCCATTGTTAGTACGAATTATTAGTATTAAATATTAGTACTAACTAACTATTAGTACTAATATTAGTACTATTATTATTGTTATTATTACTATTATCATTATTGTTTTGGTCATTTGGTCATTCTTGTTATAGCCGTCACGGCGCACATTTTCAAAAAAAAATCATTGACCCAACGAATTTTTGCTCCTCAGTTTCCATTATTGTTCAATTTTCAATTTCGACCGCGAACGCGAACACGAAACTGCAATTATCAACAATTTCCGGGTAACCATATGGAAAAACAGGAAACGGTTAAAATGTTTTGGTGTTTTTCGAGTTTTGGAGCCTCACCTTGTACGGCGTCGATTACGCGTGTAATTATTATCGAAGGCTGTAAGCGACGCGGCGTCTTAACGGCGAGAAATGAGGGAAAGAAAAAAAAATCAATTCTCAAGAATCGCCGATATACGGGAGCTGGGAACGCGCTTCCGATTTTTATCGCCCGAGTCTTGCGCGCCGTGAAGCGATCGTTTCGTGGCAAAACAATAATTTGCGTGTAAATTCCGCAGACGAAGCGATAAATCTTTGAAGAAAGTAGAGTGGTTATAGCTACGTGCTTGACGTTATAGTTACGTCGGACGTTACATCGTCTTTGCGGCGAAATTAAATGATAAACGTAAGCGTTCGGTTTTTGCTTGTTGTTACGTTGTCCAGAAAGCAAAAGAGAGAGAGAGAGGGGGAGAGAGAGAGAGAGAGAGAGAGAGAGAGAGAGAGAGAGAGAGAGAGAGAGAGAGAGAGAGAGAGAGAGAGAGAGAGAGAGAGAGAGAGAGAGAGATACGTGACTGGGAAGAAAAGAATTTTATTTTCGCCCGGAAAGCCCGACATCGACCAACTATTTCATACAGAAGAAAGCCACCTCTGAATAAGAAACAACGGGCCAAAACGACCAGGAACTCGAGGAAGAAGAAATTCCATCGAGGATTTTGCTAGTGAATTTCGTCACGGTTCTCGAGAATAAAACTGAGAGCGTGATTCCAAACGGAGAAAAAAGAAAAGAAAAGAAAAATAACACAGGAACAATCGGCGAGTTATCGTCGGTGTAAAAAGTGCTATAGTTATTAGCAGTTTCATTTTAATTACATCGTCTCTTATGTTTCTGCGTCGTAAATGCGCGATGATGATAGCCCGCCGCGTGTATCTGTATGCATACGCAATGAACACGCCTCGATCTATTCGCGATATTTGGATCGGCATGCCGAATATGGGAGAAAAAAAAATTGGATTGAGAATTTTATTACGTCGCGGTAAAAAGAACATCGGGGAAGAGATCGACCGCTGCCTAAGCGAACGGAACATGGGAAGGTATGCGGACTGGATATTTCAAATTTTCTAGCAGTGATAGGCGCGGTGCTATCAGTCTTTTTTCGTATTTTTTTAAACTCAACTTTGAAGGTCCCTCACGAGGATGGTTCTAATTTATTTTGTTATTAGTACTGTTTTAATGAAATTTGGGACACAACTTTGTTATTGAACATGCAATAACTGTCCATACGATTTTTCAATCATCTTACTTATTCTTGAAATTTTTTTTTTTATAATCCGCATTTGCGGGTTGTCACGGTAGCCTAACCCCTTACGAATATTCTTCCGGTTCGAATAATAGTTAGTATTTTAAGTTGATTTTATTTTCGGAAAAAAACAATTTGTTTTTATATGCAGAATATTTTTTCGAATTTTGTGTTTATTATTTCCGTCTGTAATGTTTTTGTACTTTCTCGGAAGTGACATGAAGATTACTCACAGATTAATGCACACACACAATTTTAAATAGCCGAAGTTTGCGACCGTCATTTTTAATTATAATATGCAGTGCTCACTTCCGACCTCGAGTAATACGGATTTGCTTATATTTTGGGAACCGAAATTTCGTCGAAAAATCATCAAGCCCGAAGCAAATTGGCGACTAGGCGCCGTCGAAAGTTGGCAAAAGTACATGAGAGTTTTCACACGGAAACGTGTCTCAAATAATTCGTCGTCTCGCCACTCTTATTTACTACACTTTTAAAAGTGATCTAACGCACGTTCCGCGACTACTTCGAAAACGCGATTTCTACTTTCTCCGAAACGGCACGAACTATTGGCACGAAATTTTGTCCTCGGGGACGCGGGTTTTTGACAACCAGAGTTGCCACCAAAAGCGTTGGATGGGAATGAAGAAATTTCTACAAGAATTAAATTCGCCGGAAATACGATCGATGCAATATAAATGTTAACGGTCTCCGAGAAACTGGAAATATTGAAGTACCAATGTGGGATATGTGTAGATGGAAAATACGTATGAAATATTCCCAAAGTTTGAATAAATCCCATTCGTTCATTTCTTGTAAAAAAAATCACGAAAATCACTTTAAAAAACGTATTCCTAAACTGGTTTCCCGCCTTAATATCGATTAGTGGACTATCTCGAGTTTTCACCAAATCCTGCTGAACCATTTTCTCTGTCATTCCGTCAGTCATTCATACGTCCTTGACATGCATTTTGTGTGAGACACCCACGCTAAGTGCCTCGAAGTGATTCGATCAACGTCACATTCGCGGAAAGTGTGAAAACAGCATAACCGGATAAAACAATAAACAATTTCACAAATCGTAAAGTTTCGGAATTTTCTTGGCATCGTCGTGCCGTAATATTCGTAGTATCGGCGGCTGATTCAGGAGTGTTTTTTTTAGTGCGGTAAAGCACCTTTTTCAACGTCTATTGAAATAGCCCCAACATTCAGTTAGTGCAATTTGAACCTGGTGTTGTTTTCCATTGCCAGACAATTCGCGGGGATCGAAAAAAAATCGGGACTTTCATCAATCACATAAAAGTCAAAATTTCCAGAAGTTCCCAAAAAATTATACCTCGCTGACCGAGCACGATTTTCAGTGAAAAAGTTGAACCTTTACTGAGCGTAACTGCGCCTTAAAAAGGAAGGTACCATTTTACGTTTATTGGTAAAACGTTCGAGCCTTCTCGGGAACTCGTGACAATCGAAGACGATCTTGCATGTGCCGAAAGGTGAAAAGTTTCAAGGCAACGGTCGAAGAAAAAGAAGAGCGGAAGAAGAGCGAGATTGTGGGCAGTGCTCGGCCAGCTTGTCACGAGGTACACGCGCTGACCCCCACCCTGAGCATGCTCTGTTGCTAAGCGCTTCGCGACACTTTCGCCGGGAGCGCGCTCGAGTGATAGCCGACTCGCGTTCTTCTTCCTAACGTACCGTGTCCCTTACAAGGTCATTGTACTGCGTGAAAAATGAAGTCGCGGAGTTCTATGAGGCCTCTCTCTCTCTCTCTCTCTCTCTCTCTCTCTCTCTCTCTCTCTCTCTCTACTTTTTCTCTTTCTGTGCTGAGAATCCTTAATGCAGTGTCCCGACGAGGGACAATTTCTAATTTCACATGACAATGCTCCTTCCGAGACGAAAGACTCTCCGACGACGCTCTCTCGCTCATCGCCCCGTGGAAAGTTAGCGCTCTTTGAGAGCGATGCAAAAGTGCAACACCGGAGCCTCGTTATAATCTCTTTTAACTATATTAAAGGAGAGTTTCTCGCGCTGCTCAAGAGGGACTCATCCGCGAACCGGGGACGAGTTGTAAAATTTCATTTTCGCACGGAAACGCCAAAGAAAACTTCAACTAACCGTAATATAATTTGGGGAGGGGGGGCATAATTGTTTACTTTGGGGATTTCTTTACTTATGAGAAGTAGCGAAAGATTATTCCAAGTAGGATTAAAAAAAAATCAAGCGATTTATTTTTTTCGTTCCGCTTAAGCTTTACAGTCCTTACAACGTATAAAGGAAAAATTCCCTATTGCCTTACGGGATGCGAAAATTTCCTATTACCATAGGAGATAGGAAATTCTATATTACCATGAGGGAAATATTCCATATTATCATAGGCCGTGTTTCTAAACATCCCAATTACCATCTTGGTAGTTAATCTACCGTGGTAATAGGGAGATTTCCTATGGTATTGCAATTGTGCTTGTATTTAAAGAAAACTTGGGGAATACTTAGAAAATACTTAGGGGGGAAATAGGGAAACTCCCTATCACGGTAGTATGGAAATTTTCTATGGTATAGAAATTGTGCTGGTATTAAAAAAAAAAGGGAAAGTTCTATCGCTTGTTTGAAAACGTTTGCCGAAAACAATTGATTAGGGTTTTCTTATTACGGGAAAATTCCCTATAGTAATATATGATGGAATATTTATGTCAAAAATCCCACAGGTGCTGGGGAACTTTTCATTTGTGGAAAACCCCCATAAATTGTTTTGGGCAAACGTTTTCAGTAAAGCGGTGCAATTTTACTTTCTTTTCGTACTAAACCTCCGAAGAATTCTATAACGACGTGTATGATAAATAGAAAGTACAATTTCAATACTATAGGAAATTTCGCTCGTATAAGAAAAACCTTCAAAAATTATTTCAAGCAACATTTTTCGAAAAAGCAACTGGAATATATATTTTTTCTCTCCGAACCTTCAAAGACTCTGATAAATTTGCGTATGAAAACTCACGAACTCAATTTCGTAACCACAGCGAATTTTCCCCTCATAAAAAACCTCAAAAAGTGATTTCAGACAAGGCTTTTCTCAAAAGAGGGGGAATTTTATGTTTCTTTTCATTCTCGACCTACGAAGTACGTGTATTATTGATAGAGAACGTAATAATGTATCGTAGGAAAATTTTCTAACATAAAAGAGCACCAAATGTCTTCTAGGCAACATTTTCTTATAAATAAATAAGGAAATAAAAAAAAGATCGACTTTTCTCTTGCGACCTGTTGACTAAAAATCTTTCGTTGCTGCTTTCACCTGAATAACAAACCGGAATAGACACAATGATTCGTAGTTTGGGCCAAGCTTTTTCCATCCTTCGATGCACCGCACGCTCGCGGGACTCTCGTCGTACGAAGTCTGAATACGAGAGCATTTTTCGCGATGCGCGAGAGTCATTGCAACGGCGGAATAAAAAGCAATTTCTTCGTGCAGTCACATCTGGTTGCACGGTGAATCTAAAAATTTCACCTGAGACTGAACGCAAGAATAATCGTAAACGAAAGCTATATACAAACACATGTATGGGAATGCCGTACACGTGCATCAACCTATTCGTAGAGTACCAAGGCGACGTATCGGACATATGGTCCGCTAATATCCTGCGACGAAGCCCCCCCCCCCGCCAACAGAAATAATTTATTTGAATGCACCAATTGAACTGTCTTTGCTTGAACCAGCTATATTTTGGGTTACGTCTACTTAACATTAATTGCTGTTAAGAAGAGTAACGCCTTTCGCCGATGAATGTTGAGCGGAGGGGTTTTTTCCCTTTTAGTAATTACCCTATCATGGTAATAGGGAAATTTCCTATAGTATTAAATTGTGTTGATATTTAAAAAAACTTAGAGAATACTTAGGATACTTAGGATACTAAAAACTTAGAATACTTAGGATACTAAAAACTTAGAATACTTAGGATACTTAAAACTTAGAATACTTAGGATACTAAAAATTTAGAATACTTAGTATACTAAAAACTTAGAATACTTAGGATACTAAGAACGTAGAATACTTAGGATACTAAAAACTTAGAATACTTAGGATACTTAAAACATAGAATACTTAGGATACTGAAATCTTAGAATACTCAGGATACTAAAAACTATGTATACTTAGGATACTGAAAAAACTCAGAATACTTAGGATACTAAAAACTTAGAATACTTAGGATAGTAAAAACTTAGAATACTTAGGATACTAAAAATTTAGAATACTTAGGATACGAAAACTTAGAATACTTAGGATACTAAAACTTAGAATACTTAGGATACTAAAAGCTTAGAATACTAGAAAACATACATTTTTTGTTTGCATAGTGTTACAGTGTAGAGACTTAACCCTTTATATCACCGTACGATAGTTCTTAAGTAAACCATCCAAGTCCTCACAAAACCCCACATTGACATTCGAGGCTTTTTCAAATTCACGCCACACGGCGGCTGCAAACCGTTGTATGGTTTTTTTTATTGCAAGTCATGCAAACTAGATGGCGTTAGTTGGATCGAAGTTAGATCAAAACTCAATCGTGTTTCAAAGAGTACACTGTAAAAAAAGATATGAAATTTACAATACATTTAAGATACAAAAGAATTGAATTTTACGAACTCAGTAGATGAAATTAAATTTGAAACACTTGTATCGTAAATTTAAAATAGTCACATGAAATTCTAACGTGGATATAGAATTTAATAGATGGAACATGGAATTTCAAAGACAAGTTTGTAAATTTGTGGAAAATGTATTGCATTAACCCGTGCCTTAAATTAAAGATTACAACAGTTGTATATTAATTGAAATATAAAAAACAGAGTATTGCAAATACAAAACGCGCTCAACCCACTTCGGCCGCTCGCGACGACCGATGGTCGCGCGTAGTTCGCGTAGCGTCCGAGGGACGGCGCCTTGTTCCGCACTTTCCCATAGCCACTCGCAGCTTCGGTCGGGCATATAACCCGACCACCGGCTACGATCGTCCTGGGATAAACAGACGCGTTTGCAACTCGTGCACGCGTCGGAGAGTGTCACAAATTCGTTACCTCTCCATATCCACGCCAGAGTCGCAGTTCTTGAACTCGCCTTTCCGGAAGGAAATTATTTTTCCCTTTTTACGCCGCCAGATGTTGAAGAAAGAAATTACACAAAAATCACCTTTTTTTTATCTTTAGCTCCCGTCGAGGAGGATAAATACGAGTCACATTTTCAGTGGGCTTAATTATCAATTTCTGAAATAAACTTAATACTTAGGATCAGTAATTTTAATACACACCCGTATGTTGATATTAGCAAGTGGTTCTTGAATTTAATATACACTCGTATATTGATATCACCAAATGGTTCTTGATTTCAATATACTTGGATGTGATTATTTCTTTACACGTGCATTATTTTTCAAACGCACAAGTATATTAATATTACGGAGCTACACTTTCATTTTTCAAATAACCTGTTCTGGATTTTCAAAGTCGTATCTGAAATTTCATAAGCGGTATCCGCATAAAAACTTCCTATACTTGTGTATTAATTTTCATACAGAAATTTTTTACAGTGTACCATTCACTCGATTTTCAACATATCGCACTTTTTCTTCGTTCATACTCTGCGTATGAGTATTGATGAAAGAAAATTCTTCGTTGATTCTTTTTCTTATTAATTCCGTCGACGCTCGTGCGTCTTTAGCCTCAAGAATAAAATATCGGCAAGTTCTCGCGTACGCTAATCAAAAGAGACTTTTTTCCGCCCGGCTACTCCGAAGATGGTGCTCGCACGAGCGTCGAAATTCCACGCGACCAGAAGAAAGAAGAAGATCGCTACGTGTGATTGTGACTTCTTGCCGTGATCTTGAAATTACGAAGGCGCCGCGCAGGTACGACCTCTCTCGCTCGCTCCAGTTCCCAGGCCTTGCGCGAAGGCTACGAGAGCGCCACACAGCGGATTAGTTCTATGGGCTGCGCGATCCGACTAATTGTTCCGAGACGATAAAAAAAACAATGTCTCCGCGCCCAGCCACCCATGGTGCTGACAAGCGGAATGGTTGTGTCGTCGTCTCCCCCTCCCCCCCTCTGCCGCCCGTGCGTCCCGCGTCCTACGCACAGGCTGAAGGACGGAAACGGTATTTTATTTTCACACAAGAGCGAGCGCTTCTCTCGAGCGTATACCATGCTAAAACTCGCATATCCCGAGTAGAAAATTTTATTCCGCGAACTATAAAGGAACTAAACAATGACACAGTTCCAAGTCTACCGCATCTCTTGTTGTCCTTGTTTGTTCGCTTTTTTTGTTATCTCGCTTTTTTGCGGAAATTGCAGAGATCGGTAGAAACGATTGTGGAGGCGCGCAGAGGCGAGAAGAAAAAATGCATTCCAACCAAGAGTACACGTGATATCGTCGAGACGTTTTGTGTGTGTGTGTGTGTGTGTGTGTGGTTGTGACAATCGAATGCGGAAGATGCACGACTGATTGTGTGGTAAAAGGAAGTGTTGTATGCCTGAACGAGAGACAATTATACGCGTGCACACACACACACACACACACAACTACATATATATGTATATAAATCGACGCGAAGATACATATATATATATATATAATAAGAATATATATGTATAATAGATAAATAAAGAGTGTCTCAAAGTGACCTGACATTTTAATGTATTAATAAAACCTATTATTTATTTAAAAAGAACGGATATTTTTATTTTAATATAAAGTGCAAACATGGAGGTTGTGTGTGGAATAAAATATCCGATAAATGGAATAAACGGCATGGACATGGAAGACATATTCTTTTGGCAAGATAGCGGAACCTGCCACACTGCGGGAGAAACAATACGGTTATTCACCAATTCCCAATTCCCAGTTCGCCAATTCACATCGCGCCGCGGCGATGTCAATTGGTCACCCAGATCGTACGATTTCACACCATTAGTCAGGTAAAAGAGACGAAAATACAGCACTTTTTAGCGTAAAATATTGCATACTGAAAGTAACCCGAATAAAATGCTGCCCCTCATACTCGTCACAATTCTAAGAAATAGGGGTTGAAAACTTAAAAATTGCCGTATCTCGATAATTAATAGCCCGATCGAAAAAGGATTCAGACAAAAGTTGTTGGGAATAATAAAATACGTATAAAGTTATCTGACGTCGAATCCCCCATTTTCTGAAAATAGCGGCACATTATATATATATATATTCTTGATAATAACAATAATCACAATAACCGTATAACTAATAATAATAATATTAAGAATACCACTATTAATAAGAAAACAAATTATGAAGGTGCAATTACGATAGATATTCTCGGTTGAAGGAAGATCTTAAATTAGGAGCCATCCCGTTCAACATCCTTCTTATCCGCAATGATTCGGTCTGCCCAAAAATAAATGGCACGTCCACTCAAGCATTCTCGCGAAGACGTTTTTGCGGTTCGTTTTTATGGGATGACATATCCGGAGTGGTAAATTGAAAAAGAAGAAACGCTAAGCGCCGCTCATCTATGCGTCCACCTTTCTGGGAATCGTGAGTTCGAAGCTGGGCGGAGCAGGGACCGATGAGCATCGAATCTCGTTCACGGCTACGACCTTGCCGATGACTCATTTAATGTCGCGAGAAAATCGGATGAACGAACGAGACTTGAAATAAAATACCGAGAAACGGGAGAATGACGATGGACGTACGTAATAAAAGAGGAAAGAGGGAGGGAGGAGAGAGAGTGGTTTTGCGCTTATGACGTAGATTTCTCATTATCGATGGGTTATTTACATCCCGCAATATTAAATCGTTTCGTTGCAACCGCAACCTACTGCGTCATGGATAACCGAATTAATAACGCGTGAATAATGAACGACTCATTAGCGAGGACGTCACGGTCCGGAAAAGGCGCGACCGGGCGCACGGGGTTGCGATATCGAGACAACGGATATAAAATCATCGTCCGCGTCGCACGGCCATTAGCGAAATGATAAATTGTTTATTGTTCATCGCCGTTACCGGCGCGCCGAGCGATCATACGCGGCCAATTTGCTCCGGTTACTCAGGGCGCTCTCTTTGCTAACGACCAGCAATCTTTGTCCTTCCGATTGATCAGATGCGATAGGATTATGGTATGCGCTTTGTCATTGTATCGTGGATTATTTATACCTGGACCCTTTAAGGGGTCTGCGTGAGTAGGCAATTTAAAAAAAATGGCACTTTTGGGTTCGCTTTGTAGCCTGGAGTCTTAAGGCGGTTTGGGACAATTGACGTAATGTTACCATTTGGTTGAAATTTATGCAGTAAATTCTTTGTTATGTAGAAAATGCACCCTACAAATTTGAATCGATCGTCTACACCGGTTCTATAAACTTTACAATAAAAAAAAAAAATACATTTTTTAACGTAGGAAGATACCTAAGCTCATCGCTGAATGGCAGTTTTACGCATGAGATAGAGTAAAAAATGTTTAAGGGGGGAGATACCTTTAGGCGAGGAAAACATTACTGATTTTCATGATTTTTTTTTAAGGAAAGATTTCTTCACCATTTTTTAGACTTAAGGTATGTTTTATTATTACTTTTGGGTGTTACAGAGTATTTTATTTATTTATTAATGTTTATTTTTTACTTATATTATTGTAAAAACCAATCGACCGATTCTGATGAAATTTGGTATAAATATTTATAACCTTATTGTATAAAACGTGACCTTGAATGTTTTTGAAAATTTTGAAAAAAAAAAAATTATTCCAAAACGTAGGCATCGTTTTTCGGAAAATTCAATCTTCTCATCCGAAAAAAAAATTCGGAAATGAACCTTTTTTGCCCAGGGTTTAAGCAGATCCGTATAAATGTTTTTTTCAAATCCATAAATCTGTTTTCTATGTCCAATTTCGGGCGTGATTCTTGACTCTGATCAATAAAACAGACATTTTTTTCATAACTACGCCATTTTGTTAGATTTTGATATTTTTCGAAAATCCTACGTCATTGTACAGGAAATACCTTCCAGTTTAACGACATTTTTTCCTTTTTCGGTTTCGGCTACTCGATCGCCCGGAATCACGTCAGCAGTGGAGGAACTTTTTTTTTGCGCCTCAGAAGGCATCGCATAAGTCGCTTGGATCTTAATATTTTTCTATAAAAAAATTATGTAATATAGGTCAAATATAGCCAAATATATTCTTAATTTTCCGAAACATTTAATTGAGTACTTTTCTTGCAAAAAATTCCCGAAAATGGCCCAAATTTACAGCGTTCACAAACAGCCCCTTAAGTGGACGCGCCGAGAGCGTTAGTTGAAATTCGCCAACGTAGGAGATCACCCACGTCAGGCTGAAGCCAAATTTGGTAAGATCGGATGTGGCCGCGCGAACGACGTCAACTATTAAACCGCTTTTCTTTTTTCCTTTCCGCTTCGTTAATTCGATGCACCTCTGTTGAGGAGCGCATCGTCGTCTGCACCGCAGACGCATAACGTCGTCTCTATTCGTGGGGCATGATTCATCGATGGCGCAAACGTTTCTTGACTGATTGTACCGCCACTGGAATATCCAGCGATCGGCGGCGATGAGACAAACGGTATACCCAATTCGGGTTAGGGAAGCGTCTCTCGTGGAATTCGTATCATCTTGCGAACGTGTTCATGATATATAGCCATTGAAAAAAGTCTCTCGCGGATCCCTTCAGGTATCCGGGATGTCATAAAATCATATATACATATATAGGGTGTCCTGTTGCTATACTACTATACGCTGGAATTTCAGTTTAGTAAAAGACCTACGGTTATCGAGATTTTGGGCTTTATGTTATTTAAAAAAAATCATCTGCTTTTCGTTTTTCACATCCCATTTCTACGAATGATACAAATTGACAATAACTAAGCAACATTCTAAAGTAATTCGCACGATATGCGTAGTACATTTCTTCTTCTACAAAATTCTGCATAAGTCTTCTTGTTTCTTTTTATCTTTTTTCATAAAGTTTCCTTAAGGGGGGGGTACCTGAGTAAACGGCGAGAAAAACAGGTAAACTTTGGGAATTTTTATCTCAAAAACTAACGTTTCGATTGGATCCCGGTTTTTTTATTGGAAAATATGTACATTGAGGTATGCTTAGGATTTTTTTCGAATAAATTCGTTGACTGGAAGCGATTCAAAGGCAATTATCTCGAAACATAGTTTTCAAAGGCGGTGCCAAAAGTATCTCGAAAACGGCTTGGCCGATTTTGTCCAAATTTGGATACAATATTCTTCGATAGTTTTTCTCGTTCGTCACGTTCCCGGCGTCGCAAATTCGGGAAGCGTTTGAAGAACATTATTCCGGAGGTCGCGAGAGAAATTCGCGGTTTGTAACGTATGACGGGAGGAGAGTTTGGAATGTAAAAAAAAAAAAACATTTTTTTTTAAACGTTGGTAAAGATTTTCTGCAAAACTTGAAAAAACGAAATTTAAAAAAAAAAATGAACTTTGAAAAATATCGAGAGAAGGAAAAAACTGGCGCGTTTAAAGAAATTTGAGAAGGGATTGAAAACTTTTGAAACGCTTTCAGGTGGATGGAAACAACGGCAAACTTGGAAAGCCGCAGCGGCTGCAAGAGCGCACTGTCCGCGCGCTTTCCTAATCAATTTGACCGGTGATTAGCGTGTGCATCGATGCGCTGGTGCGTCGAAAAGCGAAATATGCGAGAGGCGCGTGTGCGCGTGCGAGCCTCCGACGAACCTTGCGAAGGTAAGCCCCGAGAGAAAAGTAAACGTCGTCACGAAACGTAAACTACGCGGATAAAGAGTAACGGGCATAGTGCACGAAAAGAGGAAAGCGATAAACATAAAAACAAAAAGATCGACGCATCTTCACCGGAATATCGACAGTGGAAAATTTTTATTCGATCAGCCCGCGAAGATTCAACTTTCTTTTTAACAAGAAAAAACCATGATATTGAAGTTTGCATAGTCGGAATGCAACGAATTTTTTTTTTCTCATTGCAATTTCTCTTTTACAGACCAAAGCTATGGCAAACTTTTTTTTTATAAGGACCTCATTAGACACCTAATACCTAAATCTGGTGGGAAATATTTCGTATGAAATGAAAATGGAGGCAAAGGAAATAAAAAAGAATTTTCGTTGCCCTCCAACGGTACAAACTTCAGCAAATGAAAAACCAATACAGTATTATCGAGGAACATCGAAAGTGGAAAAATCCATGTTCGATCAGCCCGCGAAGAATTCTGAATAAAAATATTTTGAAAAGAACTGAGAGCACAGATATACTTTGCGATCCCGGAACATCGATAGTGGAAAAATCCTTATTCGATCAAGCCGCGAAGAAGAGAATCTCTTTAAGGAGGTATGATCACTTCCACGGGGTCAAAAAAGAGTCTAAAGTTTTATTTTTTGATTATTCGTATTATCGATTATAGTGTGCCAACTGTTGTGGTAAATGATGAATTTATTGCACGTGAACAAATAAAAACTGAAAAATTAGATTGTCAATGACTCGGTAGTAATCTTCGTAATAATATTAACGTAATAAAATTCAAGCCTATTAAAATAGGCTTGAATTACCTCAGCGGAATTACCACGATAGGCAGAATATAATTATACATATTATTGATACGTGATAAATGATAAAACTCCATAAATTGTTGTTTGCATATTTTGTGGCGGCTTCTATTCAAATTAATTTAAAAACAAAGCTGGGTTATGTTCGCCAAACGCATCAGCTGTCACTCGCGACGTTGCTAAGTCTGTGGGTGCTATTTCGTGGTTCTGACCATTTTCAACCGGAAATTGAAACTTTCTTGTAATATAGTGCTTTAACTACACGGTGAAGATTGATTTTCTTATTTTTTACAATATCTATTATATCTAATCTATCGAATTTCCGTTTTCCAACGGGTTTAGTTGGATACGTGATTAGAAAAATCACGATCATCGCACTTCCGGTTGACCGTCTACATCAGACGACGTGCTTCGGTAACTCAAAGTGCCCGACTTTGCAGTTTTATTGCGAAAAAACTGAACGGTCAGAATAGCTCAAATGTTGGCAGCAGGCGCAAAAAATATTCGTCAAAATCATATAAAAATTTCAAATCCGAAAGTCACATTCGTAGTAATGATCGTACCTCCTTAAAGGGACTATGCCTAGTTGTAAAAGTCGAAAAATCACTTTTTTTCAAAACCGATATATTTTGAGTGTATATATTATACAAAACCGGTATATTTTGACAGTGTATATATTTTTTAAAAAAACCGACATATTTTGATAGTATCTTATAAATGTTTCCGGAAAATTTCAAGGTGATCGGATCGATTGACAGACTTATAGGCTGTTATGCCGACGCCCGTCGGAACGCGCGAAGCTTTAAACACTTTTTTTTTCTCGAAAGCACAATTTCAAACTCGGTTAGCACCGTGTCTCAATAACTGCATCGATGTATCTAAACTTCATAGGGTTTTTTTCTAGATCTAAAAATAAACGTAAAAAAACTTTTAAAAAACAAGCTTTTATTTAAGGGGTTACCCCGACTTGCGATTTTGAAAAAATCGATTTTTTTATTGCATTTTTTTGAAGTATAAGTATCTGAGAATATGTCCTGAAAATTTCAAGTCGATCCGAACAAAATTGACTGAGACATGAGCGTTGAAAGAGAAGAATCCGTGAATTGAAGAACTAAAATTGAAACTTTAAACGCGTTTTTCTCAAAATGGCATTTCTGAAGTCGGTGACCAAGATTACTCGAACACTAATGAACCGATCTTCTTGAAATTTTGCAGGCTTATTTAATACACAAAAATGTAGTATTTAATCGTTCGATTTTTTTTTCTCGAAAAAAAATGGCCGTTTTATAGCCAAAAAACGGCCGTTTTTTTCGTTAAAATCGAACCGTTAACTTTGACTGTCCGCCATTTTGTGAAAAATGAATATTTTTCAAAATCCTTCGATTAAAGACTAGTTTATACTTATATTTGACTAAATCCATCCGCATTTTTTTTCAGATGATCCACTTCGCCGCAATGTTGGTCACCGCAAACCGTGTATATAAAAACATTATTTCATTGACGGCCATTTGCCACTAAACAATGTAATATTTTTCAATAAAAAAATTACTGAAAGTTCTTCAAGATGTGTTCTTTAAGATGGTATATTGATCGATTAAAAAAGTTTTGTAGTTTTCTTTTAAAAAATTCATGAAAAAGGCCTTTTTTGCGCTACAAGTGGGGGTAACGCCTTAATAGGTACTGTACTAAAAAGTAAAAAATAATGTTCGGTAAAATTGAAAATCAGTAGTACGATCGGCGAGAATCGCCAGTGGAAAAATCCCTATTCGATCAGCCCCCGAAGAATGCTGTAAAAAAGGTTAAAAAATCCGAGAAAACAGAAGCACTGCGATCCCGGAACACCGATAGTGGAAAAATCCTTATTCGATCAGCCCACGAAAGGCACGTGGGGTTTTTCCCGGATGGTCCAGGTAAAAAATTGCCCTCGGTTGTGTTTCGCACTAATCGTATACGATGCTCGTTGTCCGGTGTATAATTGGCGTTGGATTGAAGATCGCGACGATCGGGCACGGGGTACGGGGGCAGGGGGGTAGGAAGGAAACCACAACTGGCGAAGGAAAGGGATACGCAAAGCCCGGCTGTCGTCGTCGTCGTCGTCGCCGCGACACGCGGTTGCGGAGGTGGTGGTCACGTGGTGGCAAAGCGGAGGAATAGAGGTCCGCACAGAGAACTGGCTAGACACGAGGGATAACGCGGCAGTCAAAGGCGAGAACTCGGTATATCGCGATACCGCACCGGTCTCTCAGAAATCGTTACGCGAACCACTCTTCGATCTTTTCTCGCTCAAACACATACATATATAAATAACGTTAAAAAATATACACACCGATAAATGAATAAAAAAAAAAATAATATATATATATATATTGAAAAATAAATTCGAAGACTCGTAGAAAAACACAAAAAAGTTTGTGCATGAGAGTGTCCGGAATCGATAAAAATCGGGGGAAACGATTGGAAAGGAGGGCCCAAAGGCCAGCTGGTGTCTCGAACGCAACAAGTTTTCTCGCCGCGATCGGCAATTGTGTTCGGTAAAGTGTGCACGTGGCAAATTCAACGGCTATCGTAAAATACACGCCCAGACTCTTATAAGCTTTCCCACGGACCCAAACAAACCCAAAAAACTCATCGAAGAATTAAAAACGTCTTTGAACATTCAAGAATAAAAGTTTCGATCGTTTATTCGATCGTTTATTTTATTGGGATTTTTTTTTCGGTGACGCAACTTTTTTGTCAAATTATTACGCAATTTTTTGTCAAACTTTATACACTTACGCACACATATTTACGTATATATATTGATATAGATATATTCGGAAATACGAAGAGACGAGGTCGCGAGGTGCGAAAGGGGACCGTCCGTCTCCCCCATTCTCCATCTCTCTCTCTCTCTCTGGTGCAGTGCTCGCTGTGCGCGATATCCGATACGAATAAAGAAAAAAATAAACAAACAGGCAAAGAATAAGAAAACAATAAAAATGCAGACGCGCCATGGCCGGTCCGAGAGCAAGATGCGTCGGCACGTTCAACGATAAATCCATCAATACATCGAGCGTATAAAACATATTTGCACGTATATAGACATATTTATATATGTATATAATATTGGATACACTTTTGCCGGATATATTTAACTTTTCGTGCGAGGGGCGGGAGAGAACGGAAAATCGCGAAAACTCAACAGACCGCCGTCACAAGTGGGAGAGGATTTAAGTGAATTACGTGAGATAAAAAAAAACGGAAAAAAAAAACAGACTTGAGAAAAAATAATTCATCGCACCAGTCTACAGCTCGACGGACACGCGCCGAGGGAACAGAAAGAAGAAAAAGAGCGGGCTGTCAGTTTTTTTTTTCTTTCCTCGCACGCGACGACAAATATTTTGTTTCAATCGTAAGTGAAATTTACATACGTCTACAAGGAATTTTATGCCAACTGAAAAATAACGAAAATGTGTTCGTTATCGGGATGTGGCTTGAGAAGTTTCGTAACGATTGACGAAATGTTACCATTTGAGTGAAATTTGTACAGTAAATTTGATGGCATATGCGGAATTCGAAAATTGAAAATTGAAAGTCGAACATTTTTAATCGATCGTCTACACCGTTTTCATAAAATTTACAATAAAAAAAAAATTCTTTTAAACGTTGGGGATTTTCACGATTTTTTTACAAGGGATGATTGAATAGAATTTATTCAAATTTTGGGACTATATTATACATATTTTGAAAGAATTATTTTAATTTTTTCTGGCGCTTCTGCTGATTTTGTCGTTTGTGTACACTTTGGAGGCCACAGTTTTCATCGCCAATCAATACGATTTGAAAATTACTTCAAGAACATGTTTTCCTTCTATGTGGACCTAAGTCTGACAAAAAATTTTTAATTGCATTTGTTCGAAGTATTTAAACAAAAGGGTATAATTTTTGCCATTATATTATAACGTTTTTGCTGTAAAAATATACTTTAAACAATGATATTACCCCAAATTTTGGTTCATATAGTGCGTAATTATATAAAGAAACTTGATATCACTTTATAAAATGATAGGTCAGAAACTTTTGGAACTAGAGTGTACACAAATTGAACTGAAGTCGTTTAAAGAAAACTACGTTTGAATAATTGACCGAAAATACAAAATTCAAGGGAGTAATGAATTATCACGTGAAGGCAAAAGTTCGCGGCGTTTTTCTTAATAAGAATTGGGAAAATGACATTCAGGAATTGTCATTGGGGTATGGGGTAAATGACACTGAGGAAAATGACATTGGAATCAATAGGAATTGGGCAAATTACATTGGGAAAAACCACGACGAACTTTTTTCCAACATCTATATTGCTTATCGGTTAATCAGCTATTCATTTTACTAACAATTTACGAAAAGTAAAAAAAATCGATTTGCCGAGTCATCTAAACTGGTTACCTGCCTTAAAATGTGACGAAATACCTCCTTAAACCTTAAAATGTGATAAAACCCTGAATACCTTAAAATGTGCTAAAACCCTCAGTACATTATGACACTGATAACATAATTGTCACAATATGCTGAGGATGATAGTTTTTCATCACAATGTGAACATTTTTTTCACACTATTTCGTGCGTAAAATTTCCAATCAGCAATGGACGTAGGACACTCCCTATGTTAAAAAGTATTTTGTTCCAATTGTAAATTTTATTTACAATTGGGCAAAGGTGCATTCAGTACGCGACAAATAATTTACCGTATAAATTTGAATTAAATGGTAAAATTTCGTAAATTGTCCCGAAAATCCTTAATTTTTTTTTTCCACAGGTCTTCCTAACATCGCTTATGTGCTTGTCACAACGATATATTTTTTCTCAAATTCACGCATACTATATTCGTGTATCATGCAAATTGAGAAAGAAAGAAAAATCGTTTCGTTCGCGATTAATGTTTTCTTCTTTTCCTGTTTTCTTGTCGTATCGACTCCCCTTTCCGTCAGCTCCGATTATGTACAGTCATCTTACACGCCTAACGGTATTATGTACCAGTGAAAGTCGTAAATGTCTCGTTGCAAGTTTACGCGTGTACGTGCACTTGCGCCTGCACGTGTGCACGAGCACACATGTGCACACGTATGACTACATGGATGCATATCAATCTACATGCATTTATGCGTTTACCGGTACGCCCAGAGTGGACTGATCGCGACAGCTCGCAAAACGGGGACACAATTGACATATATTTTCCCATCTCAGAGACTCGTCGTGAATAAATCTCAATTTCAATAAATATTCGAAAACGATGAAATCACGATTGCTAAAAAAACGGTAATTTTTCCCGGCTAATGTCAAGCCCGGAAAACGACGAGGTGAAAAAATATTCAACCCGTATTATAAATAAAGAAGAACAAAAAACTGACCATTTTGATAATAAATTATACTTCATTCGTGTAATCACGTGTGTGTGTGTGTGTGTGTGTGTGTGTGTGTGTGTGTGTGTGTGTGTGTATATACACGCTTTATAGTTTCTATAGATAAATGTATCTATTATCTATAGATAACTATCTATTATAGATTATCTATAAATCTATAACTATCTATACATTATTATCTAACAAAAAACTGACCATTTTGATAATAAATTATACTTCATTCGTGTAATCATGTGTACATATATATATATATCTATAGATAGTTATAGATCTATAGATAATCTATAATAGATAGTTATCTATAGATAATAATAGATAGATAATAGATAGATTTATCTATAGAAACTATAAAGCGTGTATATATATATATATGTATATACACGCTGTATAGTTTCTATAGATAAATCTATCTATTATCTATCTATTATTATCTATATTACTATAGATAGATAGTTATCTATAGATAGTTATCTATAGATAGTTATCTATAGATAACCATCTATAGATAGTTATCTATAGATAATATATAGTTATCTGTAGATAATAATAGATAGATAATAGATAGATTTATCTATAGAAATTATAAAGCGTGTGTGTGTATATATATATATATATATATACACGCTGTATAGTTTCTATAGATAAATCTATTATCTATCTATTATTATCTATAGATAACTATCTATAGATAATCTATAATAGATAGTTATCTATAGATAATAATAGATTTATCTATAGAAACTATGAAGCGTCTATGAAGATCTATAACTATCTATAGATTATTATCTATAGATAAAAAAGACATTTATAATTCATATATATATATATATATGCATGAATGGCATATAAATGTCTTTTCGATTTTTATTTCTTCATTGGATTTATGTACTGTTTTTTTTTCAAATCTGTCTCCTCTTGTAAAAAAAGAGTGAAAAAAAGAAACGCAAATCAAGTATATGTATAGTTATAAAAATACATTCATGTAAAAAGACATTTATATATATATATATATGACGTATGTATGTATGTTCTTTTCATTTTTATTTTATCGCTTGAGATGCAGCAGCGATTTTTTTTTTCTTTCATTTTTTATTTCTTTATTTCCATTATTATTATTATCGAGAGTTTAATTTTTGATAATAGTCTATCAGACTACAGAGACTCCGGCGTAAAAAAATTCAGGCCATCATTAAATATCCATAAAATGGGGGATCTCGAGAGCGAGGAGGACAACAAAAAAAAATCTCATCCTAGGCAATTTCGAGGGACCGGAAGATCTTAAAAAACCGCCTGTGGCGAGTCGTCGAGCTCGTTTTCCCATCGGCGTGCCCGGGAGCGTTAAACGCGAGGGCAGCGCGGTCAGGCGCAAATAGTCGATTAATTGGTTCGTTCACGCAAATCGCCTTCCCTCGCCGTTGGACCAATTTATATACGGTCGTGTGGTTATTGGGTACGCACGGCGAGGAATGTACACGATCTTCCTCTCGTTGCGTGTTTCCACGGACAAAGTCCACGCACGGCGTCAGAATCGACGAGTTTTTTTTTTTCTTCTCTCTCTCTCTCTCTCTCTGTCACTTTTTCAACTCTCGCCTGAAGACCGGAAATCGAGCGATCGTGGACACTCAACGTGCGATGTTCACACTGCGGGGGCTCGTGTTTTGTGGTGTGCGTTCGCGGAGTTCGTCGATTTCATTTACAGGGGGATAAAAGAAAATAAAGCTTTCACGGATACACCGATACGCGCAGCGTGAATAAACGTTCGGTGTATGCACAACCGGATGTCCATTAGACGCATACGCATTTATGCACACACAATATTGTGTATATAACGGGCAGGCAGAGGAAAAATGATTTTGTTTATTTTAGCGATATATATTTGTCTCGGGGAGAGAGAAATAAAAAAAAAACGTAATTCAAGTAGGATATGTGTAGTTATAGAAATATATTCATGTAAAAAAGGCATTTATACTTCATTCGTGTAATCGTAATATATATATATATATATATAAAGACATTTACACATATTATATATATATAAAATAATGTTTAAATATTATATTCACATGAACATATTTTTATGACTATACCAATTTAAATGCAAATCAAGTATTTGTATATATGACGTTTAAATGTTCATATAAATAAATATATATGACGTATAAATGTTCTTTTCATTTTTATTTTATAATTTGATCTACATACTTCTTTGGCTCTCTGGCTCTGCTTGATATCATTATAATATCGTTATATATATTCAAGACAAATAAATATACGACTTTTCATTTCTTATCGTTTGAGATGCAGCAGTGATTTTTTTCTCATTTTTCATTTCTTTATTTTTATTATTATTATCGAGTGCCTTTTTCACAAATTGAAGTCGTAAATCTCTAATAAGAATACGTAACAACGGTTGCGTGATTTTTCACAGCCTAAATTGGCAAGAAAAAAATCGAGCAATTGACAAGAACCAACTTTCGTTACAGTCCAGCGATGCAAACTTCAAACACATGTAAAAATGTATGTATGTATTTTATATTTTAATATTTTAAATATAAAATTCTAATATTAATTTTAATTATTTATATATATAAAATAAAAATTATATATATTTTATATATATATAAATTATATATATAATTATATAAAAAAATTTAATTATTAAAACTTTAAATATTATAGGAATATTTAAAGAGAGAAAGAGCAAAAGAGTGAGCGAGAAAATATATATATATATATATATATATATATGTAACTACGTCGTTAAAATAGTAAAGCCTCTATTTCCATTGATCGTACAATTTTCTTGTTGGCTCGCACGTTCTCGTGAGTATCGACACTCTTCAGATTCGTATGTACACACGTGTATACATATGCATAATCATAAATCATCACACGAGCGGATTATCGCCGTGCGCGAAAGTTCGAATTTCCGGTTGAACTCGGAGCATTACACACACACGTTGTTTTTACATGCAGGCCAAATCTCTACGGACTGCACACGTCTATAGGGAGCCGTACACGTGCAAAAAAACCTCCCGCTGCACACGGGAGATTCTTCCTCACGTATCCGGGGAATCGCGACTAATTGTACGACTCTACAGGGGGGTCATGTTCGTGTCACTGAGCGTTGCGGTCTCGTCGACTGATCGATTTGGCATTACTTTCACTCAAAGATAAACAATAGGGCAGGGGACGAGGAGAGACAGCGAAAGAAAGAATCTTCCATTTATTTTGTTTTTTGCATGTATTTTTTTTTACCATACTCGCTGATTACCTTTTCTTATTAAACTTCTTTTGATTACCTCTTTCTTGCACACTCCAAAAATTGCAAAATCCCTAACCTACTTCGCATTGAAAAAAAAAAAACTAGAAAAAGGCAAAAAAATAAAGCAAACTTTGGAACAAAAAAAAAGAACGTTGCTGTCCTTGTCGCACTGAGATCGGTCGATATTCGCGCCGCTCGAAAAATTAGGTTATGTACATACCGATTGTGTTTTTTTTTTAATATTATTATTTCATTGCGAGTTCGGAATAATATACCCGGTCAGTCGTCGCACGTAGGCAGGGCACGTAGTACGTGGGACGCGGACGGATTTTAGTTTGGAGAGGGAACAACCGTGAGCGCGCAACCAACTTATCATAGAGCGACTTACATAATTTGTATTTCTTTTTCTCTTTATTTTATTTTATTTTTCTCCGCCGGAGAGAATCGACGAAACGCGAGCAACGTGCTCGCCGAGACGCCGGGCATTATACGAAGCGTGCACGGGGCGTGGTGAAAGTCGCGTAATTCGCCGATCCTCGAGTTCGGAAACAATTTTGTACGAAGACGTTGAATTACCGGAGTACGTCCCGTCGATTTTTCGGAAAAGGGAATTGACGTTCGTTTTTTTTTATCTACCTGCAGATCTTTTAGTGTCGAAGAATTGGAAAAACGACTACATCAATAGAAATTGAACAGAAATCGTCGGCTGATAACTAATAAATTAAAAATAAAAATAAATAAAAATAAATAAAAATAAGAAATCAAGAAATTAAGATAATTAAGATAATTAAGACATTTTGTAAGGGGAAACATATATCGGGGGGGGGGGGGGTATGTCTACTACTCAGGTTGCGGAAATGTAAGAAATTTGGAAGCGATAAAAAAGAAGTTTGACGAATGTATAACGAGAATGTACATTACAATATTTATCTCATTTTACGCTTCAAAGCTCTCCTAGGCTGGGCGTTCTTATTCAGAAACCCGCACGCGAAATGACTCGAGCTCGATCTTCGAGTCGGAGTGGGGGAAGCGCTCGAGCGAGAAAAAGGAGAAGCGTTCTTATTGGGGGGTCCGACTGTAGTACCAGTGTATTGATACTATCGTTTATATATCATTATTGATACTTAGTTAGCTGATACGTTAAAAACACACAAGTCTCTGCTAAAAACCCCTCGTTGCGAAAATATTCGACCCCAGGAACGCGGATTATAACGACTCGGGAATGACATCGAGGCGATAAAAAAATTCGCACGCATGCGGAAAATCCGCTCAGGATGCTTGTTGCTTGAATCATCGTTTCTCGCGTATGCACCTGCACAGGGCGTTCCACATTGTATCGACTCGCTTGTCACTCCGAACAACGTAAAAAAATGTCATATTCATTACTGCCAACCATTATAGAAAGAGACGTCTTCTTTATTTACCAAAACAATGAACATTCGATTTTTCTTTATCAATATCTCCTGCAACGATCGTTATTTGAAGATGCACTTTTCGATGCAACCAAAATCAATCGATCGAACATTTTTTTTAAATAACCAAATTTTAAAATCAATTAAAAAAAAATTGAATAAACAAAAAGACTGATCAGCAATTTTAGCATTGTACATTTTGGAAAATTTACAGAACGTTTAAGAATTTTTATGGTTTCGAGGGAATTGTGTTTATCGGGAGTTTATTGGGAGAAATAACAAAACTGACAACGATAAAACTTGACAAATTTACGAAATACTCTGAAATTCACAATTTCGTGCCAACCTCGTAAATCATCAAATAAAATTTTGTTTCCGCAAATGAAAGATGACAATACTGCAGCAATACTAAATGAAAAATTACGATAGTGCACAACAATACCGATTTAAACTGAAAAATAACAAGAGCACTTTATTAACTTGACGTGGAACGTCCCATAGACGCGACGAGCTCGCAGGTAACAAGTTACATACAAGAATATAAATACATAAAGAGCTGCATATACGACCTAGTGTATATAGTCCTCATGAATATGCGAACGATATCCGACCGGGTCTCGTGCTCGAAATATCGTTTAAGGGGTTACCCCCACTTGCGATTTTGAAAAAATCGATTTTTTTTATTCCATTTTTTCGAAGTATAAGTATCTGAGAATATGTCCTGAAAATTTCAAGTCGATCCGAACAAAATTGACTGAGATATGAGCGTTGAAAGAGAAGAATCCGTGAATTGAAGAACTGAAATTGAAACTTTAAACGCGTTTTTCTCAAAATGGCATTTCTGAAGTCGGTGACCAAGATTACTCGAACACTAATGAACCGATCTTCTTGAAATTTTGCAGGCTTATTTAATACATAAAAATGTAGTCTTCAATCGTTCGATTTTTTTTTTCTAAAAAAAAAATGGCCGTTTTATAGCCAAAAAACGGCCGTTTTTTTCGTTAAAACCGAACCGTTAACTTTGACTGTCCGCCATTTTGTGAAAAATGAATATTTTTTAAAATCCTTCGATTAAAGACTAGTTTATACTTATATTTGACTAAATCCATCCGCATTTTTTTTTCAGATGATCCACTTCGCCGCAATGTTGCTCACCGCAAACCGTGTATATAAAAACATTATTTCATTGACGGCCATTTGCCACTGAACGATGTAATATTTTTCAATAAAAAAATTACTGAAAGTTCTTCAAGATGTGTTCTTTAAGATGGCATATTGATCGATTAAAAAAGTTTTGTAGTTTTCTTTAAAAAAAATTCATGAAAAAGGCCTTTTTTTTGCGCTACAAGTGGGGGTAACGCACTTCGCGAGTAGAGATCTTCTTTCATTTAACACCACATCAAGATCCATAATAGATCGTAAACTTCTCCCCCTCGGCTACCCTCCTCTTATTTCGACTCCCTCCGTCATCTCTCGTGCATAATACGAGATTATTCGGTTTCGTCGAATATTGAGTTATTTCGTAACGAGAACGTGTGTATCGTGACGGCGAGCGAAAAAGTACGCGAATCGTGCAGACATCTCGACGATCATTAGCGGGATTCCGACTTACCCTGGGGGTCTCAGTACCGATCGGATGCTGTGTACCAATTCCATTCTTGAATGCAACGTATCATTTAGTCGGGAGGAAAATCAATTCATTTCGTTTTCTAGCTGCTCGAATTTCCCATGTCGCGTGGTGGGTACGAGAAGAAGAATCGAGTAATTTATTATCATTATTATTATTATTGATAATATTATCATTGTCATTTTCATCACCATGGCCATCAACTACTTTTTACGAGTCGTTATTATTATTATTAATATATAATACGTTATCATCATTATCATCATCGTTGTTATTATTATTATTATAGAACTGAGTATCCACAACTGAATTAGACACGGATGTTTATTTTGTTTTCTAACTTTCAAGTTCGTCATTTTTTCCGACAGATATATAATTATTCTTTATTATACGTTGTGATTGATAATAATCATAATAGTAATTTAATAGGCAATGGCGATAAGGTAAGAAAGTATTCAGACGTTTTGTTACTATCATTATTATTATTATTATTATTAATCCTATTAGCTTTCAAAAACTAAATCAATAATGATAGGAAATATTGAGCCATTTTACGATTCATAATAATAATACTCCCAATAATGATAACGATAATAAAAATAATTGTTATTGTTCTATAATATTTATTATTAATATATTTAATATATTTAATAAATAATATTATTTTTCTGAACATCAAAATGGCCCAAAGCTTCAACACCCTGACTATTATTATTAGTATAAATATCGAAATAGCTCAATAGCTCCGCACCCGAATTATTATAATTATTTATACATTTATATATTTTATTTATATATTATATACATATATATATAATATTTATATATTATATACATTTCTATAAACATCAAAATGGCATCATCCAATACTATCGAATCCTTTCGTTATTAATATACTTCGTGAAAGCTATTGATATTAATGATAACGAAACTACTGAATACTTCCCTATATTATCGTTATTGCTAATATAATTATTATTACGATTATTACCAATCATAACCTATAATCAAAGAGAACGATTTACCCATCGGAAAAAAACTACGAACTTGAAGATTGTGAAACAAAAAAGGACTTCACAATGAAACCGGATTATTTTTTGCAACGTTATTCCATAATAGGGGACGTTGATTTGATCTGGTGTTGCATGATTCTGTAAAAAGTGATTTTTTCATACATTTTGTGATGCTGGGAAGCGAGCAGTCTTGACACTCTAACTGCAGTGACTTTGTGATTTTAATTTGCTCACTCACTCATATATATATATATATATATGTCGCAATATTTACACACGACAATCCGTAAATATAAATCACAAACTCACTGCAGTTAGAGTGTCAAGACTGCTCGCTTCCCAGCATCACAGAATGTATGGAAAAATCACTTTTTACGGAATCATGCAATACCAGATGAAATCAACGTCCTCTATTATGGAATAACGTTGCAAAAAATAATCCGGTTTCATTGTGAATATATATATATATATATGTCGCAATATTTACACACGACAATCCGCAAATTTAAATCGCAAACTCACTGCAGTGATTTTGTGTTGTTGTGATTAGTTATCGTCGATTCGTATGATTTGTAGAAATGGCATGCGAAAAACCAAAAGCAGATGATTTTGTTGAAAAAAAGAAGAAAAAAAAAATGAAGCCTGAAATCTCGAAAACCGTGGGACTTTTACTAAACTGAAATTCCAGCATATAGTAGGACATGATCTGACCCACGTACGAATATATTGCTCCAATCCTTCTCATACCCTGTTAGATCTCGTCGACCATGAAAAGTCGTGAACACGCGCGGGTTGACGACATCAAAAAGAAAATAGCATACATTGCTGAGCTGACAAGATTAACGCGAGACTGAGAATTATCATGCTTCGCTACCAGGATTACTTATCTTCGTGATTACACGTCTCACGAGTGTACAATTCGTGCGACGACAAGATGAGAAAGAAAAAGATATAAAATGCGCGAAAGGAAGCAAAAAATTCGGACCACAGATCCGAAGGACGTAATAATTTATTCCATTTTTCCCGAGAGATTTATGTTTTTTTTCCTCAATCGTCCTTTTATTTCCGCGTCTGGATGAAGTCTCGGTAAAAGTGCCCCGTTTCCGAGAAATTGGACGTTCAACCTTGCTCGCTTGGGCGACGTTGAAAAATCGTCTTTTTTATTTATTTATTTTACGAGCAGCATAAACGCTCGACGAAGTCGTGGAGCAGCGCCAGACGAGAAAAATCGAAA
This sequence comes from Ophion costatus, assembly GCA_951751655.1. Lineage (NCBI taxonomy): Eukaryota > Metazoa > Arthropoda > Insecta > Hymenoptera > Ichneumonidae > Ophion > Ophion costatus. The sequence goes on along the minus strand of OX632366.1, from coordinate 20,614,551 downwards.
CCGGTACGAAGATAACTCTCAAGGCTCTCGAGGAAATTCTTCGTGTATTCCGCAGATACACACGAATATCGCGTTTGAGAGGGATAAGGTTTCGAAATGCATATCCGAGATTCGCGTGCAAATTTTAGTCAGTTCAAGGCACTCGCTCGAGCGCTGAAGAATTACTGACCTACATATTGAAACAACGTAATTGTCGTAATCCGCTTTTAAAAAAATCCTATTTACGCCCCCCCCCCCCCCCCCCCGCCCCTCTTCCTTTAACGCAATTTTCGAGGGTCACGTAATTTCGGTGAAGGAATTCGTCACCACTGCTCGTCATATCGATACCTGTACCAAGAATGAAGTTGACAGGCACCCACGATTTTCCATTGTTTTTACTAATTATACCGATCCTCGTTCTCCGCGAGGCAGACGCGATTGACCAAAATTGCACGATTAATAATCCAGGCTACGCGAAGAATATGTAGGAGGGTAAAAACAAAAAAAAAAGTTCGATAAGTGCCGTACAATATCCACTTTAACCGTACGTTGACACACTGGGTCATTTTGACCCGACCCAATGTGAAACGAAAGGCTCGCTTTCCCAAAAGTGAAGATTTTTAATCATTTTTTGCAATGATTCGATTTTATACTTTCCGAATTTTGATTATGCAGACGTATTAAGGATGTTGAGTCCCTATGAAAGATGTTAATGTTAATTGTCCAATAAATAGCATCTTAATCGTCATGAAATTTTTACACGACCTCCTGAATACTTCATGTAAAAACAAACCAAATTTTCCGAATTCTATCATCATTACTTCAACCTCCTTAAGGGTTGAAATAAAAAATGATAAAATTCTGAAAATTTGGTATGTTGTTGTATGAAGTATTTAAGAGGTCGTGTTAAAATTTCACGACGATTAGGAAGCTCGTTATTAAAAAATTAACATTTTGTGAAGGACAATTTTTTAAAGAAATGAAAAAAAATTTATCAATAAACTTCGTTTTGTTTCCGTTGCTTTCAGTATATTGTAGATATGATAAAATTGAGAGGTCAAAAAAAAAACTTATTGCAAAGTTACATCAGTTTCCATAAAGCAACATTTACTTTGTGAATGTTAATTGTTCAACAACGAGCTTCCTAAGTGTCGTGAAATTTTTACACGACCTCTGAAATACTTCGTGCAAAAACATACCAAATTTTCAGAATTTTATCATCATTTGCGATTTGGGACTCAACATCCGTAAGAAATGTTTAAAGTATATTGCGGATTTTTTTCAATAACGACCGACTGAAGGTTTGTCAATGGCAGGTGGATGAGGTACTATCGGTGTCAAATTGACTCAGTGTGTCAAAATCGTGGTCAGATATAAGTGTGGCAACGTAGGGTTAAGGGCTCGTTTTAACAACTGGTTGGAAGGATTAAGGACTGGATTAACACCTGGTTGAAATTTTTGGAAATATCAATTTTGGGTTCCCGCGGATTCTCAAAATATGGTTGAAAATATTATCTGAAAATTTAAAGTCGATCCGTCCAAAATTGAGGGATTTATGGGCGTTTATAAGTAGCTTCCGCGAACCAGCGAACTTAAAAAGCTTTTTTTCTCGAAATAACTTTTTCAAAATCAGCCACCCCAATATCTCAAAACTCACTGCACTGATCAACCCCGAATTTCACTTGCTTCTTTTACATATCAAAAAGCAATACTTGAGAGAAGGCTTTTTTTCGATGCACAATTTCTTTTTTATCAACGAAAGAGAGCATTTTCTTCACCGAAAATCAATTCTTTCACTTTGGACCGCGGCCAATTTTTTCAAAAATAAATATTTCATCGAATCTTCGACCAAGCACAATATAATTTCATGCAAAAATTGAATGCAGTTGATTTTTCAATTTCCGACTGTATCTACCACATTTATAAATATTTTTCAATATTTTTTTATTATATCGTCAATTCCATTGTACGGTGTCTTCCCCCTTATTACATTCCCCACCATATTCCACTTCCTCGTCCCCTGTTTGAAATTTAAAATATTTTTCACTACAAAACTTGTAAAAGATTCTTAAAACCGTACTCTGTAAAATACAGAAAAGACTGTAAACCTGCACGCGTTTGCCGAAAAAAAAATTCACGAAAATTCCTCTTTCTTTCGGCCCAGGTGTAGCCCGTTGAAGACATTTCGTAATCTTGTCAGTTTGGGGATAGTAAATTTCAATTTGACCTGAGAAGCCAATGCCTTCGTGTATACACTACCCCTGCATCCATACACCCGTTATTTATTTATATTTCTATCGCTATATATATATAGTATGTGCGTGGGTGTCATGAAAATGCGATGTGCAACGACCATAATTTAGATATTGGCCTTGAGGCTCAAAAAGGCATGCATTTTTTTTCTTTAACAGCTAAGAGATAATTGCAACGTTACTTTTCATTGTTTTTTTTCTCTCTCTCTCTCTCTCTCTCGCTCTCTCTCTCTCACTTGAGCGAGGAGTGTATCGGGATGAGAAACGAGACGCGCAAACATTACGCAATAAAGCATAAGCACGTTGCCTCGTCTCGGAAGCAAGCCGGTCAATGCCAAGGTATTTCGCGCCTCTTAGAACTTCTATCACCGCGCGAGTTTACGACTTTTTCACTCTCGTCTTGTACTAACGTATCGTTCAAACTGAGAAAAGCAAATATTTTATGGTGCTCTCTCTCTCTCGCTCTCTGTCTTTCTCTCTCTCGTCTCGAAACCACGATACTAAATTACCAATCAATAAATTATCAGAAGATCGTGTTTCACCGATAAATGTTTAATGAGACCGATTTCTTAGACGTCCAATAAAAGTTCGACCTCAAAGTTTCGTGGTGTTGAAGTGTGCATCGTTGGAATGCAGGGAAAAATCTTTTTTATTGTTTCTTCATTTTTTTTACCACTTAAAACATTTGTTCCAAGTTTACGTCACGGAACCCTAATAAGGATTTTCAAAAAAATGTTTCAGTGATTTTTGGAGCCTAAATGGGCCAAAAAATTGGGAAGTACGAAGAAAAAAAACATTTCGCACATTCCAACAACGTAAACCTCAATACGACGAAAATTCCCTGAACCCCACTGCATCGCATTCGAGAGTGACCGATATTGCAATGTATGCAGTCGAAGTTTCCAGTGGGAAAATCATGACGTTGAAGTTTGCATCGTGGAAGGCAACGATTTTTTTGTTCATTTTCCATTACTTTATCACTGTTCTTATCCGAAGTCTTCTTCTTTTTTTTTTTGCACATTTAGGTCGTAAATCTCTCCTGAGAATGCGTGAAAGGTTCGAGTTATTTTCACAGCAAAAATTTGCACTAAAAACTACTTTTCGTTGCATTTCAACGCTGCACAGTTCAACACCATAGCACGTTAGTTTTTCAGGCTGAAATTGAGCTGGGTTGGAATACGATGCTGCGACTGTATCAAACATTATCGAAAATTTCGCCAGTCTGAGCGGAGCTTGGCGTGAAAACGCCGGAAGCTTTTTCGCCAACCATTGGTGTGTGCGAAAATAAACGCTTCCAGAACTTCCCTGCACTATTTTTCATGTGGATCCGTCAAGCAGAACTCGAGAAAATGCCCTTCCGCTTTCATAAGGAAGCACATCTGTTCTGGTCATGTAATTACGAGCATGTGATTAAAGTAGATTTAAAGAAAGACTGATTTTATGAACTTCACAGAAAATGCTCTTTCTTAAGGAGGTACGATCACTTCCACGGGGTCGAAAAAGAGTCTAAATTTATTTTACCCACAGCTGCTCTGATTAATGTTTACTTATGTTGATTATTCGTATTATCGATTATAGTGTGCCAAATGTTGTGGTAAATGATGAATTTATTGCACGTGAAGAAATAAAAGCTGAAAAATTTGATTGTCAACGACTCGGTAGTAATCTTCGTAATAATATTAACGTAATAAAATTCAAGCCTATTAAAATAGGCTTGAATTACCTCAGCGGAATTACCACGATAGGCAGAATATAATTATACATATTATTGATACGTGATAAATGATAAAACTCCATAAATTGTTGTTTGCATATTTTGTGGCGGCTTCTATTCAAATTAATTTAAAAACAAAGCTGGGTTATGTTCGCCAAACGCATCAGCTGTCACTCGCGACGTTGCTAAGTCTGTGGGTGCTATTTCGTGGTTCTGACCATTTTCAACCGGAAATTGAAACTTTCTTGTAATATAGTGCTTTAACTACACGGTGAAGATTGATTTTCTTATTTTTTACAATATCTATTATATCTAATCTATCGAATTTCCGTTTTCCAACGGGTTTAGTTGGATACGTGATTAGAAAAATCACGATCATCGCACTTCCGGTTGACCGTCTACATCAGACGACGTGCTTCGGTAACTCAAAGTGCCCGACTTTGCAGTTTTATTGCGAAAAAACTAAACGGTCAGAATAGCTCAAATGTTGGCAATAGGCGCAAAAAATAATCGTCAAAATCATATAAAAATTTAAAATCCGAAAGTTGGATTCGTAATAATGATCGTACCTCCTTAAGATATATAGCGTTGGTGTTTTATGGGGCGATGATGAAATTTCAGCTCAATACGCGATTTTTCCAAGCAGCTTTACCAAATTGTCCAGATGTTAATTCTTCAACGACGAAGTCGAACTTGCGGAAACTTAGAAATTGGACTCTTGTTATGACGTACCTGCCAGTGTCATAAAAACAAATCGTCATTCTTCAGCATCCATCGCTAGAGTGCTCGATCCTCGTTGATTAATCAATTTTTATATCTCGCATTATCCCTTTCTTCCTATCCTCTCGCCCATCCTTCTCCTTCAACGATTTTCATCGACCTTTCGATACACTTTATATCGCCACTCCACATTCCCAATATTAGGTGTACACAAAGTTCTCAGCTTTAGAATAAAAACAGCTGTGCTGAATATTTGAACGAAAAAATGTCCAGGTCTGGTGCTTGACATAACCTCACATAACAGCTTAACGTAACCTCAAAATATACGTCGTGAGCACAGTGAGCAAAATGAGTTGCAATAACGCGCATATCAGGCACTGTATGCTTTTCGCGTTCGAATTGAGAAGGAACACTCCCGAGGCTAAGAGGATGATTTGTCAGCAGGGCTGGGCAAAATTGTAATAAAAAATTAACAAATACAAATTACTTAAGGTAATTTGTAATTAAATCGTATTCCATTAAAATTACTTTTAGTAATAATAATTGAATCGGAGTTCGTTGAAATTACTTTCGATAATTGTAATTGAATTAGAGTCCATTGAAATTATTGCCAGTAATTGTAATTGAATTGGAGTTAATTAAAATTATATTGAGACATTTTAATTGAATCGAAGTTCATTAAAATTACTTTCAGTGATTGTAGTTGAATCAGAAATCTTTACAATTATTTTCAGTGATTGTAATTAAATCAGAAATGATTAAAATTACTTTCAGTAATAGTAAACCACGCAATATGGTTTCATTAAAATCTTTTTGCTTGAGAGAATTCTATGCATCGAAATGAATATCTCGTTTTTTTTTTTCTTAAAAACGAAGCTTTTGTGTACAATATTTTGCAAAAATATTGTATAAAAAATAATTTTAGCGAAATTTAAGTTGCGCCATTCGAAAGAGCGGCCTTGAAAATAGTCGACAAGGTACTTTAGGAATTTTTTCCCCGACATTTTCATGGTAAATAATCACGTCGAAAAGAAGACTTGTGAAAAGTGTCTTTGTGACGTTAAAGGGTTAATCGTAAGAAAATTGTAATTGATATAAAAAAGTAACAATTTCCCCAAGTAATTGTAATAAGCAGCAAAAAATTACAATTTTTTCAAGTAATTTCATTTGGCAACAAAAAAATTACAATTATTTCGCGTAATTGTAGTCGATAATCACAAAATTACAATTGTTTATAGTGACTGTAATTGATAAATAAAAATTTATAATTATTGCCCGTAATTGTAATTAGTGACTAAAGATTGCAGTTATTTACAGTAATTGTCATTTAAGGGTAATGAAATTACAAAAGTAATGTCTGCTGCCCAATTCTGTTTGTCAGGCATTGGGCGAAAATGCCCTATCCATCAATACTGTGAAAAAGTCGTTTATCAAACGAAGCAAGCGAATATTACTATCCCGATTAAAATGTACCTTGATTTTACCTAGATAAATCATTACTTTCATGAAAGAGGAAAACTTATTTGCACACCTAACAATTAACAATCGCCAATGAAGAATTCCGCAATAATGTAACTGATAGTCGGTTCTCCGGTCGTAAAAATCGACAGAGAGGGCCTTTAAGGCGGGATTCTACTTTGAAACTTTGAAAAGGCTAAATTGGATGAAAACAACCACCTGGAACACGTCGAAGGCATATTATATGGCCCAGGCATCGCTGATTGAGGGTAAGATAATTTTTTCTACGATTTATCACTCACCAAAACTTTAAACGCGTTTTTCTCGAAACGACATTTTCAAGTACCGTGGTCGTGATTACTCAAAAAGTACTGAACCGATCCTTATGAAATTTGGATCACATATTCTATATGTGTGTACCAACCGACCTAACTACAATCAACTTAAAATTTTGATTAGAACTATTTTTTTATTGCAAAAAAAGACCCAAAAAAAAACGCATTTTTTTTCGTATTTTAGCCGCCATTTTGTTAATTTTGCACGTATATAAAATATTCTAGTTAGGTCGGTTCCTGAAGACATACTGAACATGAAACTATTTGATTTTTTTGTTTCAGACCATCCGTCGGGAAGATTTCACGACCACGGCAACGGTACCTGCTTTTCGAGGCGTTGGCTTTAAACATATTTTACGTGTACAAAAAATGAATAAAATACATTAAATTTTTTTTTTATGTACTTAAAGAGTGTATTTATTGAACAGTTTAAACCCCATATCGATATCTTTAATAGTATTCTCAGAAAAAATTCACGAAAATAGCGTTTTTTTCATGGTTTCAAAGTAGAGTCCCGCCTTAAACGACCGTCCCGCGTGCTGTGTCGATGCCCTCGCCCGGCTTTCGGCCATGTATATAATGGCGAAAGTGTAACGCATCCAACAACTCGCAAGTTATACAATTCCCCGATACGAGAGTAAAACCCAGCTATTATGTCCGTGCTCTAAAAACGCGCTATTTTTATTGCGCGCTTCGTTACGAGAGCATTGTAAAAAAAAAACGACGAAAAACAAGAAGAACGAATAGCTCGATCGTTGTGATCGTGGATTAAAGCCGTTGTGCGATCTGGTTTGATAAGCTTTGACAAAACACCGATTTTTCGTCCTTCCCATCGGTCTATATTTTTCGAGACGTGACTTTTCTTGTTTTTCAGCAGTTTTGAGCGACGGTAATTAATTTTTTATTACAGTGGGGTCGTTTCTTGCTCACTCGGTTTGTTTGGGTTAAGTCATGGATGTTACGCATCGAGTCCAAAATTCCCTGACTGTTTCAGGTTTCCCACGCAGTTTTGCAAATACTCCAGGGAAATTGGCGTCAAATAAGGAATATAATTTTTTTTCGGTTCAAATATACAAAAATGTTATATATTAAAATAAACAATGTCTAAAATGGAAATTAAAAAAAATCAACGACTAAAGCAAAAAAGACATTAAAAGCGAATGCAGAACCTGTTCTTTACTATCGAAATAAATTTTTACACGAGTGTCAATTAGAGTAAATTAGTTTTCCAAATTTTCGATGTTCGGCACATGACATAATTTTTTTTTGTATATAATAAAGAATAATATAATTTTCTTTTAATACAAAAATCTTTACCTTCATACTTTGCAGTTTTTTTTTGTTCAAGTCGATTTAATTTTTTGTATTTACTACAAAAGGCAAATTTTGGAAAAATTCTAGAGAATTTTCAGAAATTCTCCGATTTTTCCCTGATTATTTCAGGAGGAAAGAAATTCCCTGAGTTTTGCCGGTTTTTCCTATTTTCCATATGCGTAACAGCCATGGTTGAGCAAAGAATTTTCCGCTCCGAGGAGAAAAGTTCCGTCGAGTGTGGGCTGGTAGTGAAAGGTATCTCGAAAGCAAGGGCAGGGACACCGGAAACAACGATACACATGCATCATTTTTCCTCTGCTCGTCTCACGCTTTATTAGAAATAAAAATGATTATTAATTAATGAAATTAACGAAAAATGGTGCAGTTCACCATTGTCACTGTTTGTGCAAAGGATGACTCATTCGCAATTAGCTAATAGGCCGATTTCGACGTTCCGGTACGGTCGTTCGTCACAATAAATAAAGAGAGGAGAAAAAAGGACAATTTTGCAAGCTGCATACGAGCAACGTGACTGGGGTTCGAGTGCAGCTCGAGGAAATTGGCCGAAAGCGTGAAACAAATTGAATAACGAGCCAGGGAAGGGCAACGTCGAAAGAGGCGAACGGAGGGGGTGTCCAGTTACATTCGATCGGTATGGGCACCTATGCAGGGAGCCTTGCAGGCAATTATTTGTTGACAGCTGACGAAGAAAAGTGCTCCGCTCGAACGAGCACAGTCGCGAGAATAATTATGGGAGCCGATCGTCCGACGCGTCTGCGAAGGCGTCGCGACCGTTAAAAGGTCGAAGAATTATTGTTGGTTCGTAAATTGACTCTACACTGACGGACCTGGACCTCGAGAAGGGAAGAGAGTCTAAAAAAAGGCATCCTTTTTCTACGGGCCACCAGGCCGCTATTTTCCATTTTTTATTAGAATAAAAAATTGATCCAAGTACCTACACATATATAGAATAAACCCTCCAAACCTCATTTTGATTGCTTCGTTAGGATTTTCGAAAAAAAATCCTAAAAAAGTCTTGTTTTCTGACCATCCAAAAATATAAAAGGTGCCTCGAAATGACCCGACATTTTAATTTATTAACAAAACGTATTATTCATTTGAAAAGTAGGAATATTTCTATCTTAATACAAATTATAAACATGGAGGTTATATGTGGAACCCAATATCCGATAAATCTGCAAAACATGATTTTGGATGCTAATGAAAGCAAGAAATTGAAAAGACTCTTCGTTGCATTCCAATGCAAACTTCACCCCCATTGGCATGCCGCGAACTAATGAGGTACTTTTGGATAAAAAAAAAGGAATCCGGTCAAAAGTGACGTTCGAGGGAATCAAAGAATGAGCAGTAAGCCTTACTGTCCATCCTTTGATTCCGTCGAAGGTGACTACATCTGGGCAAGCTGCTGCCCAGATGCTGTCGATCCGTTCAAGCAATTGACAACGATCCTACCATCCTCCAATCACATTTTCTCCCTTTCCGGCCTCCGCTCTCCTTCCTACCCAGTGTCCAATCTTTCCTGAATTCTCCACCCCAAGTCCAGCGAATAAGGAAACACGGCATTCTCGACAGCCTCCGATCGGTAACGTGCCTCGACTCGCCAACTTATTTCCACTAAATTCAACGAACCTCACAACTGACGGCGAACGTTAAAAAAAGGTAAAGAGAAGTGGACGAAAATCGAGAAAAAAAATCGCGGTATTTCATTTCGCTTTCTGCAACGGAAAAAAGGAAAAGCAGCGAAGTATTCCGGTCAGTGCATACATAGGGAATCGTCGAGTCCTTCGAACGGGGAAATTCCGGTACCGTCTCGCAAACGGTGCCTTTTTTGGTCGATTCCCAAGATCGGAACGTTTGCGGGTGAACGTTGCGACGTGGATTGGAAAGAGATCAGGTAGTAAGAAAAAAAGGGGGGACCCACACAGAAGCCGAATTTGTCCAATGGCGAAGTTTGCGCGCAGCGATGCAGTCTTGGGCTGCAGGCGTCGCCGGGCAAAAGTGTCGAAATCGCACGAGCCGTTAAAGACACACCCCGACACTGTTGCGGGTCAAATCGCGGCCTTTCACCGTCTTTTAACACGTGCCACGAGGTGTCCCAACGCGCGAGCTCGTCGAGTCGGACTCGACGGACGCGTTCGTGAGACGTTTCTTTTTTCGCCCTGGCCCATATGTTCGCCGCCGTTTGTCGCATAGCCCCGAAGGATAGTCAAGGTCCGCGGCTGAGCGTACGAAACGTTCGAGATCGAAGGACCGAGCTCAAAGGGACCAAAACCATACCGATAGTCAACGCTGCGTAGACCTAACCAATCTGCGATAGTTATTAGAGCGCCTACACTGCTAAAAAGTATATTTAATTTAAGGGGTTACCCCCACTTGCGATTTTGAAAAAATCGATTTTTTTTATTGCATTTTTTTGAAGTATAAGTATCTGAGAATATGTCCTGAAAATTTCAAGTCGATCCGAACAAAATTGACTGAGATGTGAGCGTTGAAAGAGAAGAATCCGTGAATTGAAGAACTGAAATTGAAACTTTAAACGCGTTTTTCTCAAAATGGCATTTCTGAAGTCGGTGACCAAGATTACTCGAACACTAATGAACCGATCTTCTTGCAATTTTGCAGGCTTATTTAATACATAAAAATGTAGTCTTTAATCGTTCGATTTTTTTTTTTCGAAAAAAATGGCCGTTTTATAGCCAAAAAACGGCCGTTTTTTTTTCGTTAAAATCGAACCATTAACTTTGACTGTCCGCCATTTTGTGAAAAATGAATATTTTTTAAAATCCTTCGATTAAAGACTAGTTTATACTTATATTTGACTAAATCCATCCGCATTTTTTTCTCAGATGATCCACTTCGCCGCAATGTTGCTCACCGCAAACCGTGTATATAAAAACATTATTTCATTGACGGCCATTTGCCACTAAACAATGTAATATTTTTCAATAAAAAAATTACTGAAATTTCTTCAAGATGTGTTCTTTAAGATGGTATATTGATCGATTAAAAAAGTTTTGTAGTTTTCTTTAAAAAAATTCATGAAAAAGGCCTTTTTTTGCGCTACAAGTGGGGGTAACGCTTTAAATGTAAAAAATCCAATCGATTCTTTGAGTAGATTCAACTAAATTGTTTTTTGAACAGATGAAACCGAATCACAGTTTTACCAGGAGTAAATAAAATATTCAGTTATCAGACGATATTAAATGGACCTGGATTTGAATAAATAAATAAGTTCAGAATAAATGATTCCAATAATGGAATACAGTTGTAAACATTTGATTTTACGAAGAATCTAGTTAATTCGAATTTTAACAAATCAAATAGCCGCATCCAGTGAATATCAATAGAATTTTTCTGCCAGTGTAGCTCGTATCAATAAGTTTTGGTGAATCGAGCCGATTATCCGAAAGGGCAACCGCACACAAATCGAAGTAACGCCGTTCGCTATTGAGATCACCAACAAGTGGTTGCCGCGGGTCGCCTCTTTTACGTTTCTTATTGCGTGGGGGCGTGGGGGGCGTGTTTCGATTTGCCATAGCGACTGACCCTCGTTGAGATTCCCGAGAACGAACAATGGCAACTGAGAAACAAAATTGATAAATAAATAACAAACGCCCCAAGGGGCAACGGGACTAGGTGCCGATCGGATTTTTCGATCTCGCGATATCGAAACCGGACTAGCTCGATGATGAAAGTAATTATTCCCGACGAGACACGTTCGCGAGGAAACGGCACAATGATTCGACGGAAAAGAACAACAAAAAAAAATAGCGTTGCCCAATGCAAGATTAATGACTGAGCCCATACGGCTGGCTTGTCGAGAGGGAATCTAAAAATGGCGTTTAGAGTGCTTGAACGAATTGTATCATACCCGTGAGTTCTCAATAACGGAATTGTCAGTCCGTTCAACAGTACCAACCACAATGCAGCGTTTTACTAATTTCGCAACAACGAGCTGCCGAACTTCGTGTCCAACTTCGTTATTTTTCAACCGATTTGCAGATGAAGGATCTCTTCAGCCCTCTCGCTGTCCCTCGCCTTTGATTTCATTGGAATATCATCGACCGAACTATGGTAGTGAAGTTTGCATCATTGGAATGCAATGAAATTTTTTTTTTCGCCCATTTAGGCTACAAAAATCACTGGGAATTTTTTGAAGCTCATCATTAGGGTTCTATAACCTAAATTTCGAAAAAGGGATTAGAAAGTAATAAAACTAAGAAATGAAAAAATAAAGGAGGATTATCTTGGATCTCAATATTTTTCTATGAAAAAATTATGCAATATAGGTCAAATATAGCCAAATATATTCTTAATTTTCCGAACCCATTAATTGAGCACTTTTCTTCCAAAAAATTCTCGAAATCACCCAAATTTTCAGCGCTCACACTGGGACAGTCCCTTAAATCCCTCACTAGGGGTCAATAACCGAAAGCTGCAAAAACGAGTTCAGATTCTAACGAAAATAAATAAATGGAAAAATAAAGAGTTAAAACAACGGCACCAAAAAAGTGACGTTTCCCACGATGTTGAAGTTTGCATCGTTGGAATGCAACGAAAACTGTTTATTGTTTCATGATTTCAGTTCCTTCGTCATCAAAAGTCTCACACTGCAAATGTGAGATTTCTGATGACGATGTTGAAAAAACGTTTGAATGACACTCGTACTCGAAACGTGCAAAAAAAAAAAGAGTTCAGGCCGTTGAATTTTCGTTACTTCCCAACGAAGCAAACCTCGATATCGTTTTTTTCCCTGCACTTGAACGGCGCATGGTTCGAATGTGATATCGTGTCTATGGGTCCGTGGAACGCGCACCCACCGAGAGCCTGACCTAGCTCGGCTGTGCACGTTTGTATCTCGATAAACGGGACAAAGTGGAACGCAACAGAGGCGTAGGCATATCGTTACACACGAGGTATAAAGTCGCGTGAGACAGCCGTGAGAGAACACCGAAGTGAAATGGCCAAGAGAGAGAGAAGGGAACGAAATGGTGTACAGCGCATTCGTACACGAGGTCGCATTCATTGATTTCCGCAACGATTCTCGACGCGAAACAGTGAGAACGTCGGATTCAGCTTGTCTTTTGAGGTTTTTTCTGAGGAGGGGGGGAGGGGATGTTGAAAGGTGCGCCGTTGGATTCGAGAATCACCGGGATGGCTAATGGAGAGAGGCGGTAATCTTAGGCAAGCCACGCATGAATCATGAGGAACTTCCTCCTTTCGACCGCCGTTAGCCAGGCCTTCAAATCGACTCGGAACTACCGGACCAGTTTGCCGGGGCAAAAAAGGCCCGCGAACGTTGATAAATCGCGGAGAAAGAGAGAGAAAGAGTCCTCCGGCTGTGAGGCTCGCTTGATCTGCAGCATGCTGCAGCAGCAGGCTAGTCACGTGATCGGAAATGGATCGACACGTGTTGCTAATCGTAAGATGCTTTGTGACAACAGGTCAAGTCGAACTTGACTCGAAAGTGGTGAAAAGTGTTCGAAAGTTGCTGCTGCGTGCCAAAATCACTTGAACATACTTTCATCATCATCGAATCCAAAGGAAAAGGAAATTAGATTTTGCTTACACGAGTATTAGGTATACTTGTATCAGTATACCTGTTTACGACGTTGAATAGTATCTCGCTGTTGTCCAAGCGATGACGTTGCCAGAACTCCGTGCGTGTAGTTTTTAGATAGTAACGCATCTATAAAGTACTATAAGCAAGCTTGAAGTCCAGTGTGTGTCATTTCGTTCGAAGCGTGAACAACTTTTTGTCTCATGGTGTTAAACAAGTCAAGCTGCACTTCTGCACTTCGGTATCCAAAACATCTACGGCCGAAGCGCACAGAATTCTTGTTGAAACTTATGGCGACCATACTCTGCTGGAAACAAAATGCAGAGATTGGTTTAGACGCTTCAAAAATAATGATTTTGATGTGTTGAATCGGAGGCATTGCTTCGCGAAGACTCATGTCAGCTGGTAGCTGAACTTGCCGCATCATTAGGAGTTGATCACACGACAGTTTCGAAACGTTTGAAAGCATGGAAAGATTTAAAAAAATAAAGCATTAATTTTCACGAAAAAACGGCGAGAAGTTATCCAACGTTCCAGTATTCACGGCCTGAATGGGAAACGTTATTGAGTTTTGTCCCAAAAGCCTGAACTTCACGATTCCATGCAGTCACAGACGTTCAACCGATAAGAGGCAACTGCTGACCGCAGCAAGCGGTAAACGAACGAGGCACTTTTGGATCGAAGAGGGATTCGGTGAAGACATTCAAGAGAATGGGAGGATGAACAGGCAGCCCAGATGTGGCTGTAACGGACTGGTGTTAACGTCCGTGTCCCCCTCGGCTATAATTACGGATCAACTAGTAGTTATCCTAGGATCCTCTAGTCATAATTAGCTGGACAGCACCATCCCGGGAGATGAGGAAGCGCGCTATTCCACCCGGGCATTTCCTCCTTTCGCCTTTCCTCGAGCCCCTGGGGCTGCGGCTCCCGTTAGGCATAATCAGGGCCCGTTGAGGCCTCCTCATAGCCTCGTACCGAGCGTTCCCGCAAAGAGAGTCTAGATCAGAAACGCGGCGAGCGGAAGTGGGAAACGCGCGTCCTTGAAGGATCCGCGACGTCGCCCGGGGGAGACTTTATCCGCGTAACGTTTCCCCGATAAAAGCGTCAAGCGGCGATTCGATGAGGCGTGCAACGCGGCTGGAAGCGAGACCGAATAGAAAGGTGTCCTCAGAGGCTAACAAATTTATTTTCATTCCGGCTTGGAAATGTGTTTCGTTCTCGCAATAACCGGCCAATTCAGGTGATTGGCTTCGCGCCAAATGCGATTAAGGCTCGTGTGTTCTTTTTGCCGCCCGGCCCGATTCCCCAATCCGATTTGGCTGCGTTATTTGGCGGCCGGTTGAACAACGACAAAAAAGAAAACCGAAAAAATTAGATACAGCAACAGTCACCTATCGGGGCGTATGGCTGCGCGTGGAAGACGGATGGAATGTCCGTATAAGAGCTCGAAAAAAGCGCCAGTTCACTTTTCGAAATCTCTTTGCGCGTCCTTGGGCTGGAAGTGGACGAGAACCGTGAGAGACAGGTCGTTACTGGTTCTCTTTCCCTCCCTCTCTCTCTCTCTCTGCAGATTGTAACGCCCGAGTCACGTGTATCTCACGTTCGATCGGATCTACATCGATCGCTGGTAGATACGAAAGCCGCAACGGGTTCGCGCGCCAACGCAATACTTTATGCGCGCTCCAGATTATCCAACGGTTGGTGCACATACGGGGACGAGGAAACCGGAAAGTTTCGTACGCCGATTGTTCTGCCTACACACAGGCGAACGAACGGCAAAGCCACGCGAGCAGTCTCGCACGGATGCTGCGGGAAATGGCGTGGGGAAGTCCTTTCCATGTTTCACTTTTCAGCATGTTGCAGCATCAATTGTCCCTTGCAGGTTAAAATACCCTGGCTGGCTGACGCGAAAGGCCCTTCACTGTATATCGCTTTACAACTGCTAAGCTCGATGGAACTAACAGCGTGGCGTCGACACCCAAAAAATGGACAAACCAAGCAAGTGGCAAACATCCGTTCGGCAAACATCCATTTCGGCCATGCAGCCATGCTGCAAACGGAAGCAGTTATTGTGCGAAAAGAAAAGCGTATGGGAGCTAACGTGCGGGTGTAAAATCAAGCTGCGAGGAGCGCGTGCCTGTCGTACGTGCAATTACGCGATAATCGCATTAACTCGGACTCGAAGGTGTGTACCTGAGCGTCCGAGCCTACGGGAAGTGCCGTTACGTCCTATCTCGATCCAGCGCCACTCGTTCCACCGCCTCACGTGTGCACCTACATAACTGGACGACACCGCGAGAGCCAACATCCATCCCCGGTCAATCAACCTAATTTATCCATTCCGAAGAACAAGACTCGTCTTTCACTGCCCTGCGACCACTACCGGTATTCTTTTTACGGAGACATTCCATACCAGAACGGGCGATCGTTGACCCCATTCGCCATCTTTTGATTGAGATCCTTACTGCCCGAAGGCGCGAGGGGAAGAAAAGAAAAAGAGCTGCAATCTTTCCCAATATTCTTGTGGTCTCGATATCGTTTTACGTCACATCGGGGCTTCTGGTGAGGTTTCAACCTTATATTAAGGTCTGGGAAGAAACTTCCATCTTATGTTGAGGTCCGCGGAGAGGTTTTCACCTTATATCGAGGTCTGCCCAGGGGGTTTTCACCTCATATTAAGGTCTGCAGAAAGGTTCTCCTCATATTGAGGTCTGTGGTGAAGCACCAACCTCATCTTAAGGTATACGAAGAGGTTTTCACCTCGTATTAAGGTCTGCGGAGGAGTTTCCACCTCGAATTAAGGTCTGTGGAGGGGTTACGAACTCGTATTAAGGTCTGAAATTTCCATCCTCTATTGAGGTCTGCGGTGAGGTTCTCGCCTTGTATTAAGCTCTGCTGAGATGTCTTCACCTCATATTAAGATCTGCTAAGATGTCCTCACCTCATATTAAGGTCCGCTAAGATGTCCTCGCCTCATATTAAGGTCTGCAGAAAGGTTTGCTCCTCATATTAAGGTCTGTGGAGAGGTTTCAACCTCATCTTAAGGTATGCGGAGAGGTTTTCACCTCGTCTGCGGAGGAGTTTCCACCACAAATTAAGGTCTGCGAAGGGGTTACGAACTCACATTAAGGTCTGCGGAGAGGTTTTCACCGCAAATGAAGGTCTGCGGAGGGGTTACGAACTCATATTAAGGTCTGCGGAGAGGTTTCAACCTCATATTATGATCTCTAATGAGGTTTTATCACCCTAGTGCTGATTTTGATACGTTTGAATTTTGAAGAAAAGAAACTGAAAAATGGAATGGCATTGAAGTTTGCATCAATGGAAAGCAAAAAAAATCAATGTTTTTAGATTGCCGAAGCATTTTTTGGCGGATTTTTGCTACAAAAATCAGGGTCCTTACTAAAAATCTACAACATGAATTGACTAGAAAATATTTTCGATGATAATGAAGACAAAAGAAGAAAAGAAGGATTTTCGTTGTATTCCAACGACGCAAACACCGTGCATCGTTGGAATGCAACGCAAATATATTTCTCTCGTATTGTCGATTTTTTTGGCGCATACAGTCTACGAAAGTCATTGGAACGTACCGATTAAAAATGTATTACCAAAAACGGCAAAATAAAGATTTGAGATAATAATAAAAATGAAGAAATGAAAAAATGCAAAAGAATTTTCGTTGCGTTCCAACGATGCACACTTCGAGACAATAAAATGGTCTGTTGAAAGTGTTGTGACAGCATCTGTGAAGAGCTCCACCTTTCGTACTCATTGTACCTCCGTAAGAAGAATTTCTTTTTCTCCACACACTTTTGTCCACGGCTTGCTCAGTAAAATTGTTTTTTCGCCCTTCGAGACCCCTATCGTTTCATGTCCCATAATTTCAGTATCCCACGCAGAGGCGTTTCGACACACTCATCCAAAAAATGGGCCGTAACAATGACATACTTTGTCACGGGCAATGACCTTGTCGCGAAAGGAACGTACAGATTAGAAAAATGATAGAAGCGCGGCAAAGGGAACGATAAGTTATAAAAGCGTTTGACAAGTTGTCGATCGCAAGTTTATCGATTAGCCAACAATCTTACTTTCGGTTCGAGCGACGATCAATGGGAGCCGATCTTTTCGTCGTTCGCAGTCACGCACTTATCCTTTCTCGTTTCGAACGTGAGCGATTCGTCAGAGGCGTGCCAAGATAAAAGGAATCGAGAGGAAAACAATGAGCTCTAAGGGACACGAAGGTCGGGCCATTGATCAGCGTCGAGATTTCGTAAACTGCCGCGGGTGGGTTCACGGCGTCAATGGCCGAGCAATTGCGCGTGGAAGTTTCTCCACCCGGCTGGATCGAAACGAGACGAGGGCCCCCCGAAGACAAAGTGACTCGGACTCGACCGTTTTTCGGGGGTCTCGACACGTGGGCTTGTGGCCTCGAGCCGGAAACGCGTCAAGCGTTGAAAACATGTTCCAGGCTTGTTGTTCCTGGCTCGGGCCAGGAATATCTGAACTTCCGCGAAAAGTTGCGGCATGGCCCAAAGTGTCACGTCACTCCGATTCGCGTACGTGGAGCACGTGAGGCCCTGAACGGTCCCGCCGTCCGTGTTTGTGTTGGCGAGGTGGGCAATCGGGCGAATGCATCACGAGTGCAAAAACGTGCAATCGCCTGCAGGTACGCGCACTCGCGACTCGGCGCAACACCCGCTTTGCTACGTACTCCGGTGACCCGTGAATATTTTGTCGACCATTGGCGGAACGTTCACCGATGGTGGATTTTGCTCTCTGGGCTATGATGCCGAGCGAAAGGCGCGGCGAGCCTCGTGGCATTCCATTCTGCCGCAATCCTAGCCACGAAATTCTACAATAAACGCTGACAATACGCGGGACGCCTTTGCCACACTTTTTTCCACGTACTCCGCGCACCCCACAAATCATTTTTATTCGACGGGCACGAAGGAACGGCGAGGGGGAAATCACTTTTCGAAAGTAATATCTTTTGACAGTAGATCATCTTATCAATGTTCCCTGAAAATTGTAAAGCGGTCGGATAAAAAATGACGGGTTTATAGGATGTTATGTTGACATTCGTCGTTCGAAACTTTAAGGAGGTACGATCACTTCCACGGGGTCGAAAAAGAGTCTAAATTCATTTTACCCACAGCTGCTCTGATTGATGTTTACTTATGTTGATTATTCGTAATATCGATTATAGTGCGTCAAATGTTGCGGTAAATGATGAATTTATTGCACGTGAACGAATAAAAACTGAAAAATTAGATTGTCAACGACTCGGTAGTAATCTTCGTAATAATATTAACGTAATAAAATTCAAGCCTATTAAAATAGGCTTGAATTACCTCAGCGGAATTAACACGATAGGCAGAATATAATTATACATATTATTGATACGTGATAAACGATAAAACTCCATAAATTGTTGTTTGCATATTTTGTGGCGGCTTCTATTCAAATTAATTTCAAAACAAAGCTGGGTTATGTTCGCCAAACGCATCAGCCGTTACTCGCGACGTTGCTGAGTCTGTTGGTGCTATTTTGTCGTTCTGACCATTTTCAACCGGAAATTGAAACTTTCTTGTAACGTAGTGCTTTAACTACACGGTGAAGATTGATTTTCTTATTTTTTACAATATCTATTATATCTAATCTATCGAATTTCAGTTTTCCAACGGGTTTAGTTGGATACGTGAGCAGAAAAACCACGATCACCGCACTTCCGGTTGACCGTCTCCATAAGACGACGTGCTTCGGTAACTCAAAGTGCTCGACTTTGCAGTTTTGTTGCGAAAAAACTAAACGGTCGAAACAGCTCAAATTTTGGCAATAGGCGCATAAATAATTCGTCAAAATCATATAAAAATTTCAAATCCGAAAGTTGGATTCGTAGTATCGATCGCACCTCCTTAAACGCTTTTTTCTCGAAAGTAGGTCTTCAAAGCCGATGAGCAAAGTAACGCGAAAGTTAGTGCATCGATCTCTCTTAATTTTTCGGGGCTTTTTGTACATGTGAAAATATAGTATTTGATCGAAGAATTTTTCTTACGATTTGATAAAATAAAAATGCCCTTTTTTCGCCAAAATCAAGATTCTCACTTTGAACACGCGCCATTTTACTTAAATTTGATATTTCGGAAATTTCTTCGATTGATCATAGAATGAACTAATATACTACCGAAAACTGATTGGTTTTTTTTTTATATTAGGTAACCTGGTTACGTAAAATACGTTTTCGAGACGTGCTTCCGTACATCGGCTACAAATCGATTATAATTAAATATTTTTACACGAATGTCTTACAGAGGGTTCTTCAAATCATACTTTTTGAAATAGCGAATTTTTTGTAGAAATTTAGCACCCCGATTATCCAAAAAAGAAAAATCCCAAAAATGAGCTGTTTTCGACTGTTGCAACTAGGTATAACCCGTTAAGGGGGGAGAGATCTTTAGGCGCGGAAACAATATGCTGATTTTCATGATTTTTTTTAAAGGAAAGTTTTTTTTCACCATTTTTGAGACTTAAGGTATATTCTATTACTACTTTTGTCTGTTACAAGGCATTTTTATTTATCAATCTTCAAAAATGGCGGAGGTATGGCACAGTTGTCTAAACTGCATTTTCAAAACTGGCGTGACGTATAGCTGAAAAATGAATGGATCGATTCTGACGAAATTTTGTATAAATCTTTCCAACCGTAATATCTAAAACACAAACCTAAATGTTATTGAAAATAAAAAGAGTCTTTATCACAAACTGCAACAATTTTATTCGGAAAATTCAATCCTTTTGTTTCAAAACGTACCGTTTCATCGACTTTCAACATTCCTCTTTTTTCGTTCATATTCTGCGTATGAGTGTTAAGGATGTTGAGTCCCTATGAAACATGTTAATGTTAATTGTTCAATAAATAGCCTCTTAATCGCCATGAAATTTTTACACGACGTCCTGAATACTTTTGTCAAAAACATACCAAATTTTGAGAATTCTATCAACATTACTTCAACCTCCTTTAGGGTTGAAATAAAAAATGATAAGAAAATTTTGAAAATTTCGTATGTTTTTGTATGAAGTATTTAAGAGGCCGTGTTAAAATTTCACGCCGATTAGGAAGCTCGTTATTAAAAAATTAACATTTTGTTAAGAACAATTTTTAAAAGAAATGAAAAAAAAAAATTATCAATAAACTTCGTTTTGTTTCCGTTGCTTTCAGTACATTGTAGATATTACAAAATTGAGAGGCCAAAAAAAAAACTTATTGCAAAGTTACATCAGTTTCCATAAGACAACATTTAACCTGTGAATGTTAATTGTTCAATAACGAGCTTCCTAATTGTCGTGAAATTTTTACACGACCTCTGAAATGCTTCCTACAAAAACTTACGAAATTTTCAGAATTTTATCATCATTTGTGATTTGGGACTGAACATCCTTAATGAAAGAAAACACTCGGGCGACCCGTATCGAAGACCGTACCATTCCATCGCTATTTTCAAAGACTGATAAATCATATTTTTAAATACAATTCAACATCCAAAACTAGTTGAGTATAATGCATACCCAAGTCTCAAAAATGTAGAACAAATCTTTTCTAAATAAAAAAAAAAAAAATTCTGCAAATCAGCAATTTTTTCCTCGCCTAAGCCTCCCTACGGCCCGGCTTGTCTTCAGCGTTCACAATCTCGATAGCTGCGAATGTTCGAACAACCGTTCCCTCAGAACCGTGAAGCCCGTGCGCATTGGCTCTCGTCCTGGAAATAATCGTTAAATCGTTGACAATAGTACGAATTAAATCGAAAAGTGAATTTGCCAACGAGTGAGGGAAAGCCGAAGTCCAGCGTGAAAGCACCGGCGCTCCGTCACGCCGTGCTCTCCGCTTTCCTCGCCGAGAGTTCAAAAATAGAACGCGTAATTTCCCCCAGTAGCCTCGTTTCCGCCGACTTCGCACTCTCGTTTCCCGCGTGCCTCGAGCGGTTCAGAGTCCAACGATCATTGACCCTCTGGCGTCCCTCTTGTTTCAGATGGCGAGGATTCGAATCGGCTGGAAATCCCTAACGGCGATCAATGTCATCGTTCTGGCGATGTTGACGGTGAGCGGTACTTCCGGTAGGGCTGAGATGCGAGCGAGACACGTGACGAGCGCCGTGACGGAGAATCATCAGACGATTCGACCGTTCGATCATCCGAGTCCAAACGCGTTGATCTCCGACGACGCCGAATCGAGTTCGGGAAGGAAAGTGGCGCACCGCTTGGTCGGCGGTCACGTGAGATTGGATGCGACCAGGGCGCCGTTTTTAACGGCCGACGAGAGCGCAACGGAGCGGGCGAGTGACGCGAGCGACGAGGCCACGTGGGACGACGGTCTGTTGATATCCTCAGCGGGCAACGGCGCGGAGAAGAGCGGTCGGAGGAGCGACGACGATGACGCCGAGAAGACGCTCTTGCAGCAGATCAAAGAGGGCAAATACGGCCTGATCCAGAACGAGCTGTATCCATCAAAACCCAAAAGACCTGGAATAATAAGTTACTCGGCGAATCCTGACGTGCCTAAGGACAACGCGAAGAATCTTGGTGGCCTTGACGAGGATGAAATATGGCTGGCCGAGAATCACGTGCTCGTGTTGCGCGGCGGTAATTTTCCCGACCACGAGAAGGACCGAGGTGTCAATTCGGCCACAAGCTCGAGCGATTGGTCACCGATCGACGATTACAAAGCGCCAAAGAGGCAGGTCAAAATACCGCCAAACCCGAAGATACCGCCCCCGTTTCCGGTACAGCTCGCCGATAACGGGCCCGTACGCGTCATCGGCGTCAATGCAAGCGCCGACGAGGCCTCGAACGATCAGGATTTCTCACGCGACAGGGGCTACCTACCGGGCCAAGGGCCGTTCTTCGCGATCACGAAAAACGGCACGTTCCACACGCAGGATCTGACGAGTCAGGAAAACACGATGAAGAAAACGATCGGCGAGGATCAGGAGAGAAGCGGCAAATCGAGCCGCGTGCCAGCGCGGGACACCGGGGTGATAGGGCCGTTTTTTTCGTCTCTACCACCGGGGGCGGTATTCGTCATGCCACCTGGCAATCAGTCGGACTACGACGAGGACGATCAATCAATTTACTATCCGCCGCCCTACAGCTTTTACTACAAGCAGGACAATTCGACCCCGGTGCCCCCGGGGCCCCTGGTCCCCGGTATAATACTTCCGCCCCCGCCGGACTTCTTCTCCAGCCTGGAAGAGAAGAAGCCCCTGGGCAAGAACCGTACGACGAAGTATCCGAAGCGGCCCGGGACGACAGCAGCGCCCAGGGCCCCTTCAACGTACCATCCAGCCCGGAAGTCTAGCCCGAAGCCCTACAAGGTCGCCAGCGCGTCTGGCAGCTCTCCGGGCAAAGCTACAACGGCCAAGTACACATCGCGCGGCGCTTCGTTCACCATGAAGCCCGTGAGCGACATAAAGTACAAGACGACAACGGCGCGATCGGCCGACGAGTCCAGTCGCTTGAGACCGAAGAGCACCCCGTCCCTGGGGCACGCAACGACACCATCATCGGTCGATCAAACAACGACAACGGACCACTCGGAATTCCCGACATCGCGGCCGAACGTCCCGGTGGTAAATTCGGTAAAACGTCTTCAAAGACCCGTTCCAAACGTCAGCAGCAACCCCGTGCCCCTAGTCACTTACTACTCCAGCTCGACACCTTCCATCGTTCACCAACCGGTCGAGGTTACTCCTGCCTCCGTCAATGACATCACGGAGGGAAAACAGCGCGGCCCGACCCATCAAGCTTCCTACTACTTCTACGAGGAGGCCGACGAAGCCAACCTCGTAACGACGGCCAGCCCTTCGATCTACTACCGGACCACCGAAGCCCCGTACTACGAGCCGCGAGATATCGCCCAGCAACATCAGCCACCGGAAACGGACAAGTCCTACTACGAGGCGCCGATCGTGTCGACCCAACGGACGCCCAAGCACTTCCGGCTCGACTCGTTGAAGCCCCTGTCGAAGACGTCCCTCCGGTACCAGCTGGACGATTCGGCGCCCGCCACCAACTCCGTCTCCCCGTCCGGAGGCAAAGGTCAACGCGAGCTCCAAGAATCCCCGTACTACGAGGACCCAACCGAACGGTCGCGACCTCAACTCCAATCGTACCACACCACTGCGAAACCACCGATCTACTCCGCCTTGCCTGAAAACGACTACGACGCGGCCACGAAGCCCAAAGCGATCTACCAGTACAGCTACGAGTCTGCCGACTACTCGAAGCGCCGAGAGCACGACTATTTCGAGCCCGAAAATCAACGGCCGTATTACGACGGGGCGCGCGAAAATCAAACGCCCGAGCCGTTCGACGAGTGGCAGGACGTGCGAGAGGAGAGCCCGCAGTACGATTACGATGCCGGTGAGACTCTGCCCGAGCAGGATATCCAAGCGGAGCGTGAGAACGACGATCGGCAGGGAAACCGGTTATTGTCGTACAGCACGACAACGGCCAGGCCCGCGATCGTCACAACCGCGAATCCTCAACAGGCGTACTACACGAGGCAAGATGATCAACTGTTGGACGACGTTACGCGAGAATACTTCACCAATTTTGGCAAGAAGCTGAGGGGTGAAAGTCTGCCGGGTACGACGCCGATCTACGCCGATACGAGACACGTTACGGACAGACCCGACTACGGGGAAGTCCAGTCTTACGTCTCGAACAACGACTACGACCGAGTGGAAGAGCGACGGGTTTACCAGCCACCCAGGGTCAGAGTACACTACGGCGATCAGGCCCAGAGACCCCAGTCCCTGGGGGGCGACACCCTCGTCAACTACAAGGATCCCTTGCCCCCGACGAATCCCCACAGCGAATGGATACCTGGCTTCAACCCCGGGCAAAACGCCAACTCACCCCTGGTCACCCATCGACAGCATCATACGGAAGTCGGCAGCCGAGCCTACGCTCGTCCCAACTTGCCCCAGGAACGCTTGAACCCAGTCGGAAACTACGGAGGACAATACCCCGCCGATGGGACCGACAACCCCCCGACGAACTTCATACCTCTCGGCAACTCTTACGGCACCACACGGCCCGTATCGTTGGAGGGAGACGTGGCCGTGAATTATCGCGATCCACGGCCACCCATCAACCCCGACGCCGAATACGTCGACCCTTCGACCCTACGAAACAACGCGGACGCGGCTTCGTACTTCGCGTACAGACTGCCCGGCGACGGGGGACACTTTTACTTCCTGACACCCCAGGCGATTAGCCACAGGCAGGACGAAAACGGCGGATATCTCTATTCGAGGCCTCGGGGCACGAAATTTTCCAGACAGAGAAGACGGGGACCGCGAAATTCTTGAAGACCAACACTAACGCCAGGCTTATCCTTAACGCTACAACCCTATTCGTAAAACTTTTTTCAGGAATGAGGATTCCTCTTTGGAGGCTCATTAGTTGTGGCGATGAAGTTCGCGTCGTTGATACGCAAAGAAAATGCTCTTTTCATTTCTTTTTTATCATCTTAGTTCTATCCTGCAACTTTTTTCCGCGGCTCAGGCTGTGGATCTCTAACGAGCGTTCCAAAAAAACGTTTCAGTGCAGTCGCGGAAATTCGCAAAAGGGCGATTTGAAAAAAGGCATTTTCATTGCATTCCAGTGACGCAAACTTCATCATCGTTGACTTCTTTACATCGAGGGTGGTCTACGGCTTCCTGGAGCAGACGATTGCTACCTTTCGTTAGTGGAAAATGCGCAGAAAATAATCAAGCGTAACCTGTCCGAGTTTATTTTGTACCGTTACGATCTCCAACGAATTGCTGGCAATGATGATGTTCAAGTTTTCATCGTTGGAATGCAACGATGTTTTTCTGCGTTTTGTCATTTCTTTATTTTTTTCATTATCCAAAGCCTTGTTTTGCGAATTCAGGTCACAAATCTCTAAGAAGAATAACACGTGAAGTCGTCTGAGAGATTTGTACAGCCAAAATCGGCGAAAAAAAATGGACTAATCAGGAAGAATCAAATTGCGTTGCATTCCAACGATGCAAACTTTAACGTCATGGGTAAATGATGTTGAAGTTTGCATCGTTGGAATATAACGAAAATTCTCCATTCTTTTCTTTTTATTTCTTCATTCTTATTATCATCTAAAGTGGTTTTTTGCAGATTTAGGTTACACATCCCTAATATATCCTCAAAAACGTTTTAGTGGTTTCGTAGCCCAGACGTGCTAAGACAAAATGGACCTGTGCAAAAAAACTGTTGCCTGCATCCGAACGATGCAAGCTTCAGAACCATCTTTCTTTCCCTCTGCACTAAACGGCAATCGCGAGATGCCATAACGACGATAATTGAAGCTACGAATAACATAGTGGGTGTCATACGTGCGATTGCTGTATCAGCACGACGCGCACAATATATTTATTACTTGTAAATACGACATTAGGTTAATTACGCGTAATTGTTCTTTAAACGCTTGATCAACGTGACCTCCCCGGCTCCCCGGTGTGGCGGAATGAAAAGACGAGCGGGGGCAGCCACTCGCAGGTTGGTTTGGATACGAATGAGCTCAGGCAACCCTTCCGATCGTGTAATCTTCAGTACTTTTACATTTGTACCGACGACTTTTCCGCATACTCGGCTGAACCAACTGAACTGAGCTGGTACAAGAGAGTCCAACGAATTGATTCAATTTTTTTGTGGTTGAAGATTGATAGGAGCCTTACGGAAATTCTACCATGGCGATCAACAATGACTGCATCACTGATCAGTTTTTTTCCATGTACACGTGCTTCTTTCATTTGCCTTCCAACGATACGTTCTGCAAACTTCAACCGGATAATTTCAGCTCTAGCCTGGTCTTCCATACATCCTTAAGGTATTCCTACAAAGATTGGCCACTTTTATACGTGCCTTCGAAGCTCCCTCAGCCTGACTCCTGTGATTAACGAATTTGAAAGCTCACAAAAAATGCGATAGAATCCACGGCACGCCTCGAGCGAATACGAGTCGTCTAATCCCCTCACGGGATCATAAACGCGTTTTAAGTTAAGGCTCCCTGTATCGCGCGGTGAATAAAACGTGTATGCCTTGCGAATCATCGATATCCGAACCAGTTCCATTTCCCAACTCGGAATACGATCGAAGCGAAACGTCACTTGCCCAAGATATTGAGCGATTAGAGAAAAAATTCATCGTCCACGAGTTGCAACGATGCAAACTTCACCATCGTTCGTAAAAACGGCTGGGATGGGATCCAATATCTTCGCATTCGCGTTTTTATATCGGTGACCCAACGTGCAATTGGGCACGATGGCAAATCAAGTTAACGGGCTACATACGACTAGGTGGGTGAAAAAATTGCATTTTCCAAAAATATTCTTTCGCGTTTTTCTCGAAACACGCGTCCAACAAAAACATGGCCGCGCCAACGCAATTTTTTTTGTTCCAAAGTCTCTCAATATGTGTATTGTGTTTAAAAAAATGCGTTTTTTTTTCATCAACCGTTTCCCTGAAAATAAAAACGATCGGAATTTGGCCATTTTTTTCGGGCCCCGGGGTAGATGTAGCCCCTTAAGCCGAAATGATTCAACAGGCTCGCAAAGTCGACTCACCGGTGTCGATCTCTTGAATCTGCGTCGGATCGGGCAGAGGGTTGTCGTGGAGCCGCAGATAAACTTCCATTGCACATTTCGCCGCCTTGAAGTAGAACGGATGCGAGCGCAGCACGTCCTCTAACCTCAAGAGGCCGACGTACGAGCGCAGCGTCATCTTTCGCATGCAGTACGTATGAAAGTCGAATTGATCCTCGATTATTTCCGAAAAGTGCTGCAAGCCGGGGATCATCATTCGTTAGAAGTTTCAACGCTAGAAATTCGTTCCGCGATTCTTTAAGATCTTTCGTAAGCGTTCCGGCGTTATTTGCGTATACGATCGTCGAGCTGAGTACTCGAACTGGGTAGGAATTTATTTTATGGAAATTGTTGATCATTGTAATCATTTCGTAAATTGTATATAGAATTTTGGAAAAATTTTGACTTTTTAGTAGAATTTTGCCGAAATGGATAAATTGTATGTAACATTTTATTTATACACACACACACACACCAGGTGTAGTACGAAACCGGATTTTTTTTGTAAAAATTACACGTCTGTTGTTTGAAAATGATAAAAAAGAATGGAGACGGCTTTCTGCGTCACATTCAATTGATCCGCGAGTTCTTGTTGACTTTGAGTGTCATTTTCATCCAATAAGGCTTGCAATTCGTTGTCTGCGAACTTTTTCGGTGGTTTCCCACGCTCTTCGTTTCTCACGTCAAAATCACCACTTTGAATTTTTCGAACCACTCGAAACAAGAGAATGTTCACCGTAAGCTTCGACAAGCATTCGATGCGATTCCGCAGAAGATTTCTTCAAATGATAACAGAAAACCAATGCTGTCCGCAAATCGTGGTTCGTAGGCACAAAACTCGACATGTTTAAGGTTATAGAAAAATATACCGGTGTAGGGAACTTGGGTTGTTGTGTGTTGAAAATCTTCGTCAGCTGTTAGAGGGATTTGATGGCGCTGCAAGAGCGGTCTTACGGTCCCTAAACTGATGGCTAGCATCATCTATAGGGAAATTCCGGTTTCATACTTCTACACCTGGTATACGTGTATATCTATATCTATATAATGTGTAGTTAGTTATAATTTTACAGAACTCTTCCGTTAGAACTTATAGTTCTTTTACTTTTCCCAAATATCAAAGAATAAATTAATGTACCAGGAAAGGTTCCAAATTTTCGACAGCTTTCAAAAACTCGCTCCGACACCACGAATGAAGCTCGTTCATTCGAAAAATTCTCAATGTTACTCTTACGCTGCAAAAAAAAAGGTATCTTGCGCCTGAAAATAGAAATTGTAAAAAAGAATGATGAAATTTGCATCGTTAGAACGCAACGAATGATTTTTTCCCCGGAATTTTCCTTGAGAGATTTAAGCTACGAAAATGACGCTTACATTCTGTAAGATTCTTATTCAGCGAACTACAACGTAAATCTGCAAAGTATAATTTTGGATAATAATTTAGACGATAATGGATCAAATTTCGTTCCATTTTAACGATCAACTTCAAGCGCATATAAAAAAAAACTCAACCCCACCCGAACTCTATTTTGCTTATCGCTGAGTTGAAAAAGTAACCGTGAATCGCCGGCGTCTTTGACGAAGCCGAATATTTCTTTACCCTTGTTCATAAAGGAATTCCAAACGCGTCTCGATTAGCAATTTTGAAAAACTCGCTGCAAGTAGTCTTCTTTTCAATCTTTGGCCGAATTTTAATCGGCGAATTTTCATTTTGTGACGATGCACTGGATCGGGCGTTGCGTTAAATATTGCATCGCAATGTTGGACCTCCGGTGTCCCCAACGATGAGCACCACCACCTCCGATTGAGAATCGTTAGTGAGAAGCATGTGCCACTTACTCGATCGACTTCGTGGCACTTTTTCAAGGCATCGCCGTACTTCCCGAGTCTCCGATAGGCGTTCGCCGCCTCCGTCTGTATCCACATACATTGCATCTCGTTGAGATTTTCCATTGCGAGGACGCCCTCTCGCGTGAATTTGCCGCAGGTTTCCTCCGCTTCCTTGATGAGATTTGCTCGGAGCATGTACTTGGCACATTTCGAATTGATGTAACGATCGGCTGTGTCCAATCCTTGCGCCTCGTCCAGCCACTTGTAGGCTTCTTGAACGTTGCCTGCGTGCTGAAACGAGACGAAGGTTAGCAATTACTTCTACATTTAAAAAAAAGAGAAAAAATCGGCGTTTCTATAGTTTGGGAATAACTGCTGAAGTTTGGAGGGAATCAAAATAAAAAATTGCGCACGGTTACCACGAGATTGATTGAAAAAAAGTAAATTACGTTCGGAGTTAGTTTGAAACGCATGTAGAAAAAAATATACATCGATTCAGAAAAAAAATGTTTAAGAAATTGAAACAAGAACTATTTTTTATTAAAACATGGGTAAAAATTGAGCAAAAAGTCAAACTTTTAAAATAAACTTGGTAAGAGAGGGAAAAAATTGTAAGCAACGGAAAAAAAAACACTCAAGCATTGAGAAATAATTTTCAAAAAATCTTTAACATTTTTCCTCAAGACGGGCCATACATTTAGACGGGAAAAAATTGAACAATTTTACGGGATTTTGAAAAGTAAGAAGTTATTATTCTACATTTATCAAACAGTACCTATACGTTAACGGTATATGTAAGTATACAAAACAATTTTTTTAAATTCATTTATCATCAAAATGGCGGAGCCTTGCCAGAGCGTTACAGCAATGCTGCCACGTGAGTAGCGAATCGGCGTGCAGTCTAGCTTCCCGTAAACTTTGATTTGCAAAGAAATTCAAAACATTTTACACTTAGAACGCGAATAGTTTCTATTTGACAGTAATTAAAACGACGAAAGTGCAAATTTAAGAGAATGGCACAGATTCACAATAAAAAATCAACATTTCAGGCAAAATTTCTGTAAAATTTGGATTAAAAAAAAAGTTTTTTAAAACATTTTTTAGAAGCCCGTTTCGTTGAGTAGAAGGTAGCAATATCCATACGTATAAAAGAACATCTACTGACTGATTCATCTACGCCGAGCAAAAAGCGCTGCAGCTAATTACATGAAATTTGAACAGGAGATTGCTTTCGTGACGTAAGCACCCACTAAGAAGGGATTTTTCGAAATTCAACCCCTAAGGGGAGAAAAGAGGTTGGTATGGAAATTAAAAAAAATCTGGTCGGATTTTCTTCAAATTAGGTCCGAATCGAACGAAAATCCCAAAATGTCGATCAATCATTGAAATCTGTCACACGGAAACTAATCAGAAAAACCAGCTTGGCGATCTTACCTTATATATACGACCTTTGGTAACGAAAAGTTCTATAAGCGTAGGGGTATGAGCTAGGGCGGCATCGATTTCGTTGAGCGCCTTTTCCGTCATTCCAAGATGATCGTAGTGCTGTGCCAAGTAGTAATAAGTCCAGAGAAGAGCGGACGCCGGCTCGCGGGGGTTGCCCTTCTCAAGGTCGTTGAAGTGGCCGTGATTCTTCAACGCGTCCTTGTACTCGAGGAGCAACGACTGTATCGTCTCGGCTTTCTGCTGGTCCGTGTACAGAGAGCGTAAATTCACGAATAACGGCGGTACACCTTTGTGGAGGCCTGGATAAACGAGTGAAAAAAGGGAAGAAAATTTAAACACACAAGGTCCTTCGGAGAGGCGCGATTTATCGATGAACCTTAAACAACGTCGGGAAAGGCGGGGGAGAGAGAGAGAGAGAGAGCGAGTTTATGGCAATTTTTTTATGGCTGACTGACCTTTTCGCAAATACTGATCGACCAACTGTTTGAACTGATCGCCAGTAGCGTAATTGAGTTGCAAGCGACGCGGCGCGAGAGCCCGAGGAAAGAGTTCCTCGTATCGTTGCAACATGCGAAGAGTATCGTCGGGGCTGGCGTGCCTCTCGGCCTCTGCTAATCTCGCGTAGTACGTCGTATTCTCAGGATTTATGCTCAAGAGATCCTTGTAAACCTGCACGGCCTCCGCGTGTTGTCCCAGCTCGAGCCTCAGTTTTCCTGCAAATTGTTCGTCGATTCGGGATCGTTAGTGTCATTGGGTCGGATGGAATGTTCTTCTTGTGCCGTCAATAGATCTCCGTTATTTATATACACAGGTGTTGAGTTTTTATTTGGATTTAAGAGGGCTCTAGCGAAGATGCTCGTGAGGTTAGGCTACTGCGAAATGACGAACACTTGTTCGCCCCTTGAGGGAACTCAAAATGAAGAGGAAGGTATGGTGCAGGAACTGCAAATTGAAGGTAAATTTGTGATTACAAGGATAGAACTGTTAGTAAAGGTTTCAACGCGATTTTCTCGTCTTTAAGGTTTTCAAAAAGGTGTACGAGATTTCTCGACATCCAATGCACGGATTAACTTGGAATTTGGTAGACTCATTCAGAGTAGTAGTAGTTTAATCTTGAACGACTTTTTTCTTTTTGACATTTATGTTTCATTAGTTATTAACAATGTCATTCTGCCTCTAAAATGCGAAAAAAATTCGATTTTTTAAATGGGATTACGATAACAATGAAGCTCGGTAATGCCTCAGTCAATGTTATAAATTTTAAGAAAAAAAAGCTTGTTTATTTTCAGATCACCCGGGTGGCCAAAATCAATGCAAGCTTGACTTAAAATTTGGTACACTTATTCAGTGTAATAGTAGTTTAGTGTTGACCGACGTTTTTCTTCGCAACATTTTTTTTCTCCATTAGTTAGTGACAATAATGATGTCATTTGTCCTCGAAAAATCGAAATGCAACATTTTGTTTTTCTTTGGTTATTAACAATGTCATGTTTCCTTTAAAAATAAAAAAGGACCTTTTTATTTAATGATTGATACACGGTGACATGAAACAGGTCGGTCAAGACGTAGCCAATATTATCTTCAAGAAAAAAAAATCTCGTTCTTTCGTTTCAGATTAACCGGGTGGCTAAAATCAAAGGTCCATCACGATATTGTTTGTAACTACTTTCATTAATGAATATTTTTCCAAGAAATTTGGTAAACAACTTTGTCAATGTACATACAAATAAGTAAAAACAAAAAAAAACGATTTCTCAATCATCTTATTCCTTCAAAATCAATTTTTTCGTACAACCCTGATTTTTGGGTCGTCACAGTAGCCTAACCCCTTAAGAAACGTTTGAGTCCCTCACAGCTTGAGTTTAGCAGAAAAATGGCAGCTGACATTAACCCTGCTGAACATGCAAGCAGATAAGTATAACAGAGACTCACCGTAGGTCTCCTTCACCGTGACCTTGTCGCATATTTGATCGCCGTACTTGTCAAGATGCTTGAGCGCCTGTTCGCTCTCGCCGGACTCTTGGATCACCAGATTTTGGTAGAGCAACAATTCGCTGTGCTCGTAATCGTAACACACCTGAAAACAGACACACACACACACGCGATGTTAGACGTAACGCCTGGCAATTGGTTAATTTGGTCGTGCAATTTGCGAGCAGCGTTCGCGATACTCGCCATCGGTGAGTCGCGAAAGGTGTCCAGTATCTTGAGCGCCGTCTCGTAGTCTCTCAACAGGTGGTAGGATATGGCGAAACCTATCCAGGACGCGCGTTGCGTAGGTCTCAGCATGAACAGCTGATACCTCGTGTCCTGTTGAGAATCAGCGAAGAAAGGAAGAAGTTTGTGTCAGACCGCGCTATTGTGAATCGACATGAGTTGGTGATGAGGATGGTGTTGAAGTTTACATCATTGGAACGCAACGAAAGTCCTTTTTCCCACTTTGTTTCCCATATTTTTATTATTAAAGAGCTTTTTTTCATATATTTATATTATTAATATTATAGATCGCTGAGTGAACGTTAAGCAATGGTTGAAGGAGTTTTGTAGGCAAAGTTGACTAAAAGAAATAAAAGGAATTCAAAAATATTAATTTTCGTCGCGTTCCAACGATGCAAAATTCAACCTCATGTGAGAGGGTTGCGTACGCAGAGGGTTGCGTACTTAATGCTATTTTCAATTTGTTGGTCTGTGTGCCTGATTGGGACGTTGCGGCCGTTTGGGTTTGTCGGTACATCCAACCGTGATGCAAAATTTGTTAGGGTTTGACACTTAAAGGGAAAGATACCTACAGGCGAGGAAATAATTTGCTGATTTTCATGATTGTTTTAGGAAAAGTTACTAAATCATTTTTGAGACTTAGGGTATGTTTTATTACTACTCCTGGCGGTTACATGATTTTTAAAATAAATAATCTTCAAAAATTGAGGAGGTACGGTACAGTCTTATGGAAATTTGGTATGAATCATTCTAACCTTATTGTCTAAAACTTGACCATAAATGTTTTTAAAAGTAGACAAAGATATAATTTTTTTTATTGCAAAATGTAGCCATTTGTATTTCGGATAATTCAATCTCTTTGTTTTGCGACCGTCGAGCGGGTAGTTCGAAGGATGCGCGAGGTGTCACTTCGTTGAAATCAGTAGAAAGGAAGATTCTGGTTAAGATGTTTATGTATAAGCGAGTACCGACTCTTGAGGGAGTGCACGTTCTTACAGTCGGGGACTCGGAGCGAGAATCGCGTGGGACTTAGGACAAAGGGACAGAGACAAAGAAGTGCTGATGAGGGTTTCCAGTAGAGAAGATCAGACTCGGTTGGGTTTTGGTGTCGAAAACTGCTGATAGCTGTTACGAAGTGTCGGATGTTGGCGTGTGACTGCGTTTGGGAATAAGAGTCGTGTGAAACGTAACAGTTTCAAAGCGTATCATTCCATCGATTTTCAACACCTGTCACTTTTTCTTCGTTCATATGCTGGGTATGAATGTTAATAAAAAATAAAAACGGCATTTACACACATACATAAAGAAAAAATATCATCTAACTGGCAAAAGTAGTAATAAAACATACCCTAAGTCTCAAAAACGAAAACGGAATCTTTCCTTTAAAAAAAAATCATATAGTCCACAATTTTTTCCTAGCGGTAAGGTATCTTCCTCCTTGAAATGTCCAAATTGAACGAAAATGTCAAAAAGCCCCCTTGATTGTGTTATTGGATCTATTTGGGTTTTTTATCATGTATAATGATGATGTTAAATCTGTTCAGGTTTGTCGTTGCGCCAAATTGTAATTAGTTGTAATAATTAAACGGATTGAAATCCTCAATGTGTTTGGGTTTGTTCAGATTTTCCATCACGCCTAATTGGACGCTTAATTTTTGGGATTTTTTCGGCGTTGTAATTACGTCCAGTTGTGATATTTAAGGGGGAAGACGCAATTATAACGTAGAATGTCTATGGCCGAAAATTAAATCCTTGAGGAATTATTCGGTAGGTCATTAAGTCACAACATTTTTTGAGTCTTGATACTTTGGACGCGTTCTTCTGAAAACCACTTTTTCGTGAATTTTCGGCTGCCTAGAGGGAGTGCCATACCTCGGCCCTAAAGATTAATATACAAACATACAAAAATACCATGCAACAGCCAAATTAGTAGTGTAAAACTACACAACTATGGTCCAGATTTGTCTGTACCAAATTTGTGTTTCTGCCCCCGAAGAATGGATTTATACATTTAATACCTCGCATTTATACATTTACTCCGGATTTATATATTCAATAGTTGCAGCCAATGGAAGGGATAGATGTTTTGGCAATAAAGGGGGAAATTATAAATACGCTGGGCGGAAAAATACAAGAAGGGATATGTGAGTACTATAGGGAAATAGAAGTCTGCGGAAAGATGAATAAGGAGGAAGAGGGAGGAGAAAGAGATGGAGTGGAGGAATGAACGAAGAAAATGAGAGAAATGTTAGATAGTACAAAGTGCAAGAATCTGGGGCGTGATAAATAAGTGAAGCATTATGTAAGTGGAAAGTTATTATATTCTAAAAAACTGATCGAAGTTGTGCAAAAAAAACTCGATTGATTGATAGTCGCAGCCAATGCGATTTTATTGCAAGTTAGGCTATAGTTGAGGCCCTGGACTATAATTGTGTAGTTTTCCGGTGATAACAAATCGCCTGAGTCTCAAAAATGGTGAAATCCTTCCTTAAATAGGAAAATCATGAAAATCAGCAATTTGTTTCTCCCCTAAAAGTATCTCCTATCCTAAACCTCAATGATATCAAAAACGTTTGAAAAACGATCTGATTGTCCGCAACCACAGTGCTGTAAATTGACATAAGGCAGACCGATAAGCCTATTTCCAGCATCGAAAAAAATCCCGAAAATTAACTATTTTTCGACCCGTTAGACTGTGATGATTTCTTAACTTGGGATTATTAAATCCGAGAAGTACAAGAACCAAAAATCGACAGTGCCGAAGGTCGATTCCCAACGAGAGCGTCTCAGCGTTCCTACTCAGGAATCGTAGAATGCATCGTACCTTGTAACCGTCCAGATCCCTCATCTGTATTTGCAACAACGACAGATCCCTGAGTATCTGAATGTTGTCCTTGTCCCACTTGAGGGCATTGCGATAACACTTGATGGCCTCGTCGTACTTCTTGTCGGAGCGTTGCAGGAGGCCGTAGACGTGCCAGCAGACGTGCGACTGCAGGTCGTTTCTAAGGCCTCGTCGAACGTGATCGTAAGCCTCCTCCTTGCGACCGAGGCAATTCAGGGTCAGGCCTTTCATCGCCAAGGTCTCGCCATGCTCGCTGAACTTTGGATTCGACAATATTTGCTTGGCGAACTTCAGCCCATTTTTGTACTGTTTGTGTTCGTAACATCTCTGCGAAAAGGGACGAAAGATTCGTCAAACACACGTTCGTTAATGCGAGTCTGTTTTTCGTTATCTCGCGCCTCCGTTTCCGGGTGGAAGGCAATTTACGGGGGAAAAGGCCATTGCGAGGAGGGGGGGTTAGGAAACGAATCGCGGAGGCAGCGAGCATCGGTCGTTCCCCCTTAATCCGGCGAGCGACGGAGCGGAAGAGAATCGCGCGTTTCGTTTTTTTCTTCCGTTCCTCCTCTTTGATGTCTCTAGACGGCTAATAGCGTCGAGAGACCGAGAGTGCAACCGCGGCATTTGGGGATGAGGCGAGAACGGAGGGGCGAGGGGAGGATGATCCTCAAAACACTAGTATTTTGAACGGAGTTTACTCACCAAAATTCGCTTAAACAAGGCATTCTCTTTGGGTGGCAAGGGGTTGCTGGAGGGCATTTTTGTAATGTCGATACAAAAATAATGGTCCTTCCTTTTGTTTACGACCCCGGCAAAACTTAATTTCCACCACAAAACCTCGTGGCCACAAACCTACGAGAAGTCGATTCTTCGATCACGTGATCATTCGCAACAATGCTGTATCGCCGTTCCGCCGGAAGTGCTGTTACCACGGTGCCGCAAAAAACGTCCTATTGTGAAATTCGAGAGGTACCTCGATTAACGTATGTTATAATCACCGGGTGAACAAATTAACGCGAGAATTTTCACGCTCGATGGTTTATCGCTTGTTAACCGAGAGGGATGACTCGAGTTTAACGTCCTGGCTCATCGGAGCGCGAAACAGCAGCGACCCCGAAATTATCGACATAACCTAGGTATCACACTGTAGCGTCTTGACGTACGATACACGCTCGATTTCGACCTTCCGCAATTGTACGACAGAGAGAGGGGAGAGAATAACAATGCGTGACCTGCGGTAGTATCGAAATATTTATTTATCAACGAACGAATGGAAGACTTGTATTACGTAATGACAGATTCGCGCAACATTTTTGTCACGGTAATACAAGGAATGCCCGAGTTCGCACAGTTCACGATGAACACCCGAGCGACGTGAGACTAACGATTCTTCTCGGCCTACGCCGCTTCGCGGGAGCCTCCAGAAGGATGCCGCCGAACGAGGGATAAAGCGAACAGCTGCAATATTGAACACGCTCAGTCGGTAAGAAAGTCACGTTTTCTCCCGAACTATTGGGGCTGCAGTCAAAGTCTAAACTCCGTGATTCTAAACGTTCGCGAAAGCGTGAAAATGTAGAGTGCCAATTGGTATTTTACGTAAAGGAGTTTTACATACAGAAAACGTTTCTCGCAGGTATTTACTGAGTGAAAAATGAATTCAGTTTTCCAACGGCAAGTCGTCAACAGAAAACACGTCACTTACTTCCGTAGGGGTTTTCTTACCATTGAGATTTTGTGTCCGCAAAACTGCAACTTTCAAGGCAAAGTGAGAGAATTATCACGTGGCGTATGAGCGCGGGCGACATGGAGCGTAGATGTGGTATCTAGGCTCCATGGCGGGCGAGGTCGCTGGGCAGAAGACAAATTTCAGTCTGCCTTTTGTCAACGGGTTATGCCTAGTTGTAACAGTCGAAAACAGCTCATCTTTGGGATTTGTTAAAAGAAAATCGTGATATATTTATTTTGAATATTAGTTAATCGAAAAAGAAGTCTGAAGAACTCTGTAATTTTTTTGGGTGTGTAAAATATTTAGTTATGTAGTATTACCTATGATTAATCGAAGGAATTTCTAAAATATCAAATTTAAAAAAATAGTCCGTGTTCAAAGTGGGTTTTCATTTTTACGCAAAGAGAAGGACATCTTTCGTATATCAAATCGGAAAAAAAATCCTCCGATCAAATACTATATTGTTACATCTAGAAAAAGCCCTTAAAATTTCTAAAAGATCGATGCAGTCGTTTTCAAGATATTTTGCTCACCGGTTTTGAAAACGTACTTTCGGGAAAAAATCGTTTAAAGTTTCGAACGACGCACCGAGCTTTACAACCGGCGTCAACATAGACTATACATCTGTTAATTTTGATCCGATTACGTTAAACTTTTCAGGGACCATTTATAAGATATATTGTCAAAATTAATTGATTTTGAACGAAGTGATTTTTCGACTTTTACAACTAGGCATAACCCCTTAAGCGGACGAAGTGCGGCTTTACTTCGTCCCGAAATGTCGATCGTGGCAAGAAAACTACAAAACGGAATTTTCACCGACTTAGCGGCTCTCACCCCGTCCGTACGTGTATAGTTTCCGTTATGGTCGCCATGAACAAGGCGCACTGCTGGCACAGTCCGGAAAACATGCGGCGCAACCGCCTCAGAAATGAAAACGTTGGATTTATTGTTTAGAACTTTTCAATGCCGGTTAACCTCTCGTTATAAGCTATGGCGGACAATAATCTGAAATCGCTTTCTCGGTTTCAATTTCATCCGATGTAAAGCGCTTTTGTTAACACATCGTGAGTAATGATTGTCCCGATTACCGAAGATATCGAATTTCCTCCTTCCTCGTGGCTATACGCTTAGCTCGATGCACCTTTATTTTTTTTTCATCCCAATGTAACCGAACTTTGCTCACGGACTAACATTCACCTCGATTGTTTAGATTTGTTTGGGTTTAAAGAGTATCTCCGTCATTTTTGTGTTCATAAAGCAGCCGAGTCCTCGAATCGACGCGGATGCAACTTAACCTCACTTCCCTTCATGCCATCGTCACGCGAAAGTTTACGCCCGTAGCGAATTTAAGAGTGCCACGTTAGAAGTGATATTTTTCTGATACTTTCGTCCATAAATTCCTCGTCGCCATGTCGTTGTACTGTGGAAAGTTGTGCTCTCTTATATTGGCGGAACATTTTGGCACGATCGTGCAAACGGTCGGCGACTGTCTCTACAAAAATGGCACCCAACCATTGCCCATTACACGAAGCACAACGGGACTCTTGCTTTCAAAGGTAAACTCATGTTTTTTTCGTCCTAATTGAATTTGCGTTTACGAACTTTCGTTTATTCCATATAATTATTTGAGTAAAATGTTCAGGTCAAAGAATCGTTGTGCGTGCTGATAAAACACGGCCTGGTAACGTATTCGCAGGGTGAAAAGGCCATGGAGTACAGTATCCAACCGGATCGCATTATAATGATGCTAAGATATTCCAGGTACGTTTTTGGACGTGAGCTATCGATTAAACAGAGGCAGGTAAATCGTCTGGACGCATATCAATATTACGAATACTAATCTTCCCGCTCATGCAGTTTGAGCAGGGAAAGAAATAATTTGGACTTTACATCTTTGCTGCAACGATATATGGAAGTTCTATGGAAATTATATGCTGACAGTAAAAAATTAACAATAATTAAATTTCCATCGTTGGGTGGCAATGAAAATACATTTTTCTTATTGCCTACAACTTTTTGCCAATTTTTCGGCTACCAAGATCACTCGAAGGTTTTTTATGATTCTGATTTGAGATCCACAGCATAACCGTGCAAGAAAATATTTTTCCTAATAATGAAAAAGACAAACTCGAAATGCAATAAGAGTTTGTTCATATATCAATGGTACAACCTTCAACACTAGAAATTTCATGCATGTATTCCTTTTCTTCTGAGTCTGTATGTGGAGTTTGGAATAGTATTGAAGTTTGCATTATTGGA
The DNA here is from genome assembly GCA_951751655.1 of Ophion costatus. NCBI lineage: Eukaryota > Metazoa > Arthropoda > Insecta > Hymenoptera > Ichneumonidae > Ophion > Ophion costatus. Next base: position 20,575,235 of record OX632366.1, on the reverse strand, counting down.
ACGCAACAAAAGCACTTTTCCACATTTTATTTACCTTAGTTTTCTTATTATAAATCTTTTTTTTTACAGATTGAAATTGTAAATTGCTAATTAAATGTCTTAAAAACTGGTCTAGGGATTTTTGTCGGCAAAATCTGCCAAGAGAAATTAAAGGAATTCAGTTATAGAGAAAAATTAATTTTCACTGCATCATTGGAATGCAGCTCATGTCTTCATTATTTTCTCAATTTTTTGTTTCTTATCATTATGCAAAGGCTTTTTTTTTGCAAATTGAAAATTTGCTTGGCAAACTCCAACATTGCATCGAAAATGGTTCCTTATTGTTCCATTTCTGGAATGCAACCAAAGATGGTTCTCAAACGAAGAATGCAACGAAAAGGGTTCTTTATTTTTATCATTATCTGAAACCCTTTTTTTCCAAATTTAGTTTATAGGAACTCTAGAAAGGACCTTCCAACGACGCAAACTTCAACATCATGAGTTCAGGATTGACTCATAGTGTTGAAGTTTGCATTGTTGCAATGCAATAGAAAAAAGTTCACTTTTTCATTTATTTATTTCTCTTACTTTCTGAACGCTTTTTTCCTAAGTTAAGGTTATGGAACTAATTAGGATGTTCAAAAAAGTTCCAGTGATTTTTATAGCCTAAATGGGCCTGAAAAATTGATCGATACGAAAAAAAGTAATGCTGCATCCCAACGATATAATGTTTCATACCATATCGATGCAGTAAACTGTTGAAGAATTATAATACAACTTACTGTCCTTGTACACGTTCTTATGGGATGTTGCTGTACTTTTAGACGTTATAAGAAAAACCACTCAAGAGTTACTCCCAGCGAAGACAAATATGACTAAACACCGGTGAAAAGAAATAAAAAAACACGCTTAACTAGAAATATGGGGCTTGGTCTACATTTCATGTCACTTACGACTGATTTATTTTATATTTCGAATTGTATTTTCTACGCAACCTCAATTTTTATTTAGGAGTATCCATAATCCATATAAGAAATGTATTATATATTCCTAAAACAAATTTTCGAATTGTGAAACTGACTTCGGTCTTTATGTTACAGATTCATGTTTTTTGTGAAGTCGTGTTGCGGCGATGAAGGAGAAATGATGTTGGAAGAAATATTGAAAAACGGATACGAAACCGCATCTCAAGTGATAATTAAAACTCACAAGAGGTTGGAACACGCCAATCGTGAGTAATCGATATTGCGACAGTTGTATCGTCCCACTTTCTTGCCGATATCTCATTATTGAAAACATTTCGGCGATTTCTATGACAATAGTCTTATACTTATTATAATAATCAGTTCTTTTTATCGCTATTGCACATTTTACTAGGCAACTAAGTTTCCGAGTTTTTTTGATCAATGAAAAATGGAAAATTTTAAAAGAAATAGAGAAAATCGTATATTCGAAGCATCGTTCCTGTCTAGCTACACATTTCGACCATCTGGCGATACACGGATACCGCGACGATAAAACGACGCGTCTTTGGACCGAAACCATTCATCCAACCAATTTTGCACTACTCTGAAATTTGCCAAGTGTAGTCCAGCCAAGCAATGCACCATCGACGGTAACAAGTGACAACCGGATGGGGCTAGGTCTGGCGAATATGGTGGGTGCCCATTTCAGCGTTTGATGGTATCCTGGACGAAGGAAGTGCGATGGCACGGAGCATTGTTGCGCTGCAATATCACTCGTTTGCCATTCTGTCCGTTTTTCGAGCAATGCATGGTTCAAATTGATCAGTTGTTCCCGGTAGCAATACCCGTTGACCGTTTCTTGTGTTTGCGTATCATCTTCATCCAATAAGGCTTGCAGGTCGGCGTCCTCTAGTGTTTTTGGTCTTCCGGAGCGCTCCTTGACGTCAGTGTCGAAATTGCCATTTCTGAAGCGTTTAAACCGATCATCACAGGTACCTTTTGGGGCTGCATGTTCGCCGTAGGCCTCCTCAAGTAAACGGCGTGCTTCAGCCGCATTTTCGTTCAAGATAAAGCAGGAAAGGGAAGTTTCCCGCAAACGTTTATTTGGCACAAAACTCGACGCCTTCATTGTTAGAAAAAATACTTTTGCATTGCGATATGCTTTGGTATTACGACTGGTTATTGTTGACAGATGTCTAACCTAAAAAGAACACAACTTTAGACATGTATGTCGACTACGTGTGTCGTTAGCGCCACCCATGTGTGAAACCCGGAAACTTAGTTGCGCACCTAGTGTTGGCGCACTTTTATATTAGATTTCTACAAGATTTTATTTCCCTTTCAAACTACCTTTCGGGGTATTTTACCAATGATATCCTAGAAAATGATATTTTCGTAACTTTTGTAACGACATATAGTCTCATGTAAATGATATGATATCCTTCCTTGTCGTTTTATAATATCCCTGATATTCGATTCGTGTTCGTCGATTTTTATACATTTATGATGCAAATTAGAGACTCGTACGTCGTTTCGTCCCTGGTTTGTTTCATTCGAAAGGATCCGTCGACGAGAAAGCCAAAAGATAAAACTCGCTTGCTCATGGAGGGAACTTCGCGAGCGAAATAAAATAACGAGGCAGCAGCGCGCGAGTTTCTAATTCGCAGGGATTTTTTTTTCGGTCAATCGTCAGCTCCGGTGTCGACGGCTCTGCTGAAGGAAAAGTTTGAGCTACTCGCTAAAAATCAATTTTTGATGCGTAGCTTGTGCACGCCAACGGCCGCTCAAGCAACGACCGACAAGCCGGATTATTCCGTGCCGGATTTGAAGCTCTCGGCGATCAATAAAATCCTCACTGGTGGCCAGGATAATCCAGGGGACGACAATGTTTACTGGAAAGTTAATTTTGACAGACTCGTACAAGACTTGAGGTGAGCTGGCTTCTGCCCTCGAGTGATCGATAAACTCGGATATAAATATTTTTGGGAAATGCAATTTTTTGACCCCCAAGGTAGATGAGGCATTTTGGAAAGATCATTTTTATTTAGTTTTGTGGCTCGAAAAGTGCGACGGTCGCGCCAAGGCACATTCAATTGAATTACTTTAAAAAAAGACATTCCGTGTGTTGTGCATTTACATGCGTGCTTTGCATCCAGTGATTAAGGCTCAAAAAAGGTGTAACGTAAATGAACTAAACGATGCTGCAGAGATCAGATAATAGTGGCGGCCACGACGAGAATCCTCGACGAGAATGCCGGAGAATTGATGAGGCAGTTGGTCTTCCTCATGTACATAAGAACAGCCTCGTGGGCGGACACTTCCAATCCCATACCGTTCGTCGAAATCAAGGACTCCGTGCGGAAACTGGATGTCCCCGTTCTCGCCCAGTACCTCGATCAGTACTTGCATCTGATCGGTGCGTCTCAGTCACGCGTTCCTCCATGCCCATCTTCGCGGAACCACGACCAGCGAATCGTTAATATCTGCCTCTTTCTTTTCTCTGCTTCGCCTCAAATTGCAGTTCAGGATTCGAGCTCGTTTTTGAAACGTGTCGGCGATTCGGGAGGTGGTCAATTCAGCGTCAACATGAAAGAGGCTTTCGCTCAATTGGCCTGGGCGACCGTCGAGAATATTGTGACGGAGCGATTCGGATCGAAGGCTGCTAGAATATTCAGGCAAGGAAACCCAAAGTTTTGTTAAGTAAAGAAAATTGACAATACATATTTTGCTACTTTATTCCCACATTGGATTAATGAAACAAAATCGTGAAGATCAATCGTGCTGAACGAATCGGAGACAAATCGATGTGGATGATCGCTCGTGGAAATCAAGCCAGTCGGCTGGATATACAGATGTTTAAACAAGACCAAATAAGCCTTTTTAAGGGATTTTTTAAAAGTAGGAAATAATGTAAATTCAATCCTGACACTAAGAGTGAAATATTTTCGTTAATTATATTAGTTTTGCCTTAATCGATCAGAAGGACCGTTTAATTTTCAATTTCTGGATTTGTAAAGATTCTGTCCGATGTTAAATTCACTTCCTTTTTTCCAATTATGATGAAACATCTCAATCATACACCGATAAATGAGCAACACTTGTATATTTGTAAATATTATCTTGGAAACGGTGAAACGGATGTATTTGCAGATTGGTCCGGAGCCGGCGTTTCATAGAGCAGGAGCAAATTCAACAGTTGGCAATGATACCGGCGAAAGAGGCGAAGCACTTGACTTACACGCTGCTGCAAGAAAACTACTTGCAGATGCACGAGATGAAGAAGGCGGGCGTAGCCAATGCTCCGTCCAAAGCCTCCTTCCTCTTTCATATTGATCTGAATCAGGTCGTGAGGATGGAGGTCGAGCACTGTTATCACGCCCTGTACAACATGATGTACAGGCGGGAGCACGAGTCGGCGGTCAATCGACGAATGATCGACAAACAGATGCGAATGCAGACGTTGACCAGCAATTTGAAGGAACACGGTGCCACGGAAGAGCAATTGGCGGAGGTGAGGCTCGTAGTACGAGATGGATGATGTAGTGAAACTTGTGGAAATTTCAAAGTTGAACTTTTAATGGGTGTATTTACATTTTTAAATAATATATATGTAAACAAATATTTAAAAGAACAAGCTTTCATTTAATGTACGAAGAAGTAGAAAATAATTCCTTTACCAAGACACCTATGTGTGACTATAAGTAAAAGCTTGGGGCGCTCAACTGTTTAATGTTTAAGTTGTCGTGAGTGGTTTCATAAGTTTAAGAACGGTGAGTTTGTCGTCGAAGACAACGAACGTAGTGGAAGGCCGAAATTGTACGAAGGCGCGCAATTGGAAGCATTATTGGAGGGAGATTAGTGCCAAACGCGAGAAGAACTTGCACTTACATCAGAAGTGACGCAACAAGCAATTTCAATTTGAATAAAACATAAAGTACCGTTCTTTCACAACAAATGCCCAATTTTTATTTAAAAAACGGCCGAGACCTATTTGAACAGCTAATATTTTTTTTACACATATATTATTTCATATTTTTTAGTCTTTAATTGATTCTACTATTTCGTTGTTACTAGTAGCTTACTAGATTACGACTTTGTACGTTAGGAACATGGAACGCTTGTAACAAATAACGAAGACTGTGATTGTGATTGAACTTACGACTAATTGCTGCATACAAACTTTTCACACACAGACACATTCGGCTACGAATTTGCACTTGACTTACACGCTGCTGCACAGGAAGTGAAATAAAAGCTTGTCAAAAAATCCGTATCTGTTAACTCCCAAAATTTCGCATTTTCGCACTGCAGATAGCCGAAATGATGACACCCTCGGAGAAACAGCAATTGGACAAAGTACAGACCGTCATGAAGAAACTTGGCGGGGCCGAATTGCAGACGGAGGAGACTCTCTTCTTGCTGAAAATGTATCTGCGTTATCACTAAACAAATAAAGCAATTGAACAACCGGAAACAAAACGGATGCAAATTCCATTTGTCACAAATTTTGTCGAAAGTAAAACGAAAAAAGGCAAAATGTCAAAAAATCGTCCAAAAATTGATAACGTAATGTATGAACGGCTAGGAAGTGGCAGAAAGGCTTCAGTTGGGAAGGATACGTGAAAACCAGCAAACGCTTACGTGGGAGGTCACGAAATGGTACACACCGTACACAGCAAAAGTGAAATCATTTATATAGTCGTTTATTTTTATGTAATAATGATTACGGTTGTAAAATACAAACAACAAAGAGTACCTAATTTTTAAATTATTATAATAAATATAATGATACATCTATATGTTTATAATAGCGCTGTTCTCCTATGTGAAATACAGTACATTTTGATGTCACCACATATATATATATATATATATATATATATATATATATATATATATATATATATATATATATATATATCCCACGAGGAAAAGTCACATCCAGGATAGTGATGTGTGTGTGTGTGTGTTACACGACTGGCAATTCGTCATTATGCGTGAGAATTATTCTTTATCATACGTCGTATCATACCTAATTAACTATATATAATTCAACTACGAAAAACTTCTTGCGACAATAAATACAGCTTGTTTACTTATTCATTATCTTATCGTGATCTCTCTTTTTTTTTATTACTCTTTTTATTTGCGTCGGCGTGTACTTTGTGTAATTCACGCCACGCGTGATAATTCGCGCACGCGTCGGGGTCAAGCGCATCCTCTATCGTTTGGTCACAGCCGAATAGCGCTTCGAAACTTTCATAAGTCCAGGGTGGCGGGGGAGGTTTAACGATGATATACAAATCGATTAACGACGCAATCGGTGCACATTCGACGACAACGGAGTCCCGAGAAAACAAAAAACATCTTGAATACATAAGTATATTTCGTAACTAATATGTATATATATATATACATGTATGTATATATAATTTGTATAAACAGCCGAAATAGCGGAAAAGCTTCGTAAGAAACAAAAAAAAATCCTAGCGGTGACTTTTCCATTGTTCATCAGTTATACGTGCTATTTTCCCCCTCTTCCTCTGTTCCGTTCTTTTGTTATTATCGTTTTCTTTTTTTTTCGTCAATTTTCACGGCTCACCTCGTCAACTTCCGGTGATCGATAAGTCACAACACTCGGGCGTCCAGCAGTGCCTAAATACGCGCGTATTTTAATCGTGTATCTTAATTATCGAAAATTCAATTGTTCATACGCAATCAGCGGAGATTTCCTTCGTATATTCATTTTTTTATTTATCCTTGTTTCTTTTTCATTTTATTAATGAATGATTGATCTAATGATAATAATAGTAGTATTTTGATTGTGTGCCTTTGATATCGATTGATGATGTGTTCATTAATAACATCTCGCGATCGCGAGTCCGAGGCGAGAGTTGTGTCCGATAAGGTGTGTATATAGCCGTGAGGGAAAGTCAATGGCATCAAACTTGTGCATTCGATCATCGCATTCCGCTCTTTGCGCTCTCGTTATTCTAACTCGTCCACACACACACAAGCGTCCGTTCGTGACGCGTGTTGATTTTTGCGACCGAATTTGTCAGACTATTTACACACTTCGTACATATACAGGGTTATTCATACGAGCAACTTCATCGTATCTAATACGACCACGTACGAATTTCAGTAAAGCATTACTTGATTTTTCTCTTTTCTATGTGTATGCATGTGTGTGGGTGTGTGTTTTCGTGTGCGTGCGTATGTGTATATACATATGTATTCATATTTAATCATTAGCAACAGTGTACACGTCACAGCCGTGTCCAGACTGGGCGAGGCTAGAACCGAGGCAGCGTCGCGCAGCACCGCCTCGCACTATGTGTAGTGCCTCGCTCGTATCGTTTGTTGGGCTGCCGAGTTCGAAGCATACGTACCGCCAGCCGCGCGAGGCGGCTCGGCCAGTCTGGACGCGGCCAATGAAATGAGTGCTTGGAATATTGGGCCAGTGCTGGGATTCTCTAAGGTTTTAGCGACAGTTTTTCTTTCGTTACCTACCTACAACCAATTGCATGGAGAATTACAGAAGAAGCGGCGCCTTTGATTGGTCGTCGCTAACCAACGATAACGAAAACTGTCGCTAAAACGTTGGAGAATCCGAGCGGTATCCTGTAACTTGTAACGAAAACATTCGTTATCGTTAGCTAGCGACAGCCAATAGAAGGCTCCCTTTCTCCTGTAATCGTCCATGCCATTGGCTGTCGCTAGCTAACGATATTGAAAACTGTCGCTATCGAGTTACAGAATAGGCTGATGTAGTATTTCCAGATGTCCATTTAAAAAAATGTATTTTTGTCCTCTTCAATCGCTTTGTTTCGGCTATATCTCAACACGTTAGCAACGCATTACATTTACAAAGTTTTTTATTTCTCTTTTGTTTTTCTTTTTTTTTACGATAATCTCATAGTTTTCGACTTTCGGGTTTTTTTCACTAGTTTCTTCATTAAAGCTGCGGACGAAGTGCGCATGTGTGGTGAGGGAGAAATTTTGGTGACTGTCACGTAGTTGCGCAATTATGATGGTTTTATCCGAAGAAAGAAAGAACGAGTGAGAGAAAGGTGTGAGTTGTGCGAGCAGTGTGTTCCGTTAGTGTGTATGCACACGTAACACGTATGTACACGTTCACGTGTATGCCTATGTACAGATTTGTCAGTTCATATACGAATATGCACGTACAAGTACATATATGTATATATGTGAATATTTGTATATATACATATTGTGTGTGTGTGTGTGTGTGTGTGTGTGCGCGCCTGTGCGTGTGTGCATACACGTATGCATATGTACATATACTCATATATACGCGGAAGTGAAAAATGATACTGCAAATGGCAATGTCACGTATTGACGAACGTTTTTTTTTTAATTCTTTACACACCCACTCATCTGATGTATACGACATGCACAAACAAATCTGCACTCGTAAGGAAGAAGATGGCGCGAGGGGCACTTACAAATATGGCACGATTAAAAAATGCAAGATGGGAGGTTCTCTTTTTCGTAAGACAAGAATTTGTAACGAGTAATTTCAATTCACTGCGAAGCTCTCATATCGCATGGGGAGCTAAAGGCTGAGCGCGGGAGAGGGAGGGGGGAGAAAACGATAGAGTGAAAGAAAAGGAAAAAATTGTTTCTTTGGAGATAATAACTGGCAATGGCAATTGGGCCGGAAAATTCGATGGAATTGTGCACGCGACGAAACAAAAAAAATCAAATGTATGGAAACGTTCCGCAATGCAGTCTGGCAGCTGTGCTTAAGTAACGAGCGATTGACTTTCGCTCCAGGTTTGCGGATAGCAAGTTTATTAACGTCGGGTTAAAGCGTATAGGGATGTTTTCAACTCGCGCGACGCGAACCCTAGAGTACTTTGTGATGACCCGAGAGACTCGGAGAAACTTTGCGGACCGTCCGTGCAATAATTTGGGGCTAAAAGCGCGTAGACTTGAAAGAATAACTCCCGAATTGCCTGGATTTGTGTACAATTTGTTAAATTTTTTTGAAAACGTCGTGGCGGTCGAGAATTACGACCGAAAATATACGCGGTGGTTGGTAAGAGGATGGTGCCCGCTAGAGTCGCGAGGCGGCGCTGCATGTGCATTCCGGAACGAACCTCGCGACAGGGGAAAGCCCGCTCGAGTTGACTCGGAGCCCCGTGAATCAGCTACAACTAAATCGAAGGTTATACACATTCGTACCGTACAGTTTTGAATTTTTAATCCGCGTTTCTTTTAGTAAGCGAATGTGACGAAAGAAAACAATGAAAAAAAAGAACGCCCCGGCTGCGTCCTCGCCCTTCGCGTGTGTAAAAAGCTCGATAAGATCGTTATCATCGTTCAGTTCGCGTCGTTGTCGTCTCGTTTCTTTTCGCTCGAGACTGGCACGTACAACCTTTTTGTATATACCACTAGGTATGTCCATTAAAACTAAGGCTAAATTTACTTAAATAATCGTGTCTCCACTTGGTTGTGGTAGACAGTGCCGGTTTACTTTTTTCCTTTTCTTCTTTTGCTTTACATTAACGGGCTGAGGACCCGAAATGAAAATTGAACAATTTAGTAATAATCAATGGGCAATTAATTGAGACGATAAACGTTTGCGCGATTAATATTACCCGCGCAGGCGTTTCGCGATCCATTGTATATGCATATATATATACACGTAACGGCTGCGGTCGTAGGTACATCACAATTAATATAGTTACACTGTACAATTATTAATATTATAACGCCTTTTGCGTATCGTCCCCACCTTTCTCTATCTACCTATATATCTTGTCGAGATTTAATTTGATCTAACCGGTTGAAGATTGTACAACTTCGCTTTATATATACATAAAATAAATATTATCAACATTAAACTATTCCACCTGGTGTCACGCCGCGTGTGCCCTTCCGTAGGTGTGTGCGTCGATATATGGTATGTCAGGCTGTGTCGAAAAGGGACAAACAAACTCTTACTCCTTCGAACAACATTATCAGGCATGAGACAAAAAAATAACACAACACCTTTTTCGTGTAGAGGTAAATTTTTGTAAAAATCATGACATCGAGATAAAAAGAAAATTCAAGCTGTAGAGGCCAGCTTTAGGAATCGTCAACCGAATACGAGGAATATTTAAGAGTTGTTGAGTTATGCAAGTTTCAACGTGAATACTCAGTCCGTGCAAATGTAATAGGGAAAAAAATATTATCGAGCGCCATCAAATACCCTTGATTGGGAGAGAAAATAATTTTAGGTAAAAATATCTAGCGCTATGATTTACCCTCGATTTTTTGTATACCTAATATCATTATTTGAAGAGGTACGAATGAGTTTGTTTCTTCGATACACCCTGATATGTAATGATCGATGTAATATTGATCATTTGAGTGTGATCGTGTTAATGCGTGTTATCGGGGAGTGCGCCCAGATACGTCGAGGATACTGGCTCTCTCTTTTTTTTATATAACATTATATTAGGTACCTCGTATACATACACGCATATCTATATATACATGCATGTATACACATACTCGAATTGCACTGATTATAAATAATAACGAAAAGAAATAAACGGAGAGATTACGTAAAAGAGGGTGTGACATTGAGGGTAAATAACGCCAATTTTTTCTGGTTGTTTCTTTTTTTTACTTGTTTCGCATCGCTAGCCAACAAGGCGGTTAACCGGACTTAGAGGCCTTACTATTCGATATTTTAACCCCCTTGACCCCGAAAGCGCTATTTGGCACATAATATTATATCACATCAAACTCCCATCTTTTAGCCGTCCGGTCAACATTTTACATGGCATTTTACCTCGATCTGACACGATGCTCTTGTTTCTCTCTTATTACGGCGTGTTCCGTATGAACAATCATATATATATATATATATATATATATAAGGGTTTTTTTCAAATTTTGGATTCAAGTCCAAGTATTAATCGCGAGAGATAATTACGGATTGCACTCTGTTTGATACTCAAATGAAATAAAAGAATTTAAAGAAAGAAAACAAAATATACAACCAATGCCTTTTGCAATAATTTGATCGTAGAGCTATGTCAATTAATAAATAACGCCAATATCGAGATAATTTGTTTAATATTTCAACGAAAAAAAGGCAGATGTAACTTCAATCTTTTTTCTCTCTTTTCCTCGTCTGCTCCCTTTGTTCTGCGGTTGGTCTGTGACCTCTTGGTCGTCTCCAGATACGACTCTTTTTTTCCCGCGGCTCCTCATCTCGAGTCTATGTTTCCGTATCGATAGAGGCGGTCGATAAATCAATGATGACAATACTACAAGTACTAAGGATTGAAAATCCGTAATAGAGTTGTTCGTCGCGATTGGAAAAGGTTGTGAAATTTATGAGGACGCTGTTTTCGTTTTTCCCATTTGTTTCTTTCTAGAATTACCTACTTCCGCGTACATGATGATTTTAGTGGTACAAACGGATGACGCTTGGTGGCGCTACGCGCTCGTTCTGTCGGTTCCTAGATGTGGCGCTCTCGATACGCCCGGGCTACGATAAGAATAGAGTCCTTAGAAACGGGGGCACGCCGGTTCGTCCATCTCAGAGATTTCAGATGGCGGCCATCTTAGCGGCGTAAAGCAATGTAAGAGATTCTAAGATGGCGACGGAGCCGAAGCTCGCGTCTCTGATTTTCGGGACTCCAAATAGGAATAGGAACGCGAATTTCGGTATTGCCAACCAAAATATATCGAGTAGCACTCCATTAAACAAAAAGAATGAGAAATGCGTAATTTTGACGAGTATCTTTTGTGGATTTCGGACGTACCGAATTTGAGGTTAGGTACGCGAGTAACGAATGGCACAAGAAACAGTTCTCTATTTCCGTTTTCTGGCACAAGTTTGTTGAGGTTAAATAGTCGAATTCTGAGGGCGGTCAAACGAATAGATAGGCAAAAGGAAAAACTCTCTCGAAACGTCGGAGTGAAACTGAAAGCCGAGCGAAAGAGACAATACCATACGAAATATGTTTCATCTTTTCTTTAATAAACTGAAAATGAAGATTGCTCGTGAAAATTCACCTGACCGTACTACGTTGATAGCCGAAAAAGTGTTTCTCGTTAAAGTTTGTCATCATGCTGTTACTGTTTGTCTAATATCGATACAAGTACTGCGTGTCTTCAAAGATCTTCCCAATTGTCGAGATTGATGGCGAGACATGATTTCAAATGCCCGTATGGCTTTCCCGAAACGCTGATAATTGAGATTCGAAAACCCCGAGGTCCATTGTTTTTCTCTTATTTACGTTGAGGTTCTCGTCCAAGAAGATGAACGTTCACGAGCTACTGGCACAGAAGACATAGCCGTGTCTTTTAACGACCAGAAGCGTCCTGCCGCCGAATAATCTGGATATATCTCTCCGATGTATCTATTCCGGACACGGTGCACGCAGAGGTTAGGTACCCGAGATTTCAGCGGCCGCAACAGGTCGTCATGAACCAGCTGTTCACCTAACTGCAAATTACGCGCTGAAGCTTATCAGGGTCCTCTGCTAATTCGGCTGATGCCTGCTGATTCGTAACCTAAGTACGCCGTGTTTGTTCCTGTCCTGTTTAACGTCTCTCCCCTGTTTTCCCTCCAAAAGTGGCTCTTACCATCAGATCGCCGTGGGACTAGTCAATATAAATGCGGCCTCTAACGGAGCTTGCATGAAGCATGAGTCACGCATATCGAGTATAAACGGTCGATCGAGCGCTGCTTACGCCGACCGAGACTGGCCAATATGGCTGCCTGAAAGTGCCATATGGCGCGACAAGCGCGGGAAAATCGACCAAAGCAGCCCGGTATGAATGAGCTGTCGTTCTGTCACTTTCGAATGATTCAAAGCATTAACTCGTCGGTATGAAAAATTTGGATATCTTAGCTGATCGTTATCGCGCAAAAGTGCCACGTTCGAACTGTCTGGCCTCCTCGAGTGTGTTCCCAACCCGGTGCCTATTCGGCGATTATTTACAATCCGCGATTTTCGTCACTCGGCCTCCTTGGGAATGGCAGTAAGCTGGTGATTGAGCGCGGAAGTAGTAGTTGCGAGCTAAGCGAGATAACGGCAGATTGGTGAGTCAAATCAACCTTCTCACCGCCAGGTGGCGCAACTTCGAAGTTCTCTTCCTCAAGGTGGATTTCGTGATAGGGGAAGTTTCAAGCTGAGTTCTCAGCTGCGCAGAATCAGCAGTGTCGTCATCTCGTGTTCATCAACGTAGAGTGTGTGTGTGTTGTGTGTTGCGTGTCGTGCCGGTGCGTCACCACATAGCGATGTCTCTACCAGAAGAGTTCGCGGGCTAATCTTGATGCTCCGGGCTGCCAAATCGGCTGACCCGGAGCTGCGGTTCAATCCTCGTCGTGATGCTGCCGCGGGCTCGCGTCGTAGCCACCGATGGAGCCCGAATTGTCGGGTGAAAAGTTCATCATGTCGGTGGGCGAGAGACTGTCTTGGGGGTAATAGAAGGAAGGATGATCCTGGCTGGGCCCAGCGGTGCCGTTGAGCAACGCGGCTGGTGGGGAAACCGACGGTCGGGCCGACGGTCCAGGCCCCGATTGATGATGCTGCCCACCAAGATCCGAACTCACGGGCGAAAGAAAGCCCATTTCCGTTCCACCGTCGCGACACCACAGCTGTCGCATCTCCTGTCGTCGTTGTCGCATCAACGACTTGTACTCGGATATTCTCATCTTCTTGCCGTCTACGATGCACGTGCGCTTCGGACGTGGCCTGTACCTGTAGTCTGGATGCTTCTCCATGTGGAGCTTCGAAAGACGCGATTGCTCCTCGTAGTACGGCTGCTTCTCCGAATTCGACATGCTCTTCCATCGAGCGCCTGTGGATGTGGAACAGAAAAAGAAGCGCCAGATTGACGATGCGTCTGCAATGGATCGTTGGTGACCGTTCGATTGTTCGAGCCAATGCCGACACTACTAACCTAGTATTTTTGATATGTTGGAGTTGTGCATGTCTGGGCAGGCCTTGAGAATTTTTCTACGCTCGTCCTTGGCCCAAACCATGAAAGCGTTCATCGGCCGCTTGATATGTGGCTTGTTCTCGTTCTCCCTCTTCTGCTGTCTCACCATTTTTGCTGCCGGATAGCGGAAAAGAAATCTCCGTTAGATGCGTGTGTATGTGGATCACGTGGAAAGAAGGGAACCGGGGTTGGAGACGTCACTGGACTGCTGAATTTTGTTTCGTAACGAAACTTGATCGCCTTACCCGACCACTAATCTTTTCGCTTTGGCGATTTGCGCAGTCCGTCTACTTTATAGTATCGGCGTGGGTAGGGAGCGATGTTGAGAGAGCCACAGATACTCAAAGAGATAGATGAAGAAGCGCGCTTACCTTTTTCCGTAATGTCCTCGGGGACTTTGTAGCCTGGATCTCGCCACACTGGAAATTAGGAACGATCATCGGTTACAAGTTGCTCAAATATTTGGTAGTTCCAAGGTGCGCCATGTAGGGCACGGGAATAGGTCGAGGGCGAAAGGGTGGATCGATACTTCTGGTATTAGTTTTTAGCCTGCTTTTATGGCGATTACCTTTGGGCGCAGACGCAGCCCAGAATCTCCAGTTGATTGAGAAAGCTTATCGATATATCATTGCGAATGAACTTACTTTGCTGTGCCGAGAGAAAGTCTTGTTCTTCTTGTTGGGTTTCGTCTCGACCACCGGAATGTTTGACAGGTCGTTGCGATTGGGACGAAGGAGCTATCGCGCCTGGATTTGGCGGCAAACCGTACAATCCGTGCATGGCGAAGTGTTTTTCGACCGCCGCCACGGCGACTGCAGCAGCCGATCCACCGGGACCACCTGGCTCGTCCTTGCACAAACCTTTTCCCACTGCAGACATTGAGGATCGAACGCGTCAAAGTGTCGTCAATGATGAGCCAATGACACGGAGAAACACGAGTGCAACGTTGAAAATTGACAACGCTGGAGATTGAGGAATGCAGGCGAACTCACTTGGATTGGAGAGCGAGCCGAGATGCGGCGGGTAAGGGAGACTCGGCAAATAATTCCTCGGCATTGGTAGACCAGGCGGAAAGACCTTTGGCGCCGTCGCTGCGAGTGGTTGTTCCTGATGGCCACCGCTACTTCCGGCTCCCGTCGAGTGCGAATCGCTTTCGGGCGAAGACGAAGCCGGCACACCGGAGGACGATGACTTGGGCTTCGTGAGATTTAGAGGCGCATCCGGATCCGGTGGCGGCGCTGCGGTTGGCGCTACGGCTGATGACACCGGAGTCGGCGATCTCTCTTTCTCCATCTGTATCGTTATTTGGGCCAGATGCGCCGTCGCCCAACTCTGACCTTCCCTGTGACTGTTGATCATCTGATGGACAAGTAGGAACAATCGTATCATCGGAACAATGTACGAGTCGAATCAGACTTCGCCAAGCTCATTTGGATTTGGATAGGGTAAGTCCGAGGTACTTGGCCACCGTTCTTTCAAGAATCCGTCAAAATAAAAGTACAGACGTTTCTCGACTTATCTTCGTTTGTAATTAAACTTTGAACATTCAAGGCAGTAGTCCGGTCTAGAAATCCATCGTCTAGAAGACCATTTCTACGAAAGGGAAGAAGGAGCAATCTATGGACCCGGGTTGGCAGATTAACTAGTAAGCATCGATAATTCAATTTGAACCTCATATAACGGTATCAAAACTTTGAACGCGTTTATCTCAGAACTATGTTTTTCACATCGGCGCCCACGATATCTCGATAACTAATTGACCGATCGAGCTCAAATTTTGCACATACCTTCGGTAGCCTCTTCCTGAGGACTGGTAGCAGAATTGAGTCGAACAATAATTTCGTTAATCAACGTATAACAGGCCGCCAATTTGTAACAAATTTTTTTTAAGTACTAATTCTGCTGCCAGTGCTCAGAATACTCATACAGATTGAAAAAATATATATATATATTTTTTTCAGATGCATACAACATCACCGAGAGTGGGCGCCGATTGAGGCGGTTTTCGGCGGACCATGTTGTAACAAAATAAAAAACTACATGAAAATGTTTAAAATATTTTTTTTTCAATGTAGATACATTGTCAAAGGAACAATAAAAACATATGTAAAATTTCATCAAGACAATATCAATGGTTTAGAAGTTATTCGAACCCAAAAATGACGTCAAAAATCGCGCTCTAGACCAGACTAACTTAACTTTAAGATAATTCACGAAATTGAGACAAACTCCCCTCGGATCAATCTTAAAACTACTGTTTGTTTAAAATTACGATTGGCTGTCTCTCCAGGAGTATTCAGGTGTGATGGCCATAGGAGTAGAGGTGAGATGGCCAGCATTATGCTCTTGATTTTTTCTTTCGTTTTATGTTTTGATTATTTTTTTTTTTCTTTTGGCCTAATTTAGAACACATATGATCGAAATCCGTATAGTTTTGGTGTACCCCAAGTTGGCTCAGTATCCACTGAAGCCAGTATTCGATGAGACGAGTTTCATAATAATTTCGTCCGCAACATTTTTTGTCGTTGTTCTTACATCGTCTTTCTAAGGTCCTGCTAGGTATTTCGTCGGCCCCAGCGGCTGCACGAACCGGTAATTCATCATTTTTTTCAGCGCTAGTAGCTGCTTTTAATGATTTTTTAATCCAGTTCCCTCGTAGAGCAATTGCTTATCTCTTGTACTTATTAGGCATCCAAAACAAATGTAGGAACGATGAATTACTTGCACACATTACAACTAATACTATGGCCATCATACACCGACTGTACGCGGCCATCTCTCCTAATCTCCCGGCAGAGATGGCCACACCGAAAATGTAAACAAGTAATAACAATACATGGAAAATCTTGAGGTTAAAACAACGCACTGTTCGTGAACTATTCAAGAAATACAAAACCAACCGTTAATTTTACAAAATAACATCACTGCAACGTAAAACATGAAACCTTCAAAAACGTTTAGCAGTAGCCAGAATAATTGAAAATGATTTTACTTACTTAACATTTTTTTTGCCAAACTTTTGCTTGTACACTTACACCTGCATAAGACGCGAAGCGAATTAAGCAGTAACAGGTGAAATCTAGTGCGCGGTTCTATGAAATATTTCTATTGGCCATCTCTCCCTTATGGCCAACTCCCCCGGAATTACCCTACGCCAGCTGAACGACTGTCTAAAAAAAACACCGGTCTCCAAGGACCCGGCGTTGCTCGGTTCTTCTTCGGCAATCAACGGTCCGGCAGTGTCCACTTACATTAGCGATCGAATTGATATGCTTGTTTCCGGTTGTCGCCGTGGATGTCGGTGGCGGCATCGACGTCACGGACAATCCTCGCAGTTGCTCGAGAAACGGTAGGAACATTAGTGATTGCGGACCCGGCATGCTCATCTGGCCCTTTGTTATTTGGGCCTGCAGCTCTTGGATGTTGTGCTGCATTATGTGCTCTTGCTGCCGCTTTAGATGTTCCGTCTGTAATCGTTGAAGCTCGATCTGCTTCTGCGAATCCACACCCATGTGACCCGGATACGGCTGGAACATCCAAACCCAAGGGATACTTTTAACCCAAATGGCAGTAACATCCAAACCCAAAGAATACCTTTAACCCAAATGGCAGTAACGTCAACTCCCACCAAGCTAAAGCAGAGAGCAAATTGCCCTCCAGTTTTGCTAAGACTTTGAAAGAACGTGCGGCTAGGGATCTTACGCAAGTCAGTTTCCGATCCGTCAACAGTAAATGACGATGGATGACCAATCTTTCCGGCTTCCGAATTCGTCATTTCGGAAAGCAGAACACGACTAAAGCTTTTCTATGACAACGTTTCCGACCGCCTATTGTACGTGAAAATTGACTCTTCCTCGGCAGAGCTAAGCGAGATTTCCAAAGTCAAGGTTAGATGGACATCGCTCAGCACTCGTGACCACCAGAGAATGTCAGTTCCTTAGCTCAGCGTAGCATAGCTTAGGACCATTTTTGTGGTCAAGGTTACGTCAACTTCGCTTAGGACTTATGGCGGCCAGGCAAACCTCCGTTTGTATCAACAGTCCCTAACGAAATCATTCGACTCTCCGGATCGTTACATCGCTATAATGATCGCCTAGCATCAAAAAACGGCAGCAACAGTATAATTGGCAGGCGCGTTTCAGGCTTGGGTGATGAATATTCGGCATCCAATTCTGAACAGCGTTTATTCTCGTTAAATACCTATCACTATATATATGCATATGCATATGGTTGTATATATGTGCGGGTGCGTCAATGTGTGTGTGGTAGAGCAACAATTTATTCAACTAGCGACCAACATAATTGTGCGCCGCTGTTATAACGGGCTTTCCTGCTCTGGCTGTGATCCAGACGTGCTTGAAGTTTAAAGTCTATTTTGGACGATAAGGAAGACGTTTATTCATTCGCTATAGAGACGAGAGGTAGAGAGAGAAAGAGAGATGTGCCCCCAGGGTGCACCGGGAGTACGTCATATATATGCTATATCAAATATGTGCATATGGATATATAAGCAACCGCGTTTTATTAATATATACATATATCCGAGAACGCGCCCCGTTATTATAGACTCGAGCACACCTCAATCCGAATTATTAATCCCGCTAGCTGGTTTTCCGGCCGCGCCCGAAAAACGAATGACCCGCGAAGAGCATCAACGAACGGATCTTTGGAATTTCCGGCAACTCCGTCGGGCTCGATTAAAATCCAAGATATATTTATATTTATAGCGATTTCTTTTTCCGCCTTTTTCCACGCCGCTCACTCTCGTGTCTCGTTGACCAAAAGAATCAAAAGTGATGTCAATAGGTCTGATGTCAATTGAGGCGACTTCTCAGCTGGACAACTGACTTATTAGGAGTCTAATCCTCATTTGGTCTGATCAATCATTTTTATAGTTATTAGTTGCATTTATTATTCGAATATTTACTATTTACGGTTTTTTTGGTCGATTAGTTTTATGTTTTATTTATTATTGTCGATACCGCGGAATATTCCTCGCGAAAAAAAAGCTTCGCATATCCGAGTTAACAGATTGAAAGGGGAGATCATTCTCTCATCCCCTAGCTGAAAAAGGCGGAAAATAATTCCTTGCGGCTAAACACATTTGAAGGTATCTCCGAGATGTGGAGTAGCAACCCTTTCACTCAGGTGAACGCTCAGCATTGATGAGTAACGAGTTCTTCTCTGAATTGCTGAAATTACATAACGCGTAAGTGAACGTTATGTTCGCACCCGAAGAGCATCCCCTCGACTAAAGTGGCAACGTTCCACACTTGAAAAGTATGTTTCAGTGCACCTGCTGCATGCACGTAATTATTATTACGAATTTTGAGGCACTTTTCCGGTCGAGCTTCGTGCTGGAATGGTTTATCTTTGTGCTTCAAAGATAACTTGTACGCTGCGGTCTTTTGACCATCGATAACGGCGGGCGGTTATTTCAAAAGAATGTATGTCAATTATCCTTTCAATATTTTTCTCTCAAAGCGAAAATAATCTGTCCTATATCACTCAACATTTTTTGCTAATCTTAATTCTCATCCAATAACAAGATGGCAAGAAAATATAGATAAATATAACATTAATTTACTCCGATATTTATTGTATTCAGATGTCGAATAAGGTTTCGCGGTTTGTTTCGTGAAAATGAATACTTTATTTTTAAAAACAACATTTCTAATGCTTTCAAACGTTTCAAAACTGTTGTTTGATCAACTCCTAATGATTCTGCAAGTTCAGCTAGCGTCTGACATGTGTCTTCATGAAGTAATGGCTCCAATTCAAGACGGCAAATAAATTATTTTGAAGCATCTAAACTAATGTCTGGATCTTGTTTTCGACAGAGAATAGTCGCCTTAAGTCTCAGCAAGACTTCTGTGTGATCCAGCTGCAGATTTAAAAAAAATTAAGTAACGCAGTAAAATTCCCCGCAAATACTCTTTTTTTGCCGTCAAATTTGACATATTTAACATTATGAAAAAAATATGTTTACACTTCGGCGAAATGACACACTGACAAGGAATATCACTAAAGTTATGTTCCTATGACATGAAACATTGAAAACTATTAGACACGTATTTTTTATCGGCGGAAAATCCTTTTTAAGGGGGGAAACGAGCCCTCAAAGAAAAGCATGTGACTCCTTTATCTTTTTATTTTTAATACTTCTATAGTGCATTTTCCATCGTTTCACATTGGAATAATGTTGCTTCTCGTTTCATTCAGATCGGTAAACTGCTTGTGGGTGAAACTGTAAAAGCACCCATCGACGCGCCTTTCTTCGAGGGATGGTTTCCCCCCTTCAATCAGTTTTTTCGCAAAAAAATACGTGTCTAATAATTTTCATTGCTTCATCGAATATATGAGTTTCAACTAAATCGAAGGCAGACACTTCGGTGATGTTCGTTGTAAATTTCAAGCTTCCTTGTAGTACTTCTTTACAGATGCGTTACTATCTCAAACTACACGCCCTCAGTTCTGGTAACGCCATCCGTTGGAAAACAGCGAGAACTTATTCAACGTCTTAATACGAAAAATCTTTTTTTAAGAAGCTACGAATCCAACTTTCGGATTTGAACATTTTATACGATTTTGACGAATACTTTATGCGCCTATTGCCAAAATTTGAGCTATTTTGACCGTTTAGTTTTTTTGCAATAAAACTGCAAAGCCGAGCACTTTGAGTTACCGAAGCACGTCGCCTTATGGAGACGGTCAACCGGAAGTGCGGTGATCGTGGCTTTTCTGCTCACGCATCCAACTAAACCCGTTGGAAAAATGAAATTCGATAGATTAGATATGATAGATATTGTAAAAAATAAGAAAATCAATATTCACCCTGTAGTTATAGCACTACATTACGAGAAAGTTTCAATTTCCGGTTGAAAATGGTCAAAACGACGGAATAGCACCTACAGACTTAGCAACGTCGCGAGTAACAGCTGATGCGTTTGGCGAACACAACCCCGCTTTGTTTTGAAATTAATTTCAATAAAAGCCACCACAAAATATGTAAACAACAATTTATGGAGTTTTATCATTTATCACGTATCAATAATATGTATAATTATATTGTGCCTATCGTGTTAATTACGTTGAGGTAATTCAAGCCTATTTTAATAGGTTTCCGGCTGATTTTTTTGTCTTTTCAGTCCGTTTTTGTGGTAGATCTGTTAATATTATCATTACGAAGATTACTACCGAGTCGTTGACAATCTAATTTTTCAGTTTTTATTTGTCGACGTGCAATAAATTCATCATTAACCACAACATTTGGTACACTACAATCGATAATACGAATAATCAACATAAGTAAACATCAATCAGAGCAGCCGTGGGTAAAATAAATTTACACTCTTTTTTGACCCCGTGGAAGTGATCGTACCTCCTCAAACACTGCAAAAATGCGAAAACAAAAAGTGTTTGATATTTTCGTTGCATCGCAAAGACGCAGACTTCGACGTCAATGCAGACCGCAACGTTCGTGAGCGAATCGAAAAGAAGTTATGCAAATTGCAAAGCCATGCCCCAATGGATAACAGTGAGTTCAGGTGTCCATGCTTCCAAATGTTTACACCCATACACTCGCGAGTGGCGATGAGAAATGATTATTCAACCGTTTGGACACACACCCCCGGATCTGTCAAGGCGGTAGTGAAATTCGTGCGCACCCGTTGCCCCTCTGTAATCGGTGAGGGGTTGGAAGCGAGCGATCGGGCAAGGGGTTGATTTTGGACCGTGTGCGCGGGGGAGGGGGGGGGGTAGTCGAGGGAGGGCCAGGAAGGGAATATATAGCCGATGAGCTTTCATTATTCATCCGTTGAAGCTCAGTTATGCCGATGATACGTATCCATGACAGTTATACCGCCCACAGTGGCTAAATATAAACAGGCGGGGTGCCAAGCGCGAGTTCCATTCACATTCACGTAAACGGCGAAACGCGCTTGCGCGCGGGTGTTTTTCACTCTCGGTGCTCCCCGCGCAGGGACGATACGATGAGATGCCGAGAGTCGGATAAAGAGGGAACCAGTTGAAAATGAGGGTGAAATGAGGGGGAAGGGGCTGAGGAAGAGGAGGAGGAAAGAGCAATAGGAGAAGGGGGGGGGGATTCGCAGAGAAGAGAGATGGGAGATGATACGAGGGGAGCCTGCACGAGTATGTGGCCACATGGATATGAGAAGACAGAGTGAGTGAGTGTTCGTGTGTGTAGGTGTGTGTGCGCGCGAGAGAGAAGGCGGGGAGAGAGGGGTAAAGGGAGTAAGAGAGGTCGTTCTGAATATGCATCCGCGCATTGACGCCAACTGCACCGACTAAAATTAGCCGCGCAATTACCGAAACATACCTACCCCCATAACCCGCAGGCGGGTGTGTGTGCTTGGTGGATGCTAGTGAGGAATACGTGCAGAAGTTGTCCTACCTCTTTTTCTCTCTCCCTCTCTCTCTTTCTTTCTCTCTGTTTCCCTTTCTCCCTATCACTCGTCACTATTCATTGCTATATGTATGCACGTGTGCAAGTGAGTGTGTGCATAAATATATGGGGAATTCCGCATAAAGCGAAGGAATTTTTAGCCGAGCACCCCAGAGATCCGTCTAATTTGCCAACGGCAGCCTCGCGAAAGGGGGAGATCGGGGAAAACCGAGAAAATTATTTTGCCCTCTCAACTCTTTTTGCTCTCAAGGCACATTCATTCAAGATTATTTGGGTAGACAAAGATCGAGACAATTATACTCACGTACTCATATATATATATATATATATATATATATAATGTACAGGGTGTTCTGTAATGAATGGATAATCCTGCAACTGTCGATAGGGCAGATCATGTTCTACTATATGCTGGAATTCCAGCTTAGTAAAAGACCCACAGTTTTCGAAAATTCGGACTTTATGTTATTTAAAAAAAAAAAAAAAAATAGTCTGCCTTCGGTTGTTCGCATGCCTCTTCTATAAATGATACGAATCGACAATAACTAAGCAATTTCTTAAAGTAACTGGCACGATATGCGTATCACTTTTTTTTTTACACCGCAGGCTATCAAAGTCAGACGTTCGAATTCATTTGTATGAAAATTCTGCATAAGATCTTCTTCATAAAGTTTTCTTAACATTTGAGGTTAAACAGAAGACTTTTCTAAATAAAACAATTAACTAAGAGCATTTTTTTACACCGGGTTAAGAAAAGTTATCATTTACAGAAACGGCATGTTGAAAACAAAAAGCAGATGATTTTTATCTCGAAAACTGTGGGATTTTTACTAAACTGAAATTCCAGCGTATGGTAGGACATCATCTAACCTATCGATAGTTGCAGCATTGTCCATGCATTACAGGACATCCTGTAAATATATAGGTGTGAGAAGCTTGCGAACAAAACCGGACTTGTCCACACCGTTAAATTTTGTTGATTTTTTGTGCCTATTTGTAGCGCACTTCGTTTGAAAAGGCAGTTTTCAACAAATCTCGAGGTGCTTAAAGTCGGATTTGATTCGAAATATTTCGGAAGCTAATAAAGGTGTGCGAAAAATAAAACAAAATCTCGTATTGTGGATACTTCCGGTTTTGTTCGCCAGCTCCTCATTTACATGTATTTTGGGATAGGGTATTTTAGACCCGCTGTATCTATGTAATGTCTATTAGCAGATCTGGCTGTTTCTGGGATGATTTTGGGGACAGAAAGGTTCTTGAAGTGATCTTTATGTAAATATTCCTACATTTATTTTTCCCCATAAACATATGTGTATAAGATACTAGGAGAGAGAGGGAAGAAAGAGAGCGGTTGAGCCATTGGGAATGAGAATTCGCCACATCAAGATTTTCCAGTGAACCGCACGGACATCAAGGAATCCATAATCATAGATCAGAGAGGCAGAAGGTACCGTGTTGCTATATATACAGCCCAGTGTGTATTATGCACCCATGCATACAAGAGAAATGTACACACACACACACACACACATACACATATCTAGGCGGGAAAGAAACAGAGCGCAAAAGCAAAAGATCTAATATAGAAGAACCGAGAAAGATGTTCCCAGAGATATATTCCCGTATATCGTTTATCGGCCAATGTTTATTATGCATACGCCCGTCTCTAATCCTTTTGATATCCCCTACACCCCGCGCGTATTCTCCGTTAGCAGTATACGCTGCATTCGGCGAATAAACAAATTGCACGATTATCGCCTCCGTATGCACATAAGCATATATATATGTGTGTATATATATATAAAAATTTTATCAATTAATATTAATTGAAATTATTTTTTTTTTTTGAAAAACTCTAATATATATATTTATATATTAGAGTTAAAAAAAAATAATAATAATTTTAATTTAATAATAATAAAATAATAATTATATATATATATATTAGTTTTTCAAAAAAAAATAATTTTTTTCCGCGGTACTCAACGGAAAACGTTACTACGTTATGAAAAAGTAATTCATACAAAATTTGAGAGATCTCAACATTTTTTTAGGTAGTGTTCAAACGACATTTCATTGTGTTTTTTCGATTTTTCGTGAATTTTTTTTTCGCCATTTGTTTTCTTACACCAGAACAACATATTACTCCAAAGAAACATGCATACTTGTTAGACGTTCAGTGATGTAAACACCGTGTTCTTGTTCATCAAGTGGTTGTAATAATTTTCACAACCGAATTACATGTATTGATTCGTAATCTGCAAATACAAATTGTTTATGGTAAACAAAATATTGAAATAAAAATAGTGTATTAGTACCGAAAAAATTAAATCAAGTCTGTTCAAAATTCAATGTTGGTGCTATTAAACTTACGAAAATAGTCAATGGAGTACTTGCACAGCTGTTTCAACGATACTTTATAAGTTCATGTTTACATTTTCACTGAAATATCATAAAAAATATTCGAAAGCTGAACGAAAACAATTTCAACGCGTAGGATGCCAATTTTAGGCCGGACAAAAAAAGTACGCGCCCAAAGAAAAGGAGAAAATATGTCATCACATCGCGCATTTAATATTTCGTGTGACCACATTTTGCTTCGATAACAGCCTGTAAACGCCGAGGCATACTTTCTACAAGATTTTGAATTTGCTGTTCGTCGATATTTTCCCAGATTTCCCGCAAAGCATCAAAAAGCTTTCCTTTGTTTGTTACGTCGCCCTTATCAACATTTAGGTCCAAAATAGACCACACATTTTTAAAAGGATTTAAATCTGGCGATTGTGCTGGCCAATCCAAAAGTTTGATCTGCGAAGAACGGAAAAAGGCCGATGATTTTCGAGCCGTATGTTTAGGATCGTTGTCTTATTGAAAGATGAATTCATCCTCCAGACTGATCTTCAGCAGTGATTCCTCCAGATTTTCGTTTATGATATCAATGTACACATTGGCGGTCATAATACCATTGATTGGAACCAAATTTTCCACTCCGAACCACGCAAAACACCCCCACACTAAAACACTTCCCCCTCCGCGTTTGACAGTCCTTTGAATATTTTTTTCAAGAAGCTGTTCTCCCGGCTTCATCTAAACGCGTGATCGTCGTTTATGCCCAAATAAGGCAAATTTGCTCTCGTCATTCCAAACAACTTTTTTCCAAAACGTAATCGGCTTATTCACGTATTTTTTTGCAAACTCGAGGCGTTTGATTTTATTTCCTTTGCGAATCAGAGGCTGACGTTGTGCAAAACTATTTTTTAAGCATGCCCCTCGAAGTCTCCTACGGACTGTTCGGTCGGAAATGTTCAGGCCTGTATTTTTGAGAATTACACGGATCGTAATCGTCGGATTTTTTTTTACCTCCCTAATAATTTTGCAATCGTCCAATGAAGTTCTTTTTCCTTTTCTACCTCGTCCATTTTTATCACCGACTATACCTAATTCCTTGAACTTCTTGCATATTTTTCTCACTGCACCTTCACTTATGTCATATTTTCGACCAATTTCTCTTTTCGAAATTCCTTTTTTTTGGTCTTTAATTATCAGTTCTCGCACTTGAATTGCAATCTTCGGCATCGCGGATGTCCGTACTCGAACACAGAAAATCGATAACTGGCCGAAAAATCTTCAAATCTCTATGTTTACATTCCGTTTGCCTTCCTAAGCTTCGTTGGGAGAAAATCGCTTTGTTGTCACTGATGAGAATATATAAACCTTGGGTGCGTACTTTTTTTTGTCCAGCACAAAACAGGCACTCTTCGCGCTGTAATCGTTCTCTTGCTGGTTTCGAATATTTTTAACATTGTTTCAACGGCAGCGTAAAGGCAAAACAATGAACTTTGGTCATGACTACTCAAGGTCTGGTTTATTGATGATATTTGGAATGAGAATAGCACATAAATGGAAATTGAACGGTGCGTACTTTTTTTTGTTCGGTACTGTATATATATATAAATTATAGTGTACAAATCGACGGTTTTCAGCTTACTTCTTATATTTCTAGTAATCGGTATAATATTAATAATTCTTGATGCCCCCAATAGCGGGTTACAATATTGCAATAAGATATACGCAATATTGTATATTAAGATACGTATTTAACGTGTCTTGTATTCAACGACTATTCACGATCTCTCAACCCTTTATATCACCGTGTGACAGTTCTGTAATAAACCATCGAAGTCTTCACAAAATCTCATATTAAAATTTAATCGTTTTTTAAATCAATGCCACACGACAGCGCCAAACTGTTCTATGGGTTTTAGTGCAATTTATGCAAACTAGATGGCATTAGTTGGATCAAAATATGTTCCAAGTTCACTTATCGAATATAGTCTTCCACACATAACCTCCATGTTTGTACTTTATATTAAAACGAAAATATTCGTACTTTTCGAATAAATAATACGTTTTATTAACAAATTGGAATGTCGGGTAATATTGAGACACCCTAAATATACCGGGTGGGCCAACAATTATTAGCAGTGGAAATATCTTCCAGCCTGGCTTAGGAGCAAACTTTTTCCACAAAACTTGCATAGTTCGAAAGGAGTCATAGAGTGGTGGCTACGAGGTTCATCCAGGTGGAGGCGTTTCGTCGTTTTCTCCGGGATCTGATAGGTTATAAAATCTTTTTACTGTCGATAGTTGTTGCCTCATCCAAAATATATACACACACGCAGACGTAAATTCTTGAAAATATCCTTTTCGAATACTAAGCGGCGGTGCCAAGTAGACGATCAAAGAGATATTGAAAATTTGAGACAACAATAGCAATACGAGGAAAAGAAGACTCCGAGGGTATCCAATTTGCACATTTAAAAAATTGCCGTCCCGTATTCAATATAATAATATCATTATGAGAGTTCGAGAGATCGTCATAAAGCGTGGGAGTATATAAGCCCCGAGAAGCTTTTCTATTCGTATACGATGAAAGGAGCGACGATGCCCTTTAAGAGAACCTCACAAAGACGACTTTGTTTCATTTGGTGCTCGCGTCATCGTTTCTTATTTACGCTTTTGCATATATATATATATATATATATATATATATATATATATATATATACACAGGGTGTCCTATTATACATGGACCCTGCAACTGTCGATAGGTCAGGTCATGTCCTACCATATGCTGGAGTTTCAGTTGTGTAAAAGTCCCACGATTTTCAAGATTTTGGGCTTAATGTTATTTCTTGAAAAAAATCATCTGCCTTTGGTTTTTAGCATGCCATTTCTACAAATGATACGAATCGAAAATAACTATGCAACTTTTTAAGGCCTTAGGCCACAGTAACGGGTATAAAATCATGTGCGAATTTAACAAAAGCAGATGATTTTTATCTCGAAAACCGTGGGACTTTTACTAAACTGACATTCCGGCATATAGTAGGACATGATCTGACCTATCGACCGTTGCAGGATTATCCATTCATAACAGGACACCCTGTGTATATATATATATATATATATATATATATATATATATATATATATACACAGGGTGTCCTGTTATGAATGGATAATCCTCCATGAATGGATATATATATATATATATATATATATATATATATATATATATATATATGCATACATACATGTACAGACTGTATAAAACGTACGTGATAACGGTCCAGAACAAATGGCTTTACCACATTTTTCCTCGCACGCAGACCTCTCCCCTCTCCTTCCTCCCTGGTACACAACATCACAGGACGCTCTCTGTGTTACAACATCATTCTAAACGTATGATTTTTGTGTTCGATCAACTAAGACTCGGACGAGCAGGCGCCAGACACTGACAATCGTAACTCGAGACGACGTACAGAAACGTGAAAAAAAAAGATACATAATGGATTCTTTTGTTCAAATATTTGTCTGCTGTAGCAGGCCACATGTGTGCTCGTTCTGAATCGCGAGCGTCTATTATGTCAAATGACACGTCTCTTGAACGAAGATTCTAAAATGACTTTTCTTACGGTCGCACAGTTCGTTCGTTGCATTGAGAAATTCAGAAACTGAGTCGTTCGATCGAATGCAGAAAAAATCAATCGTGACGTCGATCATTGTAAAAATGGCTGATTGGCGCTGACGACTGGGTGTGAGAAATCCGATAGTAATAATCCAATGTGATAATAACAATGGTAGGAAAAGCCGATTAGCACGAATCATGCGAGCTTGATCTTTTTGCGTTAGACAAAAGAGGATCACTTAAGTGCATCGAAAATCCAATGTCGAGATAAAGAGCAAGACGATTCAGCTAGGATATGGTTGTCACGTGAGGACATTGGCGAGGGCCGAGGAGTGAGTTCAACCCTCGTCGTCCAAAGGACAGCCCAACGTCGACGCGACCTTCGGGCCTTTTGCCGCCGGTTACCAACCCGCTTCACTGTAATCGCCGAGCTCGGGGCAAAATGAACCTTCGGGGGCATATGGACCCCGTCGGAGTCTGCAAAAATGTTTCGATTTTGCTGATGGAGGCCTTATCAGCGAGCTGGAAGAACAAAAATCATGATCCTCGATTATAAGAGAGATTGTAATGTGAACCAATAAGGACCCTGTGTCGACTGAAAATATTCTCGTCTCGGTGATGGCCCATGAAGAAAATTTATTCACGTTTTTCTCGAAACTATATTCAATCGATAAATATCTCAGAAATAATCGATCGATATTACATTTATTTTTAATATTAGGTGTATAAATAAGTTTTCGGTCTGAGGATAAAAACAGCTTTATTGAATATTTGAACGAAAAATTCTTAGAGAAAAAATTTAATCGGAAAAACGTTTGAAAAATCACCAAAGAATACAGAAAAAAAAACAAACACATGTCAAAAAAATTGACAGCAGATCCGATGAGAAGTATATAAAGAATATTGACGATCTCACTTTTCGAAAATTGATCATCATTTGTTATTAGTTACGCAAAAATGACGACTTATTTTTATAGATTTAGTATGCTCGAGTTTCAGTTCGTCGCCACTTAGTTAAAAAAAAAGATTTAAAAAATCGACGATCGTCAACGACTCGTATTTATTGTTGGCTCAAATAAGCCGTTTGGTTTTTAGATTTCGGATGGACCGTTTAAGCTGGAGAGTGTCCACCGCCAAAGGATGCAAAAAAAAGTTTCATCATCTGCCGGCGGCCATGTTATTGTTGTTTTTCTGTATTTTTTGTGATTTTTTCAAAAGGCTCTCAGTATATGTACCTTTATGTTTAAAAAAATGCTTTTCTTCTTTCCCAACCGGATCCCAGAAAATAATTCGAAATTTGGCTATTTTTTCCGGCCTCTAGGTAGACGTAGCCCCTTAAGGCATTTGAAATTTGACATGAATATTCCCCAGCAGATTACTAACGATAACGAGTGTGCCAAATTACTCTTTCTCTCAGGATCAAAAACAGAATGCACAAAGTACGTATTTTCTCGTCGGTGCTAATCATATAATTAATAAATTGTAGATTCAACATTCTCAATAAGATCATTGGAAACGTTCACGCATTAAAAATCCATTCCTCCCATCGAACGAACCAAATATACACATGAAATTCGGATTTTCTCGGTGGTGGTCCATATTGCCCCACCTATCTGATAAAATCGTATACAGAACTCGTGGACTAACGCGTGTGGGATCGAGGATCTTTATTCCTTCTTTCTCTCGCGTGGTACGCGAGTCGGGAAAGAAATAAGCCGACTCGGCGAACCCGCGCGCGGAGACGTCAGAAGGATTATTGTCTTTGGGTTCTTATCTACGTCAGGGAGTCCTTGGAGGATACGTCCCGGCCTGTATGCAACAACGTTGAAGCGTGTAGGTGGATAGACACGCACAGTCACAAACGCACACGATTATACACACGTGAGAAAGAGGTTGGGACGGGGGGTGGTGCGCGGCGATGATGGGAAGTGCGAGGAGCCTGGGCTCCCCGGGGACCCAGGGGGAATAGAAGACAAGTATGGAAGGACGATGACATCGCGAGGATCATCGGGAACGTGGAACCGAGCCCCGAGCATCTCTTTGAATGCGTCATCTGAACGACAAACCATGCCGGAGGATTTTAACCTTAAGGAGGCTCGAGCGTTAGTCACAATCCAAGATCAAATTTACAAAAAATATAGGTTATTGTCTAGACTATAATGATGCTTTGAGAATTTTTTGAATTTTTTTCGATACAAAACACCGGAGATAAAAAATAGTTGAGTGTATGCAATTGTACGGACGGTTAGATATGAGCAGGATGATCAGAATAACAGGATTAACGCAAACTGAACCCTCGTAAATATTTCGAAAAAAAAACTTCATCGTGCCCATATATATTCTTCTTTTATATAAAACTTCTTGTACATAAAACTTGATCTGGCCACATATATATTCAATATTGAATCATCAAGGTTTAATGAAAGATTACGAATCTTGGCTGGCGAATGAAGAACGTTGCTGCCAACCTCAATGTCCGCGAAGTTGCTGTATTTCGGTAACACTTAATATTAATTAATGGTAATTAATTTCATTCTGAGTTGTATAAAACATTCGCTGCGGTAGTTTTTTTTTCATAATTATCATGGATAATGTTATACTTTTTTAAGTTGGTAGTAACACAAAGATTTTTCTTATTTACGTAATAAGAATATGAAAATGCATAGATTTGCTGTTTAATCATATATTTTATGAAAAATTAGCATCGACAGAATAAATTTACATCTCGTACGCATTTTTTTGAGGTCCATTGCAAAAAAATCATAAATACGCATTTGACTCAACTGGAACGCTCCAGCCTCCTTAAGGCGCGACAATATCTCCATTTTTTCTTTCTTTTCCTCTCTTCTTCGCATTTTTTTGTCTCTTCGGCTTACCCCTTTCCCTTTCTCTCCACCTACCCTTTTTTATCCTTTTTCCCGCATAATGAATGCTTTCACTCGTTTCCTCATTCCTCTTTAGGGGAGATCCAAAGATTCTTAGGGGGTTGACGTTTCGCGCGAAGAATATCCGAATACCCGCTACGTTCAATATTTTCTCCCCTGACGCTTTTTCACCTTCGCAGATTTTCTTTCTCATCTTTCGTGCTTCAATTTTTTTTCCGAACGACGCAGTCACTCGTCTTTCGCAAGCGACGCTCCTGAACGCATTACCAATTGCCTGGACGGAAAAAAGTTATCGACGAGTCTCGTCGACGCGACAGATTTTGGGAAATTTTACTTTAAACGAACGCGAAGTTTTTGTTTTTTGTCAGCATTGTTTTGGCTGTCAGGACATCTGTCCGTTTTGAGGACAGTCCGGACATATCTATATAAACGAATTGGTAATTTGGCGATGGGCCGGTCCTCGAAGAAATCTTCATATAAATATTCATCTGAACGAGATTTTGAAGATAGCATAGATAATTCGAAATCACCTCTCTTATGTACATATATAGGGTGTCCTGTTATGAATGGATAGGGCTGCAACTGTCGATAGGTCAGATCATGTCCTACTATATGCTGGAATTTCAGTTTAGTAAAAATCCCACCGTTGTGACTACAAGGTTCATCCAGGTGGATACGTTTCGGATATTTCAAGGTCCCCTCAATTTTTTTTTAGTGGAGCCACTATTATTTACTTCAGAATTTTATCCAGGAGACTAAAAATGAGTTCATGGATCAAATTTAAATTTGATCCATCAAGATTCAGTATAAAGATTTGATAAAAAAAAATCCATTGTTTAAAGCCTAGAAACGATTGAAAAAAACGGTGCAACCACTTATTCCTATAAAAGGTGCTCGAAGCGATAGTCACTACTTTTCATGCACGCTTGCAATCTGATTCGCATTGATTGCATTGTCTTATTAATCACGTCAGTCTGTATTAACGAACAGGCTCTAATTGAGGTTTCGAAAGTTTAATACTAAGCAAAATCCAGGTACGGCTTTGCTTACATTGTTCGCAACTGATTGTGAGAATCTTGTCAACTTATTTTGGAAAGCAGTGAGATGTTTGTGACTCCCGAAATAATGTGTTCTCTTCGAAGAAAATTACTACGACAGAATTTTCTTCTGTCAGTACAGAATCAAATTTCCCGCAAAATGTTTCCATATTAAGAGCAGGTTGGTACGATCTTAATTTACGAAGAATGCCACAAAAATACAACGCAAGCGGAAATGTTGTATGCGGAGTGTTATCCGGATCATCATCCGCCTACGCGTTGCACATTTGCGCGAAAGTTAATAATTTCTTTTTTATTGACTTTTTAAATATAAAATCTTGAGCGATCATTTCGAAATTTGGTGTGTGAAATGATTTTTAGTTTCTTGATAAAATACTGAAAAAATAGTCATGATATTTTAAAAAAATGCGTCGACTTTGAAACGTCCGAAACGCCTCCACCTGGATGAATCTTACATGCCCTACTCGATGAAGCCTCTTTGGACTACTATATGCAACTTTTGGAGGAATTTTGTTTTCCCAAGTCTGATAGACGAGCAAATAATTCTACTGCTAATAGTTGTTGCTCCATATTCATTTGTGACAAACCCTTGACGACGTTTTTTCATCGTACATCCCTATTCATTAAATCATTAAATCACCATATACATTAAATCCAATATACCGCAGTGATCTTCTCAGCGGTTGCAACAAAAAAAAAAGTGAAACACGAAGCAAGCGAGAAAAAGAATCGCATCGCGCTACGAGGCCCCCTCGAGCGCCTTATTCGAACGCCGACACTCAAAGTTTCACCGTAATTTGCTTACAATTAAAATATGCAACTCGGAAAGAGCGTATCGACCCCCCCGCCTCAGCGATCTGTACAAACGGAGCTCCCTCGCGCGCGCGGCCCATCCAAGCACCCATCCATCCATCGAGCCGCGCCACGCGCCCGGGCGCCTAGAAAGTGATTAATTCTTAACAAGGCGAGGTTTGCTCGGTACTTGAGCGACCACGCGGCTGGCTTGCGGTCTGTTCTCGTGCATGGAGAATGACGAGAGAGAGAGAGAGATAGAGATAGACGGGGAGACAAGGAGAGAGAAAAGAAAGAGAGAGAGAGAGAGAGGGAGAGAGCAGGCAGGGGTAGAAGGAAGAAGGAACAAGGGCTGAACGGCGCCATCGTCAAGCTTTATGAGAAAGGGTCGAGTAGAATAAGAGATGAAAAAGGGAAGAATACAATGAGACGAAGAGAGAGATAGAGGGAGGGGGGCGGGGGGTGGAGCGAGAGGTGCAGGAAGGAAAAAGAGGTTTCAGCTTCAGTTACAACTGCAGATTTGATGACGCTGGAAAGAAACAAAAAGACAAAAATAAAAACGTAAGCTACACGTATATCGCACTGCCGCTCTCACACACACCCGCATTCACACTCATACACAAAGCCACCAACACACACCCACACACACACACACTTGCACACACACACAGGCACACGTATCCACACAACCTACACATACACACGCATACGTTTGTGTGCACACACAAACCCACACATACACACGCAACCTACCCACCCTAAACCAACCACCCACTAAACCACGCACACACACACCCACCAATCCAAACCAACCACCTACTCTAAATCAATCACCCACACACACACCCGCACACACACGCACCCACACACCCCAACCGACACACACACCCACACACCAAAACAGACACACTCACACTCACACGCACCCAGCCACCCTAAACCAACCACCCACACCCACACACACACCCACACCCATACACACCCACACCCATACACACCCACACCCACACCCACACACACCCACACCCACACACACACACACACACACACACACACACACACACACACACACACACACACACACACACACACGCACGCACACACACACACACACACACACACACACACACACACACACACACACACACACACACACACACACACACACACACACACACACACACACACACACACACACACACACACACACACACACACACACACACACACACACACACACACACACACACACACACACACACACACACACACACACACACACACACACACACACACACACACACACACACACACACACACACACACACACCCACACACACACACACACACACACACACACACACACACGCGCGCACCCACACACCCCAACCGACACAACAAAACACACACACTAACTCACACACACCCAGCCACTCTAAACCAACCACCCGCTAAAACACACACACACCCCAACCGACACCCCCCCCCCCACACACACACACGCGCGCGCGCGCATAAAAAGGTGCCCAGATAGTTAAACGTGTATTACAATGACTCCGCTGTTTGCAGCCACCCCCTGAAAACGTCACCGCATATCTACCCAGCGTGTACTTCACGTACACCAGCCCTGTGATTGTCACCCGCATCCTTTGCCCATCTCACCGTGCAGACAAGAGACGGATTTCGAGTGAGAGAAAGGAGAGAACGAAGAGATCTTGCACGGTGGAAGCGTCGACGGACAATATATAGATATATCGATGCAGACACAGGCGTATGTATGTTTTTACGTATTTCTGTGCGGATAGTTACTTATAGGGTGCATTCATATACACGTGGGCAAAATATCATCGTGACCCCGTCCCGGATAACCGCGAGATGCAGACTTGAATTAATTGTGGATGGGTTTCACCCACACACACGCGTGGCCAAAGAATAAAGTCACTGCGCGGCTTAACTGCCGCGCAGTACGCAGTTCCATATAGTGTGCGGTAGGATTCGTACTCCGACAAGGGAATACGGGGTAATATGGACCAGACTTGCTTCATTGTTTGGTTAATTGTATAAAAAAAATGATTGCTATGAAATGATTTTTGGTGCGTTAGTTTTCGCAATGGAAATATATGTTGAAAATGAGTGTGAGGAGAAGGCGAACGAGACTGGATTTCTACGCACTACATTAATATTTTTGTTGTCCGTGCCTGAAAACTGCTTTTTCGCTTGAAAAGGCAATTCTAAGGCTCGAAAACGCAAATTTTAGGGGATTAAAGCGGAATTTAATTCAAAACCGTATACTTTTTTAGATTTCGGGTTAACTTTTAGTTACGTTAGTTCGAATAATTTGACAAAAAAAAGTTTCAATGAGGGATGACGTAATTGTTTATTGTTGTAATTATTAGCATGAATATAACAAACCTGAACAAGTACGTTTGTTATTTTCATTACCGGTGTTGATTTTCTTCGGGTTTATTATTGTTATTATTATCATTGCAATTATTGTGAGTACTATAAACACAAATAACGTCAATCCTCAATGCCGGACGTTTCAGTAGCCAGAATTTTTTGAAAAAATATCGGTTTTTTTCTTTGGTCCATTTAATCTCGTCTTTTTCTACATCGGATAGAAAGAAAGAGAGAGAGAGAGAGAGAGAGAGAGAGAGGGAGGGAGCGGGCGCGAGAGAGAGTACGTGGTGAACTGAAATCTCCACTCAAAGGGAGAAGAATGTGAGAGCTCACGAGGTACACACGTGGCGTGAACAAAAATTCATCCCCGTTCTGCAGCTTCACTTTTCTTGGGCTCTGGTTCTCTCTCACTCTGTTCTTTTTCTCTCCTCTGCAGATCGCGTGCGCCATACAACTCTTGATTTTTTTTTTTTTTTTCATCTCATTCCCGACCCCCCAGGGTACTACCGGGCAACCTCAAAGTTCGCATACCCGAATTCTTGACTCTATACACGTAGCCCGAGAGCCGAGCGATTTTGTTTCTTTGCAAACAACAGTCCCTACCTTTTCTAGCGTTTCTGTTTGCAACGTGACGCGATACGAGAGCTAAGCGTTATCGTTGAAAGATTTTTTTCGATCCTTGCAATGCAGTTAGATTGCAATTCGAACCATAAAGATGCATCGGGGTGAATTAGTGATGGAGAAAATTGGAGACGAATATCTATCTATGTACAAAGGGGGCGTACGTAAATTACGTAACGCAAATTTTCCCAATTTTTGACTCCCCTCCCCCGACGTAACAGAGCCGTAATATCTGGCCTGACCCTCCCCCATTCCGTTACGTAATGGGTGCTTTGTCGTCAATAACTGCTTTTTTTTCGAAGATTTACCTAATTGTCATAAGACCGGGTTCATACTCATTTTATGAAGTATATATTCATCTAATTTTATACCAATTTTTATGATTAAAAAAAAAATTAAACCTAATTTGGCGAGGAAAACAAATTTTCTCCATTGTCCCATCGATATCTTTATGAAAGGTTATCTGTAAATAAGAAGTAAACAATTTATCGATATCTATCCAAATGTAGCTATCGTTATGCGTATCCGTTCTCTTATTTTGGTTTTTTTTTTACAAAATGCCCACACTTTGGACATTTTTTTCTATCTTCAAGGCCCTTTTTTGTACTCAAGCAATCTTCAAAAATAGTAATGATCAAAGTTTTAAAAATCGGCTACGTACAACCTTAGTCAACGCATTTACAAAAATGTTTCTTTTTGAATTGAAAATCGGTTGATACGTTTTTGAGTATTCGCTGAACAAGGTCGAAAAAAGTAGTTTCGAGAAAATCGCGATCAAAGTTTTCGTTCCGTTGTTCTTGCTATAAAGTTACGTTTTGTTTTCTAAAATATTGATACTTACATTAAAGTAGCAAGTAGCGGGCCATATGACGGTTTTTCATCTTCATTATATTTCTCAAAATAATAAGAGCCTGCACATAATCTTTTCTGAACGATGAGGTTCGAATGAAAAACCTTGAACGTGCAGAAATTTTGCTATTTCTGGCAGTTCTAAAATTGTGATGTAGTGCACACTCCCCCCCCCCCCCCCCCCCACGTACGTAAACCGTAACGCCAGGCCGACGCCCCGCCCCCAAATAGCGTTACGCAATGTGTGTACGGACCCAAATTAAACGTCAAATATGTCATCATTTCATTAGTATAATTCAGAGGATGAATATTCTTTCAATTGCCATGTTGTTTCGCGTGATACTTTTTCGCGATGATACTTTTTCAAAAACCTATTTTTTGTAGAAATGTATCATCGCGATTTTCTAAAAAAAAAATCTCAGCGGTAAGCTGTTTTCGACTGTCACAACTAGACATAACCTGTTAAGATAATGACGAAACAACAGAGGCTATTACAGTGATAATAATAATAATAATAACAAGAATAATAATAATAATAATAATACTAATAATACTAATACTACTACTACTACTACTACTACTACTACTAATAATAATAATAATAATAATAATAATAACAACAACAACAACAACAACAGTAAATAACAACAACAACAACAACAACAACAACAACAACAACAACAACAACAACAACAACAACAACAACAACAGTAAATAATAATAATAATAATAATAATAATAATAATAATAATAATAATAATAATAACAACAACAACAACAACAACAACAACAACAACAACAACAACAACAACAACAACAACAACAACAACAACAACAACAACAACAACAACAACAACAACAACAACAGTAAATAATAATAATAATAATAATAATAATAATAATAATAATAATAATAATAATAATAATAACAACAACAACAACAACAACAGTAAAAAAAGAATAATAATAATTACATCAGTAAAAAATAATAATAATTGCGGCAAACATTGATGCACATGACAGCGGATCAAAAATGGATGCAAGGGTTGCCGAGAGCGTATGCGCACGAGGCCAAAGATGCACCGCGTGCACCGCTGCCGACGCGGTTGCACCGCGAAGGGAACGGTGCATAAATGCAGGCGATGTATAGGCGAGGGAGTCTCGCGATATATAGCACGAGGAGAGCGGGGTGGACGCGAGAGGGGCTTTCTTTTAATGAGCGTCTCGCGAGGCGCTCGCAGGTGTCGTCCATATGTGTATTCCCCGCGAGAGTAATAGCGGCTCCAGGGTCGTTGAATTATAGTATCTTTCACGTCGGGCCCAAAATATATGCGCACAGATTACACGTGACATTGGTCGCTTCTTCTCTTTACCGAGCGGCCATTTTTAAACTTCTTCAATCTCCATTTTCGATCTCCGCGCATCGAGATCTTCAGTCCCGGATCGTTCCCATCGGTTCTTCGTAAATTGGAAACAACTGCTTGGATTGAGATCGGATGCTAAAATTGCCAGGAACCTCCCGAACTTTAAGGGTGGTAGGCGAGAAAAACATTTCCTGATTTTCGTGATTATTTTTTCATGGAGAGATTTCTGAAATATTTTTCAAATTTAGCTTTACATTACTATACTTTCGAACTGTACTATACTACTATGTACTATACAATACATTTTCAAACTTAGCTTTACATTACTATACTTTTGGCTACAAGGTGTTATTTTTTTATTCACCTTTAAAAACGCCGGAGGATAGTAAAATTCCCGACTCCCACTTATTCCAGTTTCCCTGTGCCCTCGTGCAACTGCGACGCGGTAGTGCATTAGGGCAGACTGTGGGCAAAAATCTGGTCACGTCTTCCAAAGCAATTGGAAAAAGTAAAGAAGTACGAGTAAAAAAGTAAAAGGTAGCTCCCAAGGCTCGAAAAGGCAAACGAAGGAACGTTGGAAGCAACATCAGGAACGCAATGCAACGATGAAAAATGAGTGGTTGGCTCGAAACAAAAGATGCAATTAAATTCGCCTCATTCGAATAAACATTCTGCGAGTAAATTAATTTCCGGCGGTATAAGCGAAGGCAAAGATTTTTTTTTTGTTGCTCCCCCTGCCATTTTCTCGGTGGGCTGTACGAGCTTTGCGATAATTTCTGAGATACACATAAATATGCGCGGTAGTTTGCTTGATACGCTGTTCGAGCCGCGGCAAAACGTGGAAAAGAGAGAACATACCGCAGGGACATGCCTGCCTGGGTGTGTGCGTGTGTGCATGTGTTTGTTGAATTGGAATTTCTCGGGAGAGATTAACCGAGAGATTGGAGGGAGAAGATTGATAACGATACTCGGGTGGTTCTGGGATGTTCCTCGCGGGGACATATAAGCACTGTGAGTTTTGTAGTGCCGCATATCAGGGAGCTGCAGAAGCGGCATAAAACAGGTCCTATTAAAAGAATCGCGTGTCCCTATCGATCCTGACAATTTCTCCTTTTCCTCTAGCTCTCTCCTTACTTTTTTCTCCCCGTCATCTCACCCCATTGCTTGCTCTCTCTCTCTCGCTCTCTCTTCCAAATATTTAAGGGAGCTTTCCAGTGTGAAATTTTCAAAAAATCGATTTTTTTTTTGCTTTATCGAATAGTATACACTCTTCCGAATATTCCCTGAAATTTTCATGCCGAAATTCAGATTATTTCGGTTACTGTACAGCATTTCTTGGAAGAAGGCAACGGTGCGCTACAGCTACAGCGAAACTTTGAACGCGTTTTTTTCGAAACAGCATTTTTCAAAACGGTGTCCATTTTGGAGGGCAGAGTTTTAAAGCTATCGAGTTGAATTTTTTACACAATATTCTTAACGTCATTGTTTATCGTGCTATGGAAGCTTTTTTTTTTTTTTGACAGCTTCCTATTTTTTTGTAAAAAAAACTGCCAAAAAAAATGCTAAAATCGATACTTTTTGTTCAAACCGGCGCCATTTTTGCAAAAAAGAAAAAAAAAAGCCTCCATAGCACGAAAGCCAATTATATACCGATCAATAATCTTTTTGTGTTTTTCGTTTCAGATCAAAATTGTGACCCCCAACGTGGACACCACATCCAAGTGCATTTTCTGCAACAATTGTTTCATCATTTTTATAGATATTAATTAATAAATAAATCGATCTTTAAAAAATTGTTTTGTATTCTTCAATACCCAATTAATATACAAAAAAAAACCAGACCGATTAGATTATTTTTTCTTTAAAAAAAAAAATCGCGAAAAACAGCGATTTTTCGGGCTGTCACACTGGAAAGCTTCCTTAATTTGCCCCATGCTTGCTACCGGGGCATATAATAAATAAATAATCAATCAATCAATCTCTTTGGTTTTTGGTCTTTGCCTTATATAGCTTCTCTGCGCTGCTTGGTCTTGTATTTCGGTTCGGGTTATGATTTTGAATTTTGATGTTGGATTTTCCTTCACATAGCTGCCGTGTCTTACTTTGCCTCGCTGGTTATTTTTGGTTCATATAGATTTTTTTCTACACTGTGGTAAGCCTTCCTTGCTCATGCAATATTTAAGTACATTCAACTATTAAGCATTTATTATTATATTTCATTCCACACCTTATATTTTTGATATATTAGTTTTTGTACCTTATAACTGCTTTGCTGTGCCTTGTAACGTTTTTTTCGCTTGTACTTATTCTACTGTTGGTTATTTTTAATTTATTTTTAGTTATTCTTTTCACTATTTTTATTGATACCTTACATGTATTCTACTGCCTAAGGGTTCTTACCATAGCATACATTGAACTATCAATCAATCAATCAATCTTTCTCTCTCTCTCTCCCTCTCTCTCTCTTTGTCTTTCGCTTTCTTCTCATTTTTATCACACAAAGCTCTCGCCCCGGAAGGAGAGAGACCCCGATGAAAGCTCGGAGATTTTCCCCGCGGCAATACGTACATACACACGGAGAAAGTAAAAATTGTGCGGGACAAATCGCGAGAGAAACGTGTATATATCTATAGAGAGGCTGGGAAAATCACGAAGGATGCACGACGCATGGGATGATGGGGAACGAAGGGTGAGTGGGGTATAAGTTCCCAAAGCTCCATGTATGTATGTGTGTGTGTGTGTGTGTGTGTGTGTGTGTGTGTGTGTGTGTGTGTGTGTGTGTGTGTGTGTGTGTGTGTGTGTGTGTGTGACGGCATCACCCGGAGGAATTTAGCAGCTGCCCGATTCATTCACATTCTCTCTCGCGCTGGAATTCCTTATACTATGAATGCTCTCCCGAGTCCCCGAGACCGCGAAGATTTCAACAGCGAGGCCGAAGAGACCATATTACTATGGAGAATTCTGTGGATGGGCGTATCGAGTCAGTATACATGCTTTTAATTGGCATCCTTCTAATATTAGACCCTATAAACGGATTCGTTTGGAGTGTATATATATATATAAATATATATAATAAAAAATAAAATAAGTAAAATAAACATGAGTAAATTTCATCTGGAGTTATATATATATATATATATATATATATATATATATATATATATATATATATAACTCCACATGAAATTTACTCATGTTTATTTTACTAAGTAAATTTTATCTGGAGTTATATATATATATATAACTCCAGATGAAATTTACTCATGTTTATTTTACTTATTTGTTTTTTTTATTTCGACTATTTTTTAAATTTCTTTTAATAGTTAAAAGAAAAAATTAATTTAAAGGGAATTGAACCCTTTGCTAACACTTCCTGTACAATATTTTAATGTAATAAGCTATAATGAGTATAAGAACTATGATAATCAAATTCTCTCGTGAAATATATGTATACACAAACACACACACATGTATACACACATACACACACAATAATATATATATATATATATATATATATTTCAGATGAAATTTATTCATTATATTTATATTACTTATTTTATTTATCATTATGAAACTATTATATTTAATTTAAACATTCTGATGATGGTTCTATCTATCATTGTCGTAAAAATGACCAAGCCTCTACTCGTGAAACGATTCGCTGTTTATTCGCGTCGGTACACAATCAAAACCGTCTATATATAATTGCGACATAATTACGAAGCTGGAGCGTTCCGAGAGCGCGCGATCTAGGTCTGTCCACGGTGCTGGGACACTCGACGATAAAGTATTGTAAATAAATAAATGTTGCTCGCGGGAAGGCGAGACGAGGCAAGACAATGCGAGGCACTGTTCATTCGAGCTCGATCTACATGCCTACCCGACGAAGGAGACAATATTCACGCCGATGTTCCTGTACTTGCCACTTGCTGAATAAGATATACACGTTTTTGAGGCTTGAGGGGGGAGTACCTTTAGGCGAGGAAAAGATTCGCTGATTTTCATTATTTTTTTTAAGGTAAGATTTCTTCACCGTTTTTGTGACTGAGGGTAGGTTTTATTACCACTTTTGGCTGTTACATGGTATTCGTGATTTTTATTCATCTTTAAAAATGGCGGGCAGATGTATTTCGCTAAAAAAAATAATCGACCGATTCTAATGAAATTTGGTATAAATATTTCCAACACTATTGTCTAAAACGTGATCCTGAATATTCTTGAAAATTTTGAAAAAGTATTTTTTTTGCGATAGCCATTTTTTCGAAAAATTACATTTTTTGTTTCAAAGCGTACCATTTCATCGATTTTCAACATTTTTCACTCTTTCTTGGCTCATATTCTGCATATGAGTGTTGATGAAAGAAAAATCTTCGTTGGTTTTTCTCAGATCAATCCCGGCGACGCTACGTGTCACGCCGTCTGACATGACCCGCCTTTTTTAAAGATCATTGAAAAGCAATACCATGTACCAAGCAAAGGTAGTAATTAAACATACCCTAAGTCTAAAAAATGGTGACGAAATGTTTCTTTTTATAAAAAAATCATGAAAATTAGCAATGTTTATCTCGCATAAAGGTATCTACTCCCTTCGTTGAACGATTTTCTGACTAATTGCACCGGCAATGCAAAAATGCCACAGCTATAGATGTACACTCAAAAGAAACCGATGAATACATTCTTGTGATAAAAGTCAAATTAATCCGATTAATACATTCACCGATTAATACATTCTTGTGATAAAAAACAAATATTTTTGTCGAAAGCTTTTTTCAAAATTGTCTTTGATAAGCTTTATGCAATTGCTCGTTAACCAGATTGGTTTATAATATTCCCCATGGGCAACTCCATGCTTCTGTTCCTCCACGATTATTCCCAACTCCACCAAAACACTTTTTCATTTTTCAATTTCTTTATTTTCACGATATCGAAGTTTGCGTCGGTGGACCCCGTACATTTTTTTTTCTTATTGCGAATTTCTTTTTTTTTTTTGGCAAATCAAAGCAAACTTTTTAAGTTCCTCATTAGAGAGCTATAATCTAAATTCATCAAAAATAATTTTTGATAGCAATAAAAATATAGAAATTCGACGATAGGAAAGAATTTTTTCGTTGCAATCCAACGATGAAAATTTCAACCTACCGAGGAAAAGAAAGAAAATTTGATCGATCGAAACAATTTTTGTCGCCCTCCAAACGAGGCAAACTTCACGCGATTCAACGCAATGCCAATCCCACTTGCAACTCCGATACCAAGCGCATCGCGCAACCGCCGTGAACACGGATGTACGCTAGAATTCCGATCGCTCGAGCGAGCAATGAGCCACGTGACCGAAATCGACAGCCTCCGCGCAAGATTCTCGATCGCGAACGTATAAAAAAAAAAGTTAACCTTTAATTACCACGGTATAACGGCTGCGTTGAGATACCGCTCGAGATCACATAATTGTGCAATAGTTAAATATACGTGCAATTTACTCCGTTAAGGGGTTACCCCCACTTGCGATTTTGAAAAAATCGATTTTTTTATTGCATTTTTTTGAAGTATAAGTATCTGAGAATATGTCCTGAAAATTTCAAGTCGATCCGAACAAAATTGACTGAGATATGAGCGTTGAAAGAGAAGAATCCTTCCATTTTGAATTTCCTGCCATTTTGGGCACTTTTTATCGTATTCTCTCTGCCAACGAAGGGGTTAATTTGCCAAAGATTCAGAAGGGCCCTGCCCCCGTAAAATACGGCCCTTCGCAAGAGGAATACCTTAAGGCGGGTGTTAGTTATTTGCTGAAGTGTCGAACTCGGGATGCCTCTCTCTCTCTCTCTCTCTCTCTCTCTCTCTCTCTCTCTCTCTTTTCTCTCTCATAATCGTCTCTTCCTCCTCTCGGATATACCACCCGCCAGTGAGCGCGGACACGCTAACGATCACGTTTCAACAATGAGGTGCACAATGTTAATGAGAAAAGTAATTATGGGAGGCCTTTCTTCCAGAAACAAATCGGGGGTCGTCCCGTTGAGAGTAGAGAAGAAAGGGGCGTTAAGTGCAAGCTGCGGGGTGAAAGGAGAGGAACAGAGCTTCACGACGGCAGTCAAGCTATGGGAAAGGGTAAGATCGCGAAATAAAAGGGCGTAAAATTTGCCCTTTGTACAAACGTACATATTCGTATACGCTACAAGCTTTGCATACGTGTAAGATGTATGTGATAAAAAAGAATGCACACACCCGTATACAAAGGGTGTCTCAAAATGACCTGGCCCTTTTTATTGCGCGCCATCTTCTTG
Organism: Ophion costatus; assembly: GCA_951751655.1. Classification (NCBI taxonomy): domain Eukaryota; kingdom Metazoa; phylum Arthropoda; class Insecta; order Hymenoptera; family Ichneumonidae; genus Ophion; species Ophion costatus. The sequence continues at coordinate 20,530,667 of OX632366.1, read as the reverse complement.
TGGCGAAGTCAGAGTACCCCAAACAAACCAAGTTATCTTTGATAACTGGCATCAGGAAGTATTGCGGTTTAGTCATGGAGAATTGCACGATCGAGCAACGCATAGAAATTGTTATTTGCTGCATCGTTACTGCATAGTTATTGCAGACGAAGTTTTAAACTTACCTTTGTAAATGTTCTTTTTGCATTTTTTTTATTGGCTTAAAAGGTCTTTCAACTATCCAAAAATGATACTCAAAAGGTTTTATTGTATGGTCCAGGCATCGCCGATTAAAGGTAAACACGAAGTTTCCATGATTTTACAATACTTAAAACGTTAAACGCGTTTTTCTCGAAACTATGTTTTTAGACACGTAGCGCCTCTAGTTTTCAATCGATTGACTTGAAATTTTAACTGTACCTTCTTGACAATGATTTTTTAGTCCAGTACGTAGGATTTTTTCGATAAGTTGAAATTTCACAATTTTATAATCGATACTCGACCGATTTTTTAAAGATGTTTTTTTTTTCATATTAACGACATTTTTTTTAAATAAATATTTTTAAAACCCCCTGCGTACTGGACTAGTTTTTTATATCCACTTCCAAAATATTTTTCGTTTTTTATTCTTGCTTGAAAATCATGACCTGTGCGAATAGGACCGTAGAGGACTATGAAAAAAAAGGAGTTTTCTTTCATCGACTACTGCGCCGCCATTTTGTTTCAAAATAATTTAAAAAATATATTTTTCTTTTTCTTTAAGACTTGTACCAACATGTATAAAAACCGAATTTAAAAATATTGTTTTGTTTTTCTTAAATAAATTGTCAAAAATGACCCTTGATGTTGCCCTCGCAAAGGTATATTCCCCCTTAATGAAATTAGTCGGCAATTATGCCAAAGTGTTATTGAAAATTTCGTGAGAAGAGTGAACATTTGCAAACAGGGACGAGGTGGCCATTTATCGGATATCCTCCACACATAACCTCCATGTTTGTACCTTATATTGAAATAAAAATACTCGTGCTTTTCAAATAAATAATACGTTTTATGAAAAAATAAAAATTTAAGGTGATTTTGAGACACCCTATAGGTAAGAGAAATCAGTGGGGGTGCACCTCTCAAGAAACGAAGGTTGCAGGAGGGTGGGTAAAAACGTCAGGGGTTGTAAGTGCCAAGTGGTCCAAACGTCGTCAGACCTCCGCAGCGACTTATTTTCACTGGAGTACACAAGCGCACGAGATATATAGTGCATATGTGTACCATACGTATGTATAGTTCACAACGATGCGATTTTTCTCTCCGGGCATTAACTCTCTCAGTTAACGTGAACCCAGAGGGCACGTAGCTGTAACACGCATCAGTTCAAACGGCACGTTGCAACGGACCGCGAAAAGTATACCGCCAGCTCAAGACGTTTGTCCGCACGCTCCTATGGTATGCAAACATTGGAAAATGCTGAAGAGAAAGAGAGTGACGGGGCAACGAATAGAGGAAAGGGTGGGAGAAGCTTAATTTTCATTTCTTGACATTAATGGCATTAAAAAAAAAAAAAAAATTACGCGACGACGACCGCGACGACGGTGGCGATTAATCGACTCGTTAACCACTTCGTTTTCTTGCTTTTTCTTTCAACCCTGCGTGCATTGCTGCTGAGAGTACTGCCTCGGTATGCGCCGGTGAAAAAAAAAGAGTTTGTGGAGAAAAATGTTATTTGCTTCGGATCATGAGAGTCTCGGGGGTGGAAAATTGCGTGCTCGGAAGGTTTCAAGAAGAGTGTCCAGGGCTGGGTTTTATGTGTGTAACTCTACCGGATAGTGTGGACAATTTTGTCGATTTTTCAACCGAACGTCAGCATCAAAATATGTCTACATTTTTGTTTAACACTTCGGTACATATTTTCGTAAGTCAACTTTTTTATTAAGATTTTTCATTTTGTACCCCATAGATTTTGAGTCAACGCATTTTTCGAAAACTGCATTACTTTAGAAAAAGCTGATAGCGTTGCGGTAAGAATGCGAAAAAATATTTTCTCGCGGCAGGTTGGAGGTAATTCGTGGTTGTTTCGAGCCCCTCTGACAAGCAACGCTAATTTTTTATGGGCGGAAAAATGGGTTAAGGGATGCTACCACCCTTTAAAATCTGCTACGGGGACATTGAAAAATGAAACAGAAATTAAGGGATGCATCACCCGTTTATTTTTCTTTCTCCCATGCCACATTTAAAAGGGTGTATTAAATCGAAACGGATAACACTTTGAAGGGGGGATAAAATTAAAGCTTACGTACTTTTTTAATTCTCCGGATAGCGAGTTTAAGAGGGCATACCACTCCCTAATTGAAGTTCCTCATCGCAGTTGTCTTATTTTAAATGTTGGCTGATTCAAAATATATCTGCGAACACCAAATTGATGTTTAGAGTACGGAAAAATTCGCGAAAGTCTATGGTACGACTTTGAAATTATGTCAAAAATCCAAAATGAATTGTAGCTCGAAAAATCAAGCGGCAGATTTTAGACCAAACGGGAAAAATGATGAGCGGTGATTGAGCGGAGATTCGGCCGTGATGCAAAAATAATTGAATTTTAAATATTTTTTTATTAAGTTACTCGTTTCACTCAGTTTAATACACCCCTTTTTATTATGGAGTAAGAGAATCCAAAAAATAGAGCGCTGGTTCATCCCTTAATTTTTGTCTTTTCCAATGTACCCATAGTGGATTCCTGATCGTTTTGCATTAGAAAAATGTTCGTTTCTGTTTCATTGACATCGGTAGGTTGCTTGATTAAAAATACACGTTTCCATCTATAATAGTTTTCAAAAATCTGCCATATACCTGACGTTGAAGTTTGCATCTTTGGAATGCAACAAAAATTAATCCATTTTCAATTCTCCAATTTTTTTTCCGATGATTTAGGCTGTGAAAAACATTCAAACGATGTCACGTATTCTTATTAGAGATTTATGACCTCAGTTCGCAAAAAAAATTTGGACGATGATAAAAATAAAATAAATAAGAATAAATTTAAAAAAACTGTTACGTTCCAACGATGCAAACTTCAACATCATCCATATACATGAGTTCCAGCAAAAATCGGAGGCGTACGCCAAAGTGATGTTGCTTGGGAAAGAAATTTTAATTGCCTTTAAAAAAAAATGGCACGTGGGTTTGAGAGAGTAAAAGCGTCGCGAAAAAATAACTATGTTCAAGGTTATCTAGCGAGTAGGAAAAAAAATAATAAGATAAATAAAAGACACCTCGACGGCCTCGATTTTCCATTATTTTAAATACTCCCTCGACCTTGGCACTTTTTTTTCTCAGGATCTGTCACTTTTTGTGCCGTGTCAGGGTGAGAAAGAGTATCGTAGAAACCGCGAGAAAGGAGAAAATAAAAATAAACGTACGATGGTTTTAACAGCCGATCCCGCGCCCGAAGCACTGCCAATTTACTCCTGGACGCGATACACACCGCCCCGAATCAGAAGTGAAAACGCCAAGCGAACGGGCGGCGATAAATTGATGAATCGAGTCTACGTGACTCGCACTCGATATTACCGATGATAGGTATTATGTCGAACGGTGCCACACGTAAAGTCCGTGGGCCGTTGCGTGACAAAAATACCGAAAGCGAACGATGAAGATTGGGAAAAAATCGAGATATTTATTTTTTCCTTCCTATAGCTACGAAAAACCATCGTTAAAAACAACGAGCCTTGTTAAAACGTGTATTAAGAAAAATGTATGCAGCGACGGTGAAAAATTTGCCAGCTGTTTTGGGTTTTGGGGCGAATGCTGACAGCTCTGACTTTGAATGGACTGGATGATTATAGATCGAATGAATTGAAGTTACGAATTGATTGAAATGAAAGTAACAGAGGTAAATAATCGTTTGAATGTCACGCACATTTTTGTTTCTTCTTTATCCCCTATTTTTATTGACGGACTACATCTACCTAGGTAGATAAAAAATTGCATTTCCCAAAAATATTGTTATTTCATTGTATCACCTTTTACCTATATTCCGTGAAAATTTCGTTGAAATATTCCTAAAATTGAATGAGCTGCGGTTTTCAACAGTCAGCCGGGCGAGCAGTAACAGCATAATACTTTAAAAGTTTGCACCCTTCTTTCTCGAACCACTGCTTTTAAAGTTGGTGGACATGATATTCCGAAAACCGCTTGATGGAATACTTCCAAATTTACCGGAGATACGATCAGAAACATTTAAAGGTCGTTGACGATCTCACTTTTTAGGAGTCGATCTTCATTTTTTAATAATTACGTAAAAATTACGATTTTTTTTCATAGATTTTTTATGCTTGCGTGTCAATTCGTCGCCACGTTGTTAAAAAAATGATTAAAGATATCGACGATCGTCAAGGACTCGTATTTATTGTTAACTTAAATAAGCCATTCGGTTTTTAGATTTTGGATAGACCGTTTAAGTTGGAGAGTGTCCACCGCCAAACATCGCGAAAAAAAATGTCATCATCCGCCAGCGGCCATGTTTTCCAGTATGTTTTGGTGATTTTTTAAAAATCCTTTCCATATATTTGTCTTAAAAAATGGGTTTCTTTTTCACCAACCGTTTCCCAAAAAAAAATCGGAAGTTGGCCATTTTTCGGGCCTCTAGATAGATGCAGCCCCTTAAAGTCCAAAATCTTTTCTCGTCGACTTAGGTTGGCGATCTCTAGCAACGAAATAAAAAAAAGAGTGATCTTCGCAGACTAAAATTCCCATAAACATATAGGTAGCGTAAAAAAATGCACTTTCATTGCGTCCCAAAAGTGCAAACTTCAACGTCACGCTAACGAGGAATAAAAAAACAGGCAACGGGGAAAAAATTACGTGAAAATTGTCGTTTTCAGCTAAGTTGTCACCCATCCAGGCATTGGCTCGATCTAAAGCTACAAATTGGAGACAGCCGAGGCCTATTCTTGGACTGTCCAGTTTCTGCCAGGTATACTTGACAAAAATCATTCGAACGTTCCTCGTGATCCTTATAGCAGATCCACAATATAAATCCGCGAAATAAACATTTTTGATGATGACAAAAATAAATGAAAAATAAATAAATAAAAACTTTCGTTGCGTTTCAACGACGCAAATTTCGACTTTAAGTTTCGGCTACGAGGTGTGCGCCGTTCGCACGTGCGGACGACGCTATTTTCCGTGGTTCAACAGTGCGGAAAGGCCGAGCTGTGATATCACGATGATACCCGTAGCATCTTGTTATCCGTCAATCACTTTGGAACGTCTGCTATGCGTCGCGGCGCAAATTCGAAAAGGTTGAAATTACAAATACACACGTCAGATGGAAGGGTCGCAGGGGGAGCGAGTGAGACGGCGAGGGTCGTAATTTGAGCGAGTGCCATCAGTCGACGAGTTTAATGATGTTAGCTGCAATTACATGCATTAGTACAACATGACGAGAGAATTCGGCGTGGGTAGGCGGAGGAGAGAGAGTGAGAGCGAGAGCGAGCGAGAGAGAGAGAGAGAGAGAGAGAGAGAGAGAGAGAGAGAGAGAGAGAGAGAGAGAGAGAGACAGAGAGAGGGAGGGAGAGAGAGAATACGGTAGGGTGAAGGAGAAGAAGGGGTGGCTAAAGCGGAAGCATCAACCATCAGAACATACCGTCAGACCTCGGTCTCCGAGCTATACGACTGTGGATGCGAAAGAGTGAACAGGGATGGGAATAATCAGGAGCGGGAATATACGGAAGAGACACGGTCGAACTCCTCTCAAGTCTGGACAAATGACGTTTCAAACCGAAGGTGCAAATGGAATCAGTGGCTGCAATTATTTCGCGACCAAAGTAATCTTATGGACGAGACGTTTGCATCGATGGAACGCAACGGAAATTCGTTTTTATGCACATTTTCATCAGCCGGAATATTTTTAGGCAAATTTTGATTGTAGAAGTTAGAAAAATAATCGTAAACAACTTTCGAGTGATTCACGTAGCTTAAAAGTGTACAAAAAATTGGATGATAACGTGTACAATAAATTGGATGAAATGGTGGAAAAAGTAATTGAGGGTCGCAGCGATGCAAACTTCGACATCATAGTAATCTTGCAACGAAAGAATTTTGAAAACACGTTGTCGACCGTTCGAGTACAGTATATAATTTTTTTTTCTCGTTGACAGCCATCGAATTGTCTTTGCCAAATTGTTACAAAAATAGATCGACATCCGTATTTTGATAATTATTCAAAATCCAACAAAATAATATGGTACAGGTGGAAGAAAACATGGCGACTTCTCGTAAATAAATAAAAATACGTATATACATCTTGCGAATGAATCTGCTTTATTTTCGCTCTTTCCATTTTATTCGATTCTAATCAAACTTCCAAGTTTTCATATGCCAGGTATCTGGCTTGAAGACAATCGTCTTGTTGATTTGTCTGGTATTGAAGTTTGCGTCGCTGAAACGCAACGAGACTTTTTTTCATTTAATCTTTTCTTTACTCTTACAGTTATAGTTACGAAGATTTATTTTCGCAAATTCGAGACTAAAAATCTAACCAGAAACCTAAAAATAGTAACGATGTTGAAGTTTGCATCGTTGGAGTGCAACGATTTTTGTTCCTCCATTCTTCATTCATTTATTTTCATCATCATAAAAAGCCTTTTTTGCGAACTGAAGTTTCAAATCTGCAACAAGTATAAAGAGGCCGAAAAAGATTGAAAGCTCAAAAAGGATTTAATTCTCGTTGCATTACAACGATGTAAACTTCAACGTCATGCATCGTTGGACCACAACAACAACTACTTTTTCATTGAATCTTTTCTTCACTCCCATAATTATCCGAAGAGTTCTTTTCGCAAGTTCCGGAATGTGAAAATATCAGCAGGGTCCTAATGTTAAGATTACTAGTCATCGTTGGCCTAAATCTACCAAGCAATTGGGCAATTAGCGGAAAAAACTAGGTTTCGTTGTATCCTAACTATGCAAACGTCAGCATGACGTATGCACGAAGTATTCCATACTATTCCAGTTACCGGGTAGCAATAATGAAATAACGAAACAAACTCAGAACATTCCTATCGCACCATGAAGAAGATTGAACAGAGTAGAATGAAAATGAAAACGACACAGTAAAAAATCAACCAGCTGACTAGACCTTTGCAAATCCACAAACTTCCAGCCCACATCCTTTCCGTTCCGTTCGCAACTCGCCATGACAGGGGGTTGCAACCATAGCAGCTCACGTATCATTTTTTCGGTCAAGCAAAGCGGTTCGCAAGGCATTGAGTTACGGGTTCGTTGACTGGCATTCCCACATTCCCATTACGTATGTACGCCCAGGCTACCTGGCAAAGGGCACGAGGGAGCAACGGAGTAGGTGAAAAAAGAAAGAGATGTGGCGTCGAGCAGCGATGCTGGAATAGATCTTGATGTGTTGCCGGATCGCAACTGTAGCTGTGTAACGTGTCCTCGTTGACGAACAAGGTCGTCGGAGCGCGAATGAGGAAATGAGGGATGCAAAAGGAGAAGTGAGACTGTAGCTGCATCAGGGATGTCTGTTCTGGGGTATGCTGCGCACTGGCAGCGAGAGAGCAAGAGAGAGAGAGAGAGAGAGAGAGGAAAATGAGGAGATAGGAAGAGAAAGTTCCATACCTCGACCAGGAGGAAAGAGGATGCTGGTCTCGTGGAGTGATAAGCTCGAAGTGTTCGTCGCAACTTGGTAGGGGGATCGGGCAAAATGCGTCAAGGCGTTACCCGTTAACGTGCCATAGTTTGGCTCTCGCTCATCGTAGTTGCTACATACACAGCCCTTCGTGTTTCACCCCCTGCCGTTTTGCAGTAAAAACCAGCAGCAGGTATACACATGACGAAGTTAAAGCGAGAGTGTGCTGGTAGGGGGTTGCATACCTTGATGAAGGCGATCCCAGCGCCATTGGGGGTTGCGCCCGAGCTTGATAAATCCACGCATCGTTGAGCTACGATCAAACGGCAAACAGAGAACGGTGGCGCCGACGCAACGAGAATCGCACTGGCTTCGTTGGATCCATTTATCTCTCTCTTTCTTTCGCATCGTTCTCTCTCCTGCATATTTTCTCCCCTCATCCCTCTTCCGTTTCGCGTCGGATGATTCTCTGATCGTGTACGATTCGGTTGTGTTGTCTTTCGCGGACGAACTTTACCCCGTAGGTCTTGGCAGGAGGTGCGGCACCGCGATCAACATACGTCAAAGCTCGATGTCTCTTCTAGTCAAAACTAGTTGTGGTTCGTTTGGGTTTCATCTACCTCAGGTTCAGTTGAGTTTCCTCGAGTGGTTTTCGTTAGATTTGATTGTTCGCCAAAATGGACGCTGAGGGTAATAATGACCGTGCATGGAGGCCCAACGAGTATGCTCCATGAGCCAAAGATTTTTCATTGAGGCATTCGGAGCGGCTGCGATCCTTTGAGCACGAGCTAATCCAGCCGTAAAATTGACGTTGCGAATTTGAGCCGTGGTTAATGAGAAATCTGTACCACAATAAACAGAGGGATGCCTAGTAGGGATGGTGTGGGTGTGTCTGTGTTCATATACATTCACACATAGGTATATTTGTTCCGTTAACATTGGATTTCGCAAATGCAGCAAAGGCTTCTACGACTGTCGGCACGTTTTGCTATACACGCATCCGCACGTACACATACGCACCCATATATATCTCTCGAATCATTATATATATATATACATGAAACTGTATGTAGATTTTCTGCCGCATTCGCTCGCGTCTCTCTTGGCTTTGGCTGTTGTGTATTCGATGCTTTCTCTCATTTCATACTCCTACAATATCGCGGGTACAGAGAGTCGCCTGTCCTGGGGAGAGACACAAAGTAGCATTCTATTGACAGAGCGGACGAGCAGAATGAGCGGAACGCGCAATATATACGTGTAGATGCATATGCGTGGATGGGTGTGCTCTACCGTACAATTCTACTGTAGAATTGGATGCGGTAGCAACAGAAGCTCCCGGCAAGAGTATATCATGACAAAGCTCCCTTTCTCGTCCTCTCTCTCTCTCTCTCTTTCTCTGCGGGCCGTCCGGTGATTATACTTGGTGATCATATCGCTCCCATATTGACAAACAGCCGCACAGAGAATTATCCCCGGGCTTGTAAGCCTCATTCCCCGATTCACTCATACCCATACGATGGGTTTCCAGCTCTTCATCATGCATACTCTGGTCGCGGTCCTGCCAATCTGTCTATCCCGGCGTTTCTATATCTGCCTATCTCACCCTGTAATCCCGTGTGTTCTCCACCCTATCCCATAACGCGGCGTCTCTTTCACCCGGAGCATATCTGTCTCGCTTTTTGGCTCGCACTCGACACACACATAGGTGCGGATACAGTTATGTGTGTATGCATGAACGCAGCTTCGCCATCGGTTCGCCTACACCGGTCGGTTCTCTTGCACCAGCGAACACCGGCCGCCCACCGGCCAACCCACAATACACCGCTAATTCCCATAAAGCACCGAGAGCGCTCCCCCACCCACCCCCGTACGGCGATACGCAAATGGACAAACGGAACCACGCTGGTGCACAAACGGCGGGTTCAGTTTGGTCCGGCGATCCGCCTCGAAACAACCTTCCCCCCCTTGCCGTTTCCCTTCCCGTTACATGTCCACGAATAAACGGGCATATATCGCTGCAGCCTCGCGCGGAATCATTCGCAGGTGCGCGCACGTTTGTTTGTGCGTGTTGATACACGCGGTTTCCTTTCCGTTTGCACATCGGGCACACGCAGTGTACACAGTGTTGCGTACACGTGTATTTTCGTTCCGGTATACTAATAATAACAACAACAAAACGCGTGCTCAGACTACCGGAAATTGTATTTGCCGAAGCGCGCAGCAATTTCGATCGGCTCTGCCTCGCGCAGTACACCTGCGATCAAACACACACACACACACACACCGTTGATGATCAGGTGTGTGTGTGTGGTCGCGGACCGTCAATAATGCAAGGCTGTGCGATACAAAGCGCGCAAGACTGGAAATTTACGAAACGCCATCTTCGTTGGATAGGCCCCGTCGTGTAGTCTGCGTGTTGGACGCGCTATTCAGTAAAGATTGTGCGTTGTCTCTTGGAATATTTTTATAAGGTAATATTCATATCGTTATGACAAAAGAGTCAAATGCAGAAGAAAAAACCCAGTCAACACAATGGCCTCGTGGACGAAGCTCTCCGCGTATAGGAGTCATTAAGTTTCAGAAAGTTCAGATGTCGAAAGCAACGCTTTGCCGCGGTGGTCCCGCGACCGCTGAGGTCTCATTTTTTAGCTTCGAGGGCGTAGAATCGAGTGCCGTTTGGAGCTCGCGGTGCCCACCCCCGGGAGAGACGCGAACGAGCTTAATGCCGCGCGACGTCGCTCGATTCGCTCGTGCATCCTCCTGCGAGTTCGTATTTTCCGAGTCGTCTGAATATCGGTGAGTCTATGGGCGTGACACGACGCGCTCCCTTCGAGCGAACAGATACGGTACATCTCTTGTGCGTAACGTATATGCGGTAGCCACGCGGGCAAGGTACAACCCTCGCAGTCGAGGAAGCGAAGAGGCAGGCTTGCGCCGCGACACAATTTCCGACGTTTCGGGCCAAGCCCGCGGAGAACGCGAAAACGTAGCGAGTCGCGCGGGATGGGCGATGCTGGGGCCAACACCCACGCGATTGGACTTTCGAATGGAAATTGGAACAAATATCAAATCTGCAAATTCAGAAATAAGCGGGAATTTTCGTGGAACGAACGAATAAGTTGTTCGAGGACAACTCTAACGTTAACTTTATCTTCCGATTTTGCTTTTCTGTCTTTTGTCGTTATTTTGTGACGCCATTAGAGATCAACGCAACGAATCTGCACAAAAACATTTCCGATAACAACGAAAATACTGAAACCCGCAAAAAGTCACTGCCTTCCAACGATGCAAACGTCGAGATCGTAATTCCAATACTTATGCCCCACTTTGCGCTACGAATGCGCTGCATGCGTGAGTCACTTTCTCAAAAGTGCAAATTACGGAAAATGGCGAATCTGCGCATGCCGGAGCGGCATAATGAGATACAGTTTTCCAACGAAATCGTGGGGTATGGTTCGATAGAACAAGCGCAAAGTGTAGAAAATGTCGCATCGGCGGAGTCAGAACGAGATGTATTTGCGATGTATTCTTCATCATCTTCCTCATGCTTCAATATATATATATACATACATTTTTCTCAAGAAACAGATAGAGATAGCGTTTTACTATATCGTAAACGCGACGGCGCACCTGCATCGCACCGCTCTTCGAGCACGATCCCAGCGTCGTAGAGCAGGTGGAAGGCGAATGAGAGAGAGTGAGATGGAAAGGGGTAGCTTGAGACGTACAAGAAGAGAGACAGTGGGACAAAGAGCGAGAGAGAGGGAGGGGGGGGGGGAGAGAGAGAGAGAGAGAAAGAGAGAGAGAGAGCAAAAGACGGAAGGATGTCGCCAGTCGAGAGCCGCAAGAGCACATCGTGATGAGTACAACGTAGCGCAAGAGCGAAATCGCCTCTCCTTTCCCCACCCCGCGCGCTGCCGTGCCGCTGTAGCAACATCTCTAACTCTCGGAAGAGCATATACCGCAGGCGCAACTATTATGTACGCCCTCAACGTGGAGAGCAGGCCACGCAGCCGCTCCTCAGAGGAGGAGAAATACGAGACCGCCTTGCCCTCCTCCCACGAATTTCTTTCTCCCTCTTGGCCTCCCACGAAATCCTCCGTATACGCGAGACGACGAGAATCTCTCCCTCTCCACTTCTTTCTCGTCTCGATTCTCCTCCGCATCTTATTCTCCGTGAGAAGCGCGTCCACTGCACCTTCCTCGCTGCACGACCTTCGTCATTCTTTTTTGACGAACTATTGAGCCATCGGAAAAAGCCTCCGTCCATTCCTCCCCTCCCCGTCTCTTCCCCTCCTTCGTATTACCGCGAAGACGGCGCAGCAGCGCACTTCCGGTGCAGAGAATGCTCCGAGCTACGCGGCGCGTCTTCCACGTACAGCAAACTCCTCGAGCTTTCGCGTCTACTTTGCTTTTTTGGAACGCAAGGGCGGCGAAAATCCGCACGGAGAACTCTGCGGATTCACCACCATCATTGCCGGGTTGGAAAAATAAAATGACTATGACAGACCGGCTCCAGTTCAACTTCCTGCTATGCTGCGATTCGCTCGAACGAGCGGCGCACTTCCGTGGCCAAAATCATGATTGACGCGACGTGATTTGGCGCGGAAGTTCTGCGCTTACTGCGAAATACTGCTCTTTTTTGGAACTGGCCAAATGAATCGTTCGGTGAATTGCCAATTTGCCGAGAATTTCGGTGAAACTCGAAATTTAGGTGTTGAGTGAGATTTTGTAAAAAAATTGCCAATATATCGACACATTTTATGTTATGTACGGCTTTGTATTTCGTATTCACTATATTAAAACGTATTCAAATTTTCGTGCATCTAACATCCTACTATATGATTATGAGCCTACAAATTTGGGGTTTATGTTTATTAGGTGCAGTAAAAAGAAATCCATTATTTTTGCCTTCAATTTCACGCAAAAATAATGGATTTGTTTTTATTACACCTAATGTATGTTATCGGCAATCTGTATAATCCGGTATTGTATGGAATACCTAGGCATTCTATAGAATGCCTAAAGCGTTCAGGCAATGTATAAAATACCATTTATCCCATATCTTACCTAAGCATTCTATACAATACCGGCATTCTATACAAATTATACACAAACCCAAACGAAATGTTACAATAGTTCACAATGTACTGTGAGATAGGGTTACTTTGAACAGTTTTCGGAAGTTGTTTGTAGGTAGCTTTTTTTAACATCGTAAATTCCAACTTTTTTGCCCCCAATAGAACAATGTGTCCTTTGGCCATCAATTGTATAAACAAATCAACCACCACCCCTCCACAATTTTATATATATATTTTTTTAAGTGTCAAACAAAATATCTTTTGTTTGCACAAAATTTTACATACATACATACATATATATATATATATATATAACATTTTTTCCTGACTTCGAACGACTTGCAAAATTTTATGTATTACCCTGCCCAATCGAACCCTATCCTAGGACTCACTACCTTCCCTGATCTACCATTAACTTCCGTCGCGTTCATAGCCGCACGGGCTACACTATACCACATTTGCCAGGGGCACGGGGAAACTGAGGAAAACCCGTACCAGCATAGACGGCCCCCTATTCTTCCGATTCTCTGGTGCACGTACCTTTTGCTCAAGTATCTACACCACGGTCTGAGTTGGGTTTCCGCTGACTGGTTGATGCGCCAGCCGGTGGACTGCTGAGCGGTTGCCGCTCCCAGTATCGGCCATGCACACCGCTGCTTAACTCAAAGGACCGCCGGAGCCGAACTCGACCGCCCATCCACCAGTGGCGGTTATATATATATATACATACATATATAATTATGTAATTGTTGCTAAGGCATAGGCAATTCGTTTCGAGGGCTTTGTCTTCGACCGGTGACCTCGGGGCCATCTTACGCACGAACCACCGTAATGATGGACGATAATGCGCACAAGGCTCTTTGTGTATCGCCTACATGATTTATGCAATTTGGATTCGGGGAATTTTGCGCTGAAAACCTTCGTTTCTGCAAGTCTATACGTCCATATATATATATATATATATATATATAAAGAGGGAGTGAGAGACATAGAGAGAGAGACATAAATAAAATTCTGCACGAGAGAAACTGAATAAAAGAACAACACTTTCTTCGATTGCAGAACTCGAGCAACAAAAGCAGGGCTTCGTGTACGCAAATAAGGCTCTCTGTTTCATACAACGTAATAACGGTTATTGCGAAAGCGGTCGAACATATTATCTGCACGCGCACAACGCACATTTTCTGTCGATTTTTTTTTCTTTTTTAAATATTTATTCTTTTATTTCCGTATCATTATATCCTCATTGTGTAAATTTACCGGGTACGGAATTCTTAGCCGCAAACCCTCGCGTATTTTTTTCGCTCTTCTCAGTTCGTGCACTTATCCTTTTCGTTGTTAACTCTTGGTCCAGAACGTTATATTCGAAGCTTTTTAATCATCTGGTTCTCTGTTTCTGTTCGTAAGGTTTTGATTTCGCGCGTTCTATTTAGACTTGTTTTTGTGCCGTGAACTTTGAACGATTCGCGAATTGAATCGAAGATTGAGACATCGTGGATACGCTGCTGATGTTTTCACCGTGCAAATACATAGAGAATTAATTTTCTTTTTTTTTTAAATTATGCTTGAATTTTTTTTGTGCACATTTAGATTGTCTATCTGTAACAAGAATTTTAAAAATATTCGACTACTTTTGTTAGCCCAAATTGGCGAGAAATTGGGGAAAAAAATGTCTTGGCAGTACAACAATGCAAAATCGTGTCGTCATCGGCGTCTTGTGTCAGTTTCAGGATACATGGTATTGAAGTTTGCATCGTTGGAACGCAAAGAAAATATTTTTTTCCATATTGCCCAATTTTTTTTGGCACACTTGGACTACAAAAATCATTGTTACATTTAGGACGATCCTCACTTGAGATCCATAACCTAAACTTGCAAAAAAATAATTTAGAAACGATAAAAATAAAGAAATGAACATATAGATAATTTTGTAACAATAAAAATAATGGAGAAGAAATTCAAAACGACCAGTTGCAATTCCGCTCGACGCGACAATCACGAGTTTACTTTTACCACACATAGCTGTCGTTATTCGCGCTGTTTAGCAACGTCACGATACGTAAGCACGTAGAATTCTCATATGCAAGTGCTATATATATATATATATATATATATATATATATATATACAGGGTGTCCCGTGATGAATGGATAATCGTGCAACTGTCGATAGGTCAGATCATGTCCTACTATATGCTGAAATTCCAGGTACTAACCTGAAATCTCAAAAACCATCGGGTTTTTACTAAAAAAAACCCCCACGGTTTTTGAAATTTTAGCCTTTATGTTTTTTTTAATCATCAGCTTTTAGATTTGAGTATGCCATTTCTACAAATGATATGAATCGACAATAACTAGGCAACTTTTTAAAGTCATTGGCACGATCTGCGTAGTACATTTTTTTACATCGCAGGCTATCAAAGTCCGATGTTCGAATAGGTTTGTATGGAAATTCTGCATAAGATCTTTTTTCATAAAGTTTCCTTAAAATTTAAGGTTAAAAAGAAGCCTTTTCACATAAAACAAACAACCAAGAGTATTAAAAAAAAAACTGGGTAAAAAAGTAATCATTAGTGGAAATTGGCATGCGAAAAAAAGCAGATGATTTTTGTCTCGAAAGCCTTGGGACTTTTACTATACTGAAATTCCAGCATATAGTAGGGCATGATTTGATCTGTCGATAGTGCAGGATTATCCATTCATAACTGGACACCCTATATATATATATATATATATATATATCTAGAACGACAAATTCACGTTGTCTTGTCTCGTGTCATACATACTTATTTTCGCAATCGGCATACAAAGTTGCGCAACTTGTTATTTCGTTTCTCGTATTCGAGATTTGATCCCCCGGTAATTATTCCGGATGAGTGACTTGATTACCTGTACAATATTACGCGATCGTCTGTATCCAAACTCGTTCATAAATCAACCAACGAATGGTACTACAAAAACGTCACTTTCTTCACAATGTCTCAAGTGTGTTTCTTACGAAGCTGTACCCGATGATGAAAAAGCACATGTCCACACAGAAGCCGAGGGATTCCTCATGGGTACGTCAAATGTCACTGGCTGTCAGTATCTGTCAGTGGACGCAAACTCGGCAAAATTTTGCGAATTTTTTTTTCCCGCTATATATGTTTCTTAAGAATATGCAGTAGTTCAGCGAAAAATCATTTATTTGCCGTGATCGAGATGTCTGAGAGCTTTGCCGCAATCCAACATTGTCGTAATAGGTGGAAGTCCCAAATTGCTTGTCTACGTGCGAAGAAAAATCTAAATGGTCTATGTAATTTGGAACCTGCGATGGCTGAAATGTGCTCACCAATTCTGGGATATAGTCATTTTTTATAATGGCGCTGGTAGAGCGCCAAAAGAGGTAAATTATTTTGTATACCGTTCAAGGGTCATCACAGTATAAAATTTGAAAAAAACTATCTTTTTTACATTATCCGATAGTATCGACGCCTATGGACATGCTGTTCAATTTTTGGCGCGAAATTCGAATTATTCCGGATGCTACAGCCTTTCTCAGAAAAAGGGATTCGACCAGCTGCGTGAGACCTGGCGCGGACGGACGCGTTTTTCTTGAAATGTTATTTTTCAAAACGGTATCCACTCCCAAAGGAAGAGTTTTTAAGCTATCCGTTTTAAATTTTGACACAACATTCTTCACGCCATTCTTGCTATGGAGGTCATATCTTGCTATGGAGGTTTTTTTCGTTTGAAATTTACAGTTACCGGTGTAAATTTGTGTAATATTATTAAGCACGAGAGGCAAATATGGCTAAACAAATCCATCTATAATAATGTAATAATAATAATTAAAATATTTATAACTATTATTATAACTTTAATATTAATAATGATATATAATAACAATGATAAGAATTTTTTTAAAAATATTAACAACTATTGGTATAATTTTAGTTCTAATAATTATACATAATAATATTAATAAGAATAATAATAATGATATAGTATTATTATTATTATTATTATTATTATTATTATTATTATTATTATTATTATTATTATTATTATTATTATTATTATTATTATTATAACAGCTATAATTTTTCGTCGTGCAATTCAAAGCGTACTTGCCCATCTCGCACACAATACTATAAATGACAATATGACTATAGCAAAAAAATCCATACATTTGATTTTCAGCTCCTCGGGTTCAGATACGTAAAAAAATCGGCGGCAAAAAAATAATGTTCATCACGTTTTTGTCGACTCGTCATTCTATTAAGGATGTTGAGTCCCAAATCGCAAATGATAATAAAATTCTGAAAATTTGGTACGTTTTTGTATGAAGTATTTCAGAGGTCGTGTAAAAATTTCACGACAATTAGGAAGCTCGTTATTGAACAATTAACATTCACAAATTAAATGTTGTCTTATGGAAACTAATGTAACTTTGCAATAAGTTTTTTGTTCGACCTCTCAATTTTGTAATATCTACAATACACTGAAAGCAACGGAAACAAAACGAAGTTTATTGATAATTTTTTATTTATTTCTTTTAAAAATTGTTCTTAACAAAATGTTAATTTTTTAATACCGAGCTTCCTAATCGTCGTGAAATTTTAACACGACCTGTTAAATACTTCATACAAAAACATACCAAATTTTCAGAATTTTTTTATCATTTTTTATTTCAACCCCTAAGGAGGTTGAAGTAATGATAGAATTCTGAAAATTTCGTATGTTTTTACATGAAGTATTCATGAGGTCGTGTAAAAATTTCATGACGATTAAGAAGCTATTTATTGAACAATTAACATTAATATGTTTCATAGGGACTCAACATCCTTAATGAAGAGCGAGAGGAATGAAACTGACAAAGGTCTCTATGGGCTGACATGTGCCCGCTTCTCTCCCCCCTCACTCTCAACCCCCCCACCCCCCACACACACACGCGCGCGCACAAATTTTCTGGCCCTCTCTAGTCCGCGGAAATGTTCACGCGCGGCCATAACTCTGCCGTTGTAAAACGCATTCGTCGGATCAATAAATTCCCGGTGAAGGATTGTATATTTGTAGTTTTCGTTGCGTATCTACCGCGACTGTTTTCATTTTGTCGGCTAATGACCCAAAGGTCCATGCAGAAGCGGGCATAAAAAAAGACGCGCTTGTTACGCGTTATCTGGCTGGTGTTATGTATGATCGGTTCCGCGATGTTTCAACCCGAGAAGAGTGCAATATAGCACTGTAGGGGAAATTTATTGGTGCGCCGTGTAGCAACGTCCATATGGTCGCGTTGTTATCCTATTACAAGGTTGATAGTCGCGTCGAGCTCGAAACGTAATCGATCGATCGTGTTCTGAAGTTTATACACATTGTTGGAACGCATATTTATTTATTATTTATATTTATTATTTTGAATATCGTTCAACGAGCTACATGGCCTAGGTGAGTTAAAAAATTGCATTTTCCAAAAATATTTTCGATCGATAGTATCACGTTCTAGCTATTAGCCTGAAAATTTCATTGGCAAATTCCTAAAAAGGAGACACTGTTTTTAAAGTCGGTGGACGTGATGTCTCGAGAACCACGTGATGGATCGTTTCCAAATTTGCAGGAGATACGATGAGAAACATTTAGAAGTCGTTGACGATCTAACTTTTTCAAAATCGATCTTCATTTTTTAATAATATCGTAAAGATGACGACTTTGTTCATAGATTTTGTATGATCAAGGTTCAATTCGTCGCCACGTTGTTGAAAAAAATTATTCAAAAAATCGCTGATCGTCAACGACTCGCATATATTGTTAACTCGAATAAACCGTTTGGGTTTTAGATTTCGGACGGACCGTTTAGGCTGGAGAGTGTCCACCGCCAAAGGTCGCGAAAAATGTCATCGTCTGCCGGCAGCCGTGTTTTTGTTGTTTTTCCGTATTTTTTGGTGATTTTTTATTTAAAGGATCTCAATATATATACCTTCGTGTTTGAAAAAAAACGCGTTTGTTCTTCACCAATCGTTGCCCAGAAAAGAAATTCGGAATTTGGTAATTTTTTCGGGTCTCTACGTATGATGAAAAAAAAAATAAATCCCGTAGCCTAATTGAGTGAAAAAGTTTTAAGATGAAAAAGAAGATAATCTCGTTGCTTTTGAACGATGTGAATTGCAACGCCGTCTGATTCAGTTCGGACGAGCCAACGATGTCAAAGCTTGAATTTTTTAAATAGCGCCAACTGAAATTCCCACGGGTCGACTGGTCAACGAATCGTCGAAACTTTTCGACTCGATTGCTCGTCGAATGGGCTGTAACGAAAATAATGATCGCTGTCCGTTAAACTTCGAGTTGATAAACTCCTCGGACCTGCAGTGATCGTTTCGTGCCACTGCAAACAGTTGTACATTCAATCGACGAAGTGTACACGATCGCTGATGAAAAAAAAAAAACGATCCTCCGATGCACCTCAAAAAGATTCGTATCCGAAGTTGCTCTTTTTCACTCGCGTCGCTTTTTTCCAACCTACACCCGTATCGACCATTCACGTAGCAAAAAAAAAACAAGATGAATCACCGCGTAAAGTGGTGGGTATGTAATTTTATCTCGGGTTAAAATCCTGCGGGCAAATCGCCAGAGGCCCATGGCTATTTCAATTTCCAAATCTATGAAATACCAGCAGCGTTTGAATTGCTCATATTTGCTAGGATATTTACTAATTAACGACATTGCACAAGAATTCTAATACTAATTACGTAGGCGTGAAAAAAAAGAACACGCACGCCATGGGTCCAAGCGGTCACCCATCCGAGTATTGTCCCGCGCCATTTTTGAGAAAATTCCTGATCGTCGAGCGTGTTGTAGCGAGCTAATGATGTTCAAAGTTTTCGACCGCGCGTTTCATACAGATCTCGTACTTTGGGTGTATCGTAGTAAATGCAAATGATGT
This sequence comes from Ophion costatus, assembly GCA_951751655.1. Taxonomy (NCBI): domain Eukaryota; kingdom Metazoa; phylum Arthropoda; class Insecta; order Hymenoptera; family Ichneumonidae; genus Ophion; species Ophion costatus. The sequence goes on along the minus strand of OX632366.1, from coordinate 20,511,056 downwards.
TGACGTTTGCATCGTTGGAATGCAATGAAAAATCATCACACTTTTATTTCCTCATTTTCATCATTCTAGACTCCTTTTTTGATGATTTTGACAAAACGTTTGTGAACAGGCAATTTTTTATCGCTAAGATATGATAAAAGCAATGCGAGCAATTACGAACGAATGATTTTCGTTGCATTCCAACGATGCAACATCAATCTCGTGAATGCAATAACGTCGACGAACACGAGTCTTACCTTGGACAGATCCTGCTGCTGCACCAATTGTTCTCGAAGGAACTGGAGCTGGAGAATCATCTCGGAAAGTCTTCGCTCTTTTTCGGCAAAGCTCTCGGCGCAGAGGACCCTGTGAAGGGCCGCAGCCCCGTCTTGCTGTCCCTCCGTGTTCGGTAGCCTTCCGTTTCCGGGTGGCGAAGGTGCGACGCTATTCGACACGCTGCTACTCCCGCTGCTGCTGAAACGAATGACGATTGACCTTTGGTTACGTTCTCATCGTTTATGAGTGAACTTTACGTCAATTGATCGAACTGGTTTTTTATTCTTTCGGGTCAAGTGGCATTCTAGCCTATAGCATCAATTGAGACTAACACTAAGTGTGCTCGATTTTCCTTCAACTTTACTGATTTATAATGTTAACTTTTTTATCGCACAACATTTTTGTTTGCTGCCTCAATTTTTATTGTTTTCTTCAAACTCTCTGGATACCTTAATCTCCCTTTTTCGTTGGTTTACAAGTTGGGCTTAAGGCCTGATATTCCTTTGGATAGTCGGAAAAGAAGGCTTTTTTGGGATTAAAAAAAAATACCCATGAAGCGATCAAAATGAGGTTTAGAGGGTTTACTTTTCATATCTGTAGGTAGACGAATCAATTTATTATTTTTCCAAGCAGATACAAAATGCCGGTCTAGTAGCCGGTAGAAAAAAAAACGCCTTTCTAAGGCCCTCCACGGGCGGACTCGTTGACGACGCGCTTGAGCGGCTACAACTATATATAATGCTTTTTTTCGCAATCCACATGGAGCTTGCTACCGAAGTGCACACGATTATTTAAAAATATCAAAATTTGAAAAATGAGCACCATTGTGAAAAAAAAGTTGCATTTTCGCCTAAAAAACGGCCTCGAATTGTTCGTAAAAACCGCAATTGTTAATCGATAGAATTGTAGGACCTGTCAGTCTGCACGATATTGAAAACATGACTTTGAGAGAAACGCGGTCAACCCTACGTTGATGCACTGGATAAATTTGACTCGGATGAATTTTCAGTAAAATGCTCACTGTTCCAAAACTGAAAATTTTCGACCATTGTTTTTAAACGATTCAATTTCATATTTTCCGAATTATAATTATGCAGACATATTAAGAAATGTTTAAAGTGTATCCCTGATTTTTACCAACAAAAATCGACCGAAGAGTTGTTAATGGCAGGTGGATGAAGTACTACCCGGCGTAAATTGACCCAGTGTGTCAAAATCGTGGCGAAATATAAGTGTATCAACGAAGGCTTTAAGTTTTAAAAGTTTTAAAAGTGTTTTCTCTGGACCGTTTAATTCTTGGCATGTTTATTCATATCAACCGTACCATTCTTGGAATATTGATACATCATTTAAGCCAATAATAAAGAAAAACGATAAATATTTTTTCAAAGGTATACAAGGCCTCAATGTATTAAGAAAAAAACTTTTTTTATTTTGTCTCTCTCGCTCTCTCTGACTGATTCTCTCTTTCGTTGGGACATTATTCACCCATAACTGTAAGGTTGCTTCCCTGACCATTGTGGTAGCTTTACACAGCTAAATCGAACGCACATGCCATAGTGTCTTACCAATTTCCATGATTCTATTGTTATTTCAGTAATTTCATCTTCGCCAAATTCCAATTCCGTACTATTTCATTTAACTCAACGACACTTGCCTAATGCATGGATATGCATTTAAAGAAAAATGTGAATGAAATCAAATCTCCTTTGCTTTCATGTCCTCATCGCGATGGGTCGTACCGTCTATTTTGGGGCCCTGCGGGCCTCGTTATCGCGTTGCAGGGCAACCGAATGCAGACACCTATGGGTGGGTATCGAGGCCGTGTTCTGTGTGGAAATAAGATAAAGGGTTGATAGAGAGCCAGGAATGGCGGAGGTTTGAATTTCCTCCCGAGAGAGAGACAGAGGGAGAGAGAGAGAGAGGGGAGGGAGAAAGTGAGACAGAACGAGGGTGCGAGGTCTCGGGGGTTGTTCCGTGAGTGGGCTGTATACGGCTGAGTTAGTGAATAATAGATGGGGTCGCGGCCGCGCAATCTCAGCCCAGCGAGTGTTTGCACCGGTGATGAGCCCCCGGATGCCTGTCCGAGCCACCCCCCTATCCCCCCACCATCCCCTTCCCCTTTAAAACTCAACAGAGAATATTCCCTCAATCTTTTTTCGTATCTGCCTTTTCCTCTCACACCCTCTCGGTCAGCTTCCTCCCTGCACCCCCTTGTACCCTCGTGGTCCCATCGCGGTCCAACCCCAGCTCTATTTTTCGCTCCAACCCGGATTCCATACATCGGGAAAGCGGACCACGAATAAGTGATACCTCGGCCCTCATTGTGCCAGAATGCCGGCCTTTATCTATGTAAATGTTCAGCTGTGGAGCCCGAGCGAGATTTTCAGACGCGGGGTCTTCATTTTCCACCGAGCACTCGCGGGTTAAAATCTTCCTTTTGAGTACCTCATTTTTTAGCAGTCCATAAATTCTAGATCCTCTACCGTACATCACCGTGCAGTTAAGATCGTCCAAGGAGGTCGGCGGAAATGAAGGAGGCGCGACGAGAAAATGGCACAAATATGGCGACTGGAACGAGTGGCAACCCTATGTCACATTGTACTCGCTGTACTGACAAGAGCGGAATGATATATCGTGTTGAGTTCGAGAAGAGGTCCGATACAAATACACATTCGTGCGAAACATAAATCGCCTTTGCATGCCTGTATTCACGGCATATCTGCGTATTTATGCGTGCGTGTGCCCATGAATACATATTTTATTCCGTTTGGCCGGTCGTTAGTGAGGAATGCTCCTTATGCTGGGACACGCATGAAAGCCTGCGTAGCTTAACACACACACACGCACACGCACACGCGCGCGCGCACACACACACACACACACACACACACACACACACACACACACACACACACACACACACACACACACACACACACACACACACACACACGCGCGCGCGCGCACATATATAAATATGTATGCAATATCCTTTTGGACCGATAACATCAATGGTAAAAGCGTCGGCGGAGGCCCCCGCGAGACCCTCTATTCGCGCCCCGCGACCCCGGTCAGCTCACCATGTGCCGCCCAACAAAAGGCTCATTCTGCTATTATTATTGCGCGTTCAGAAAGCCAAGGGCTTATTTCCTCACGTTACACTATTCACTCGTATATATTCTATAAAAGCTATGCATAAACGATTTTCACCCTATGTATGTATGCAACATTGAATCGTGGGCCAGTATGTTTCGTGAGACAATTTTCAGACTAATTTGCCTTCATTTATCTGCGGAGAATTTTGAAAACATTGAGGTCGTAATGATGCCGAGTGATGCCGACTGTTATGAATGGATAATCGTGCAGGTGTCGATAGGTCAGATCGCGTCTTACTATATGCTGGAATTTCAGTTTAAGAAAAGTTCCACGGTTTTCGAGATTTTGGGCTTTATGTAATTTTTTGAAAAAAAAATCATCTGCTTTTAGTTTTTCGCATGCCATTTCTACAAATGATATGAATCGATGATAAATAAGCACCGGTTTAAAGTAATTGGCACGATATGCGTAGGACATTTTTTTTACACCGCAGGCTATCAAAGTCAGATGATCGAATTGGTGTGTATGAAAATTCTGCATAGGATCTTTTTTCATAAAGTTTCCCTAACATTTGAGGCTAAAAGGAGGACTCTTCTAGATAAAACAAGTAGCCAAGAGTATTTTTTTCAATCCGGTAATTCCAGCATATGACATGATCTGACCTATTGACAGTTGCAGGATTGTCAATTCATAACGAAAGGAGACCTTGTATATATATATATATATATATATATATATATGTACCCGGTGAGGCAACGACTATTAGCAGCAGAAATATTTTTTAACCTATATGACTTAAGACAAAAATTTTTCTACAAAAATTGCATAGTTCGAATAGGGTTGTCCAGTGGTGGTTATGAGATTTATCGAGGCGAAAGCGCATCGGAGATTTTAAGTTCACCTCCATTTTCGAAAATAGGACCACTATATTGGTTTTCAAAAATGTATCAAGGAACTAAAAATAAGTTTAGAGAACCAATTTCAAGATGGGCGATCAACATTTAGTATTTAAAAGCAATAAAAAAAAATTTCAATGTTTATAGCCTAGCATCGATTAGAAAAACGGTGCAAACACTTACTCCCCTGAAAGGTACTCAAAGTGATGGTCACCACTTTCAATGCACGCTTGCAATCTGATTCGCATTGATTGGACTCTTATTAATCGAGTCAGTCTGTATTGACGAACAGGCTATAATTATACTTCCGTGCATATGTTGCGCAATAGACAGCACTCCCTTGTAGACCATGTCTTTCAACGTCCCCACGCCAAAAAAGACCAGCGGTGCCATGTCTGACGAACGAGCTAGCCAAATCGGACAATCACTACGCCCAATTCAACGATTGGCAAATTTTCCACTGAGGTTATTTTTGTCGTAGTACTGTCGTGATACTGAAATAATGTCGTAGTACTATTCATTGAAAAGAACACGCTTTATTATGAAAATCACAAACGTCGCACTGCTTTTCGAAACAAGTCGACAAAATCCTTGATTGAGAACAATGTAAACAAAGCCGTACCTGGATCTTGCCTAGCATCAAACTATTGAAACCTCAATTAGAGAATGTTCGTTAATACAGACTGACGCGATCAATAAGACAATAAAATCAATGCGAATCAGATTCCAAGCTTGCATTAAAAGTGGTGGCCACTTCGAGCACCTTTTTCAGGAGCGTTCGTTTATTTAATCGATTCTATGTTAAAAACGTTTAAATTTATTTCTTATCGATTTTTTTATACAATCTTGATCGGTAAACGCGAAATTTGATGTGTACTTTTTTTGTTTCTTGATCAAATTCTGAAAAAGAATAGTGGTTCCATTTAAAAACCTCGTAGTCACCAGTCGATGGCCCCCTTCGAACTACGCAACTTTCGTGGGAAAGGTTTTCATCTAAGTTTGATAGGTTAGGAAATGTTTGTACTGCTAATAGTTGTTGCCTCACCCGCTATATATATAAACGTTTTTTTAAATGTATACATGTATACTAGTTTATTTTATTTATCATATTTGTAAAAGGCTAAGGCGATATGAAAAAAGTTACCCTTCATTTCAAGCTACTTTGTAATCTAAAAAGCATACAAACTACGACGTAACACTCCTGTGAGTAGTCTCTGTTACGTCCCTCGCGACATGCCTCCTGCCCTTTTTCTCGCTCGTTTAATTCCGCATAGAAATCGCGATTGTTGCAACTATATAGTAGTCATGATAATGACAACAATAATGATGATAACGATGATAATAATTATAATGATAATGACGATAATAATAATGATGATAATGATAATGATGATAATGACAATGATGATAATAATGATAATGATGATAATAATGATGATGATGATAATGATGATAATAATGATAATAATTCTAATGATGATAATAATGATAATAATGATAATAATGATAATAATTCTAATGATGATAATAATGATAATAATGATAATAAAGATGATAATAACGATAATTATGATAATAATGATAATAATGATAATAAAGATGATAATAACGATAATGATGATAATAATGATAATGATGATAATGATGATAATAATGATAATGATGATAATAATGATAATGATGATAATAATGATAATAATGATAATGATGTTAATAATGACAATGATGATGATGATGGCAGTGATAGTGATGATAATAGCGATAACCGTAATCGTTTTTTGTCATCAATGCGATATCGTAGCTACAGCGATTGACGATGTTGGACGTGAGGGTAAGTAGGGTGAAGTTCTACCAACATCGAAGCGCACGATGCGAATGCGCTATAAATTGCATCGGACTTTTAAAGCAGGAAGAGAAACCACGGTGCAGGGACTGCTTGGCAGAGGAGTTGCTCCTCCGTCATATCGTGCGGCGTATATGCTAAAACGTGAGAACGATATCGCGTGGAAGGCGAGAGATGACCCGGCGCCTCAAATGCGGATTGGCATGTATTTTTCGGCTGCTGAGTTTTCACTGCGGACTTTTCATCGACTTAGCGCTGCCAAAAGTCACTGCTGTCTTTGTCCCGTACACTCGGCAGGTTTGATTGTACCATTTGTTACATATATATATATATATATATATATATATTTAATCATCACGGGACAAAGCGTGTTCGAGTTAGCTGTCAACGGCGAGTGATTGAAGCCAGGGTGGCAAGAGTATTGCTCTGACAAGTAAGAAATTACGAGACATTTTCATTTATCGTTCCTCAGCGCTGTCACGCCGGTTTTTCACAAGACGTCTCTTTGTCTCGGGAGCGGCGATGAACGAATTGTTGGCTGTGTTCTTATTTTATTTACTATTTTGGCACACGCAAATACGAGAATAACGTTTCGTCATACGGCCGAGAAAGTGCAAGTCAAATCGACGAATTACCCGATGATAGAAAAACCACAGAGTGCACTTGATGCTCTTCGGCATCACACCATTGCCCTCGCACCGCAAGGCCATCCAGAAAAGACATCCGGTGCGTGTGATACTTCGACGAAAAGTGAAAATCCTCTGTTCCTTCATTTGGACACTCTGGGCTTTCATTATGCCTACACAATAAAGGAGAAAAAAGTGAGGTGGAAGATGGGGGGTTTGGTATAAGAAACGGCCGAGCACAAAGGACCGATTCATCGGCAAACGAAATTACTTTGAAGCAATCCCCCGATGGACGCGCCAAGCCAGCTTAAGTTCTGGGAGCATCGAAAAGAGCGGCAGGGTGAAGCGCGGGAGGCAACGGAAACCCCGAAGAATAATAAGTGTCTATCTTTCCTCTCTGTTTCACTTCATTCGCGAGGATGCGCGCGAGGGGTGCGGGGAAAGAGCGAGAACGAGAGAGTAAGCGATGAGCGAAGAAGTCGAGTTCGTATTTCCATCTTCGCCAGATAGACCGAGTGTGAGAGCCGTTGCGGTGTAGGGCTTCGCTCTCTGGGTGCTTGCAGCTTTATCTTCTTTTCTCGCGACTTCTTCTTTCTCCTCTCTTCTTCCCTTTTTTGAACCTCCCTCGACCTTGCCTGCCTCTGTGTCTTGACTCGGAAAAAAACTCGTTGGGAACCTCGTGATCACGGTGGGTGAGGGTACCAAAAAACGTAGTCAATAATCAAATAAGGGATGACGCGATACGAGAGATTGAACGAGAGGCGATGGTGAATCGGTGGATCAGCCGATCTAGGCGGACGTATTTTTATTCAACGCGAAGTCCGCCATGAAGGTGTCGACCCGAGAGTAGCCAAGCTGCGATAGTGCACTGGAGAGCATAGCCAACGCAAGGGGGTTTGGAGGTAGGCGTTTGTTGGGTAGCATTCAGCTACGCAATGTGGCACTGGAGAGCAAGGCCACCCAAGGCTGAAGTAGTTTTGAGATTGGTAATCTTCTAGGTAGGTTTGAGATAGGCAATAGTGCACTGGAGAACAGTGCCACCCAAAACCGGGGGTGATTTTGAAATCAGTCATCTTCCAAGTAGGTTCAAGGTACGCTATAGTGCACTGGAAAGCACGAGCATCTTTAGGACAGGATGGTTTTGAGGAAGGCAATCTTCGGGGTGGCTTTGTGGCCCACCACACTTCATTGAAGAGCAAGATCATCAACTGGAGCGGCTAGTTTTGAGGCAAGCAACTTTCTTCTGTCATTTGCGGAACTGAGTGTCTGTACCAGGTGTAGAAGTATGAAACCGGAATTTCCCTATAGATGGTGCTAGCCATCAGTTTGGGGAGCGCAAGACCGCTTCTGCAGCGCCATCATCGCCCTCTAACAGCTGACGAAGATTTTCAACACACAACAACTCAAGTTCCCTACACCGGTATATTTTTCTATAACCTTAAACATGTCGAATTTTGTGCCTACGAACTACGATTTGCGGACAGCATTGGTTTTCTGTTATCATTTGAAGAAAACTGCTGCAGAATCGCATTGAATGCTTCTCGAAGCTTACGGTGAATATACTCTTGGTAAAACGCAGTGTTTCGAGTGGTTCAAAAAATTTAAAAGTGGTGATTTTGACGTGAGAAACGAAGAGCGTGGGAAACCACCGAAAAAGTTCGTAGACAACAAATTGCAAGCCTTATTGGATGAACATGATACTCAAAATCAACAAGAACTCGCGGATCAATTGAACGTGACGCAGAAAGCCGTCTCCATTCGTTTTTATCATTTTCAAACAACAGACGTGTAATTTTTACAAAAAATTTCCGAGGAGAATATGTACATGGTGAATTCGAATGCACGAAGAGATACAAGAACTTCTAGATTGCGAAAGCTTTGAACTGACCTATGTGTATTGTGACTGGTTGGCGTGGAGGATGGAGGAGGTGTTCTCCTGGTGTTGTTGTCGTCCTGGAGGGCGAGAGATCCACTGTTCTTTTTGCAGGTGAGTCTCTTGAGAACGTCATCCATCGACCGCTTGCTGCCAGCCGCGGTAGGTCCACCACCGTTGTTGTTGTTGTTGTTGTTTTGCGTTACGCTGTTGTTGTTGTTGTTGTGGTGGAGATTGTGAGGATAGTACGGGTCACTTAGGTGGGTCGGCGGTGAGCCGCACTCGGACGAATTGGTCGCTTCTTGATTCGTGCCGGTTGACGCACTGTTCGTGTGATGATGATGGTGATGCGGATGATGATGCTGGTGGTGGGGATGCTGGTGCTGATGCTGATTTTGCGGATGATGATGATGGTGATGGTGATGATGATGGGGCTGTTGCTGCTGATAGGAGAGATCCTGGTGATTGTTGCCAGTCGTGAGGAAAAGCCTCGAGCGTTTGGAGTTGGGGGGAGAGACCGGTGACGAGGAACGATCGTCCCTTAGTTCGGGTTCGCTCGTCGTTGCCGGTGACGAGCAGCCTGACGAGGCGCCACAGTCACCGCCGATACGCTGATGAGGATAACACGGCTCTTCGAGACGATCAACGATCAGGCTCGTGTCATCTGACAGGCCGACGACATCCGGTATTCTTTCGCCCATACGATCAGCAACGGTTCCCAAGCCACCTTCGCCTTCGCCGCAACCCGCTGTCTCGCTCTCCACACCTGCCAATGACGAGGTCGTGTCCTCCTCCTCCTCGGCACCCACCACTGTCCCCGCACCGCCGCCGCCCTCCGATAGCTTCGTTGGTGGCGACTTCCTCTTTGAGGACATCCTTACTCTGCAACACAAGCGCAACGGAAACATCGTTTTAATATCTCTCTTGTCTTTATAGATTGTTTTTTTTCCTTCGAGACGATTTCGAGCTTGGTCACTCGAGTTTGTCAGGTCTCCTAATCATTTTTTACGATAGTGCAAACATATCCCGGTAAATGCAAAACGAAAGTGAAAAACGTACGGCGTCTGCCCTCCTACTGAACGATACTGGATTGTTTTGTAGGAAATCCTTAATTGGATTGGCAATTTCTCGGTCCATCAGGAGCCAATGTTTCGAAGAACAGAAAAGATGGCTTTGACAAATAGAATCTCTGACTCGGTGAAGGCGTCCCTCCAAACGGAGGTGATCATCGCGGGTTAGCCTTAGATTAAGATATAAGTTGAAACACGAGTTTGTAGTTATTGCTAAAATTATTTGAGTAAAGATCGTATCAGTGGCCCAAGGAGGAGGTTCGGACCACGTCATGCTTAAGGCTAGGCGAACGTTAAGAATGTTATGTTTGGGGCCGTAACTCATTATTGCCGAGACGTCACGCTCATTGTATGATAAGAGCTGCGCTGCTGAAATCAAAGAGGTTATCAACGCGAAGAATGTTTTATCTTTCCTGGAATAGAATTTGTAAAGAACATCTTACAGAGGGAACGATGGCTATTCGGAAGCCTCAGGTCTATCATTCTTCAACTCTATCAGCTATAAAAAGCATCAGACCACCCACGATTCAAGCACGCAGGAACAGTAAGGCCACGAATGCCGGATGAGTCCAACTTGGATCACACGAAGTCACTGGTCAACTGAATTGCGTTGAAACATTGTGAGAAAAATGGCGTAGAAAAAACGCCAAATTGCGAGCTCTTCCGTCACGAATAGGAGAGAAGTCTGCTTCCGCAGTTGGCCTCCGGGATTCTTCGGAGGTCCACGAAGGAGAGAAATCTTTGCCAGGCAGAGGAGACTGGAACGTGTGGCTCAATCTAGGATCGGAAATTGGGTTGCTTGTAACACACCTTACGGCTGGAGGGAAACGGTGATGCAAGTCGAGCGAGGTATATATACAAGGATGAGACAGCCTCCCTGTATCAGGCATCCACGTCCACTTTCTCGAGTCTAAAACATCGCCGTACCAGTAAACTACAGATTGATCTGTGAACCCGTGCATCGAACATCGAGACATCTTCTGTTCAATCGACGAAGCGATTGAGGATGGTGAGAATGTGTGGTAGGTGTGTATGTATGTCTCGATGCCACCGGACGCGATGTCTAAACTATCACCAGGTTGCTCGTGTTGCATCTCCGCGTTCAAACGACGACGATGTCGACGCCAGCGACGACGTTGGTGTTAATTTACCAACAGCCTACATACTGCCGGCTTATCTATTCATTTCCGTCTACAAATTACTAAACCTAAATCGTGCAATTAGCTACGAGGAGTTCCGCTAAGCCACTAGGAGTCTCTCCAAACGGAGCACTGCACTACTACAAACGCATACCGAATACGAGGACTTTCCAGGACCTTAAGCCATCAAGGAAAAGGCGGATACGTGTCCTCGGGGGCTGCAACGATCTGGAACTTCCCGGATGGAGATAAAAAATCCGGTCACCCAATTTTAGACCCTCCTATCTTTAGCTATGCATTCCACCTGGTTTTTCTACATTTGTTTCGACGGCAAACGTTTCAGGAGCCAATTCTCAGCAATGACATCGCACAATACCATCGTAGCAGGAAGCGATTTTGCCTTGTGAAAAGATTCGCGGTAATTCATTTCGCGTTTCCTTCATCCGTTCCTTCTCTGCTGCTTATAAACTTATAGAAGAACTTTTCGTTCTTTTATTCCAAAAACCTCCTTCAACGTATTTTGTTTCAGCGAACTGTTTTCATTGGCGCTTCCGAAACTTCGTAAACCAAAAACTTCACCTGTAGTTTTAGGGGGCTTGCCAAAATTTTTGGCAAACGGCACGCTTTCTCGAGCATTATCGGAGACACGTGACGTCATAGTTCTGGAACGTCAACATATTCCACCATTTTGCCACATGCCGAATTTTGTTTTTCCTCAACGACTCTACAGAGCTATCGGTGCCATAGGTATTGAATTTCATTGAGTGCGCACATCGTACGAATTCCCTCTACAAAAAATTACGTATATTATTAAATATTACACAAATATTCAATAACATACAGAAAGTTTTCAAAAGAAACTATCAAAAAATTCGTCGACGAAAAAACTGCCGCGTCAACCCTATGTGCACTCGATAAAGCAATTTCTTTTCTTCCCTTTTTGTCGGACGTTTGAGCGCCTCCGACGAGGTTTAAAAAAAAACGTTCGTGTCCCCTGTGTAGCTTAAATTTGTCAAAAAATGGGTCCATTCGAGAAAGTTAATTTTCGCTGCATTCCAATGTATTTTACGTGTCTATAGATTACAATACGAATATGTATGTTAATCTTGCACATTAGTTGTAAAGTTACACAACGCTAGAGATGCGCAATAAATCGGTTCGACGTTATCGCTATCAGACACGTATAATAAAATTGTGTGGGAGTTTCGTAACGGATTTCTTACGTGGTACTTTACATCGAGACGAGAAAAGAGAGTTGAGGGTGAATGTAAGATGGCAAGACGGAAGAGGGATTGTAGGACCGGGTGAACACACACCCACACACACACACACCCATATATATATATATATATATATATAAAGTGTGGCGCGTATTCTCTATAATGCGTATCCATAAATTCCATTATCTCCTTATCGTCTTTAAGGAGGTCGTAAGGTCGTTGCCAGACGCCTGTTCAACTCGGCTCTGGTTTTGTTATAATCTTACAGAGTGATTCCGAGCAACGATATATAGATATACGAGTAATTCCACGCCGAATCGACCGACGCCTTTGGTTCTCGGATTCTTTTGATCTCATTGCTGGCTCATAGTCACATTCCGTACTGTTTAACGAAATGTGGTATATCATATTTGTTTAACCCGTTCAGTATCGACGACAACGTTTTTTTTTGCCACCGGAACATTTCGAGGGGGACGAAGTTAAAAATCGTTGAAATCGTCGGGATTGAAGAATAGGGGGTCGATACGAATGTGCTGTCGATTGAGTTGACGTGGTGCGCCCCATATATGGACACGAAGAGACGTATAATTGTAGAACGAGACGAGTAGGCCGCAGCGGATTTTGCCGTCAGCACTCATCGTCACACAGTTTTACACTACAATGTATGCTATATATTGTCGATACAAGACCTGCCGAGAGGTCGGAGGATGAGATAGACGTACTGTTAACAGTGGATGAGCCGCGCAGTTGGCCGAGAGGGAAGATCGTGGAGGTGGGGGGGAGTTGAAAATCACGAGCATGGCGGGTGGCCGATATTGCGCCGTCTTTTATATCATATTTGTAATAATGCTAATTGAGCGAACGTGATTGGTCATGAGGAAAAACATTGGCGCTCTCATCGTATTTATACAAACCCGATCACGAGAGAATGAGAGAGAGAGAATCCGGGTACGTAGTATGAATTTCGGTGATTATGATGGAGATATTGCGGGGACTCTTGAATATATGAGACTCAAGGATGAGAACGAATCTCCCGCGTACGCGACCGCCGCCCCCGCAATTACCCGATTCTCGAATTGAGAAGAACGTTGGACAGTCGAAAAGCTCGCGTGACTGCAAACTTCGAACTGTAAATGCCTTGACTCACTCTCCAAACATGGCGCGGTGAATCAACGGCGGCAAATGAGCTTGCAGTTATCACGCTCTTTTTTTAATTCGTAATTTCACTTTTTTTTTGCATCATCGTTATATAATGATGTGTATTTTTGGATTTCGGACTTCATTCAGCGAACTTCATTCAGTGTTTTTCTAGTTTTTAACGAAATGTGAGTTCGTCGTTGTAAAAATTTCGCTGATTGATTGCGTCAGTAAAATTTGAGGACCGTACAGTTAGGTATGTGCAATGGGATGAATCGTTTTGCGAGCCCTGGTAATGTGTGTCGTACGCGGGTGAAATATTGTGCGTTATTAATAAATACATTGTAGAATCGTTGCTCGTGATACGATACCGTCGGATGAATTGATAGGTGATAGGTAATTACTGATAGGTGATTAATAAATAATGAGAGAAAACGACGTAATCATCTTTGGTTCAATTTTTAATTAGATTGCAATGATTTTTATTATTTTCATCGGATTTCGTATTACATATAGTATAATATAAATTATATATATATTAATGAATGAATATTGCTACAAATTATATGGAAAATTGATAGTAATAATTATTGTAGCTATAACATGATTGATACAACATAAAATATAATTATGTATATTATATTCTGTTATATTAGTATATGTTAAAAAATATTAGATAATTAAAAAAAATTATTGTAGCCTCCATTGTATGGGGTTCTTCCCCTATTACATTACCTACCATATTCCACTTCACATCCCCACCTATTATATTATACAAAAATATTATATAATCGAATATAATATAAATTGATAATGATAACAACTACTATATAAACATGATAAAATTGATATAACGTAAACTATCTAACGTTCTATTAATATATTTCATATTCTGTAATATTAATTATTTCATATTTATTATTATTTTCATAAGAATTGTGGTTCACAGTTCCCAATCGATCCCCATAAACTATAATTAAATATATTACATTCTGATATATTTATATATGTTAGAGAATATTATATAAAAGAATATAATATAAATTAATAATTATAATAATAAAGCATATAATATAATTAATATAACGTGAAATATAATATCCAACGTCCTGTTGATATATTTTATTTTTTGTAATATTAATTATTTTATATCAGTCAGTACAATATAGTTCTTCATTTCCAAGTATACCGTTGCGGGTTTTTACACGGTTCCCCCCGCTCATTTTATATCAATTATTATTATCATAAGAATTTTGGCTCACCGCGCCCAAAGGATCGATTCTCATAAAATGCCACGAAATATCGTCCACAGTCCATTAGGCTGCATTGTAGCGCATGCACAATCCTTACAAAGATTTATAGTCGCGTTTTTTCCCCCACATTGCTTAATGCATCACAACGTCGCAAGAGAAAATTCGTCGTTAGAACTACGCCGGCCAACAATTTTGTTATCGCTCGATTGTCAGAAATGTGTGGCAAAGAAGCGTTAAAAACGGAAGAAAGAGTGCAACGAAAAAAATAGGGAGGAAAAAAACACGAGGGAACAACAGGAACGCATCGTCGGATGAAATATTTTGAAACGAAGACTACCAGATGACACGGGCACCTCTCAAGCTCGTAACCAGAGCAATTTAAGGGAAGGATAAACATAGCCGACAAAAAGTATAAGAACGAGTCCACTCTACCGCTCTCGCTGTCTCATCCACATGTGTGTGTGTGTGTGAGAGAGTACGTTAATTGAGTGACGCATCTTTATACCTATTTTTTACTTTCCATTGCATTTTTTGTTGTGACGTTCCCCAATTTCACGACCGGTACTGCGCTTTGGAATAACAAAAGTACGAAACCGTAGATGAATATTTTTTACCTACACGAAATTCCTCAAGTTGGTGTATCGGATGTATTTTTATTTTGCATATTCCTCCGTACACCCTTACGGACCTTTACGACCCTTTCCCTTTCCCGTCTACCATACTTTTTTCCTTCACCATTTCCGGTTTCTTGAGGACCCCCAATGTGTCACCCACAGACATTCTTTTTTAACGCAGTATCGCGTTTGCACGGGGGCACAGGGAAACTGAAGAAAACCTGTTACAGGAGGCTGTGTTTTGCCATATAAAAATTTGAACGGTCCGGGCAAAAAGCCTGACATTCATGAAAAAGTCCGAACATTTTAAGACGTAAAAAAAATCATCCTAAAAATCCACGAGCTGCTCAATCAAATATCAGGGTGTAAAAAGTATGAGAATCGTTAATTTTTTCGAACAGTTTTAAAGACTTTCGCTGCATATGAAAATATACGGGGAAACTATTTCTTATTGAATTATTGATCTCGTTGATTATTTGATTTGCTGATGTTATAATTAAACGTTGTGAAATTTATATATCTCAAAGCTGTCATGAAAGACAGTAATAAAAAATGATAGCTGAAACATCTTTAAAGAAAATATTGTTTTTAATTAAAATAAGGAGGTATTGGTGCAAATTCATGCAAATCAATTACCTGTCGATTATTACCGCATTAATTGTCATCATATTTCATCCGCATATTTCATCATGTTATTAACAATAATGGTTGATTATTGTAATTGTGTAATGCTATAAAGGTAAGTATTGTTAAATTTATATTAGATATTCCAAGGCTGTCATTCGTATATTTTATATACATATATGACTCTTCAGAATGGTTTTTGTGATAAAAATAGATATAGGTGTGAATTCGTGCAAACTTAGTTAGAAATATTTGTTGTTAGCAATTATTTGAGTATATAATTTCCTTCATTATGTTATAGGGTTGAGGTTTGTATCGTTGCAAAGCAACGAATTTTTTTATTCAATTTCTTGTTTTCATCATTATCCAAAATCACACCTTGCTGATTTACAATGTAGATCGCTAAATGAAAATTCTAAAAAAATATTTGCGTCATTATCGTACCCCAAATCTGCCGAAGGGAATTCGAGAAGTTAAAAAACAATCACTTTCGTTGCATCTCAACGATGCAAACTTCAACGTCATGTTATGTTAACGTTGATTTAATTACATCAAGACATAATTATTCTCTCGACGAATATTATGTCAAAATAAAAATACAAACATTTCTAAAATCGTCAAGTCGTTCATTTCCGTGCAAGATCAGACAAGGTAGCACCCTAGTTACCAGAAACTCTAAAAAGTAAAAAGTTCGGATAAAATTCGCTAATAAAAAGTCTATTAAAAGCTATTCATATTCTTCGTTAAACCAAGCCAACTTTGAACTTCTCGGTCATCCAAATTGATCTAAAATTCTTCAAACAACCACGTCCGTTCTCCGAGTTAATACCGTGTATATTTTTAATCACATTTTCATTAAAACGTTCTAATAGCGGTACCGAGCTTTTACGAGGTCGGGAAGCCCTTGAAAATTATAATTACCAAGAGAATCCCAAATGAGGGACCGAAGGCCGTCGTCGAGACAGGGTCCATTGTTGACGCGGAGTGGCCCATATACGCGCGTGTATCGATCGAGCGCGATAATTGTCTGTCATCGATAAACCAATTCTCTCCATTCTGGTTTCTCGTTCATTACGCTGTGCGGGGACGATAAGTCACAAATGAGAATAAGCTCGGCTCTTTCGCGTCCCTCATTTACAAGCTCAACTTTTTTACTCCCCTTTTTCTCTCTCTTGCTTTTTCTCTCGATCTCTTGACGTCTCTTTCCCTCCCTGACACTTTCATCATCTCGCCCCCCCTCCGCCCCTCCCTCCCACCCACTGCTCCTATCTCTCGCTCACCTCTCCCTCGGGCCGCGACCACCCCCGCGCCGCGAGATTCCGTCGACTAATCTTCATTCATTCCGACGGCTTTATAATTCATTGACAATGAAGGGAACAACGGCGTGTTGTTGGACGCGGTGAGCACATTATCGTATACCACTTATAAGACGATGTTGGGACAGTTATCCCTCTCTCACTCTCTTTCTCGGCTCTCACGATTATTATACGACTTCGTGCTTTCATCTCGTTCTCTCGGTCACTCTCGTTCACTTTTAGACGCACTCTCGCACGCGTGTGTGTCAGATAAGCGGATGTGTATAATCGAAGGAAACGAGACGAAGAGACACGAAAAAAAGGAATGACCGAAAAAAAGTGGTTTGGTGCCGAAGGAAATGCATTTACGACGGGCCCGGACGGAACACAGTTGGAGAAAATCTGATTGATTGTACGGCCAATCTAGGATTTACGCAATTGTCATTGGATTTAAGTAATTGGTTACTCGAAGTTTATGGTCATTATTTATTTCCTGCCACCCATCTAGCAGTGTAACTTTGTGCTATTTATTATAACTTTGTGCAGTGTAGCTTGTGATTGATATTGCCCTTTTTTGAAACTTTTGACCAGAAATCTTCTGGTGCTGTCAACAATGAAAAGTGCACTTTACATTTTGGCGATCGTAAAACAACATGTCACGTGGATGATGAGATACACAGGCAAGTTTGCATCGTTGAAACGGAACGAAAATTGTTTTCTTCCCCCCCTAATACCCAATTTTGTTTTCGCACATTTTGGCTACGAAAGCACTGAAACGTTTTTCAGAATTCTTATATCAGGAATGGGCAACGTGAACCTATACCAAAAAATGTTTGGCTGGTGATAAGAATGAAGAAAAAGAAAGCAGAGTCGAATTTTCAAACTTCACCACTAAACCTGTGAAAAATATTTTTGGGTCGCAACAATGATGGAAGGCAACAAAAATAAAAAAAGAATTTTCGTTTTATTCCGACCCTGCAAACCTCAACAACACCTCCCCTAATTAATCACAATCGCTCGGTGAAAGTAATTGCTACTAGCCGTAACGATCACCGTTCGATTGACGGTGATTGAAGAATTCATGCAAATTCTGACTCAACATCAAGCTTCTTCACTTCGAATTAATCTGCTCCCCAGGAGCCTTTGGTTTGCCAACCTCAACAATTTTTTTTTCGCCTACGTCGTGCCCATACAGAACTTGAAGAAAGTTACAACCCAAGCTCACAAGCTTACCCACGTGCGTCATTATAATCACAATTCGTCGATATTACAAAACTGATGTACCGTGCGTATTTCTGGTTCGCGTATTAGTTTGATTAAGCGCTTGTTATGATAATGGAGCTACCCATCCTCGATCTCTCCGCCGCTTGTTATGAAATCGTAAAATTATAAGCTCGGCGGGAATAAATCTGACATTCCCGCTTTTCGATAGCGTTGAATGCGGCACAATTGCTCGTGCACACATACGCGTACACGTACGCAAATCGATAATAAAACTATAATAAAACGTATGTACATACGTGCTTACAATATATAGAATTATATACACAAGCGCGCATTATTGCAGACCCGGGCACCATTCGTCAGTATATACATACATACATATACATATACATATATATATATATATATATATATATATATATATATATATATATATATATATATATATATATATACTTGCATATGTGTGGGTGCGTTCGTGCGTGTATTTTATCGTAAAAGGTCGACCATCCCGGTAACATTTCCTCCCAGCTGATAAAAGTATCATTGAGAGAAATGTGACGACTATATATTAAAAGCGGTATACTTTCGTTATACTTTACGCGCTCGTCCTCGATTCCGATTAATCCGGCTTACGATAAAGGTGGAGGAACTTTGATTCACGTGCAAGTGTACATCGTAATATTTCGTTGAACTAAATTTTCATAATCGTCGTGCTTTTTTCGCGTGTTAAAATGCTTCAATGGACTGCCGGATGTTGATAGTCGATTACTCGCTGAAGAATCGCAAATGCGATAAAGACGAATATCGACGAATATTTTAACACTGCGAATGGGTCCATGAAGACTTTCACGAAGCATTATAAACTTTTCAATACGTTTTTTTGTCGTTGGCGGGAAAACTGTTTTGAGGGATGAAACCACCCCTCGGAATGAAACATGTCGAAGGGTGATATTGCAGTTTCACCCGCAAGCAGTCTACCGATTTTGGGAAAATAACAACGAAATTTCTTCTAACGCAAGACGAAAAGAAATCCAAGAAGGGTAGACTGAGAAAACAAAAATTACAGCATGAACGACCCTTTAATGTTTTTTTTATGTTTTAAATTGAATGAAACAGGTATCACTTTAGAGGGGGCTGGGGGGGGGGGGATTAAAGTTTAAGGGCTGTTGCGTTTTCGCAGGATAGCAAACTCTGAGGGGTATTTCAACTACATGAAATCTTTTTTTCGCCGATAGACAAACTACATTTATAATGGTTCTTAATGATCTACCTTTTTCTACATTTTTGTCAACTCAACTTTCGTTTAGTTCATGAAAATTGGAAAATTGCAAAAATGAATGAGTAAAATAAAAAGTGGTAGTAAAAATTGAAAAAAAAGTTGAGTTAATAAAAATGTAGTTGACATTTAAAAAAAATAAATAGATAAAATAAAAAGTGGCAATAAAAATATTGAAAATTTATTTTTTCGTCTTTCACCCCATTTTTTTCATCTTTCACGCCATTTCAAGTTTGTATCGGATGGAAAATTTTCCGCCGATTATAAGCAGCACGGGGTTTTTGTCGAAGCTGAAAATTACGCGGAAAACGTAACTGCATACACATTTAGCCATTTTTAATATGATTTGAGGGTTTGGGCGAAAATGAATGGTAAATTGTTATTTCGGGGGTATAAATACAACGAGAGAGACGTGAAAAAAATGAAAAGACCATTTTCCCCCATTTAGGCCAAAAATAAATGTCTTCGCTCAACCGCTGCTCGTTTATTTTCCGTTTCGATTTAAAACTCCGCTCTACGCGCATTCTCCGCGCAATCGTTTGATCTAAAAATTGTACCGCTTGATTGAAGGTGCTACAATTTTTTGTCGACTTTCAGTACCATATTTTCAGACCATCGATATTTGCTCATTTTTCTATGCCCAGTATCTTTTTCCCTCAATGTAATGCAGACCTTTTAAATGTGTTTTAAACTATTATTTTCATGGTGTTGACGTTTGCATCGTTGGAATGCAACGAATTTTCTTATCCATTTTTAATTCCTTTATTTTTAATTCCTTTATTCCTTTATTTTTAAACTCTTTTATTGCAGGTTGAGGTTATGGATCGCTAGTAAGCATCTTTACAAATTTTACAGTAAATTTTCCCGGGCTGAATATGCCACAAAAAATATTTTCGTTGCACTTCAACGATGCAAACTTCAATACGATTTATCTTCCGTTTTTTTTCTCTCATTGTTCCCATCCCTTTGACATGCTTCCCAATACCACATTTGTCGAGCTTAAAAAAAACCAAATAAAGAAAATACCAAACTTCAGCGTTCCGAATTTACTATTTTTCTCATAGAAAATTGGTGAAAAATCGAATATTTTTGGACCCATAAAGTAGAAACCTCCCTTAACGCAGACGAGACGAGAGTAGCGCGTTGTTTCGGCGCGGCATTGAAGAAAAATCGTTTTAAGCGGCCGCGTAAAAAATCAAGTGGACAAACGACCGGCGAAATGTCATTTGAACTCAAGAGAAAAGAATATATATACGCTTTTCGATTGTGTCGAAAAAAAAATTTCAATATTCCGATTGCGAATGCCGCGGGACTCTTGACTCCGTCGTCTCTCGACGCACATGTGTTCCGTTTTTAGTGAGTGTCTCTCCCTCGAGTTTCGTAACGTCCAGAAGGCATTGAAATTGTTTCATTCTTTGACTCTCGCAGCCTCTCCTCTTTCCTCCCTCGCTTTATCACCCTCTCTCTTTTTTTCTTTGTCGCTGTGCTTGTACCGGCGTAACTAAACTACCTAAACCAAAGCGTCGTACGTGCTTGAAGAACCCGCTCGTTTAACAGGAGCATTGTGGTCCAATGCGCGTTGGAGAACGACGCGATAGAAGTCTCTTCATCCTATTCGGCTCGTCGTCCAGCACGACTGTTTCTCGTCACATATGATGCAACGTTTTCAAGACAACAGTTGGAATTTCTAAACGAGCATCCATCTGTATTACACACACGCGTGTATATATATATATATATATATATATATTTTTTTTTTTCTTCTCGCGTCAGGACAAACGTTCTCTGTTCTTTACTCTTCTCGTGAATAATCAATTAGGTATTTTTGTTAACACTCCGTAACCAAAGTTAAATAAAAAGGGTTCAACCTATATATATGTGTTTTTTTTTGCGTCTGAAGAACAATCAACTCGGTAATGAGCGAGTATCCAATTTGATTTATTTCTCATCCAATGTCCGTTCATGATGTTTATTTCATTACGTTGGTGAAGTTGCATCGCTGGAATGGAACGAAAATTATTTTCCGACATTTTCATTGCTATGGAAAATTAGTTTTGATAGATTTAGGTTGTAGGTCTCAAATAAGAATCTTTAAAAAGTTTGAGGTAGCGTTGATATGCTAAGAATAATTAGCGATAAGAAAAAAAAATGTTCGTTGCCTTCCAACGATCCAAACTTCAATGTCATCTGTCATTTGGGAACGGAGTAAGGTGGGAGGAAAGCGTGATCTCTATATTCATCATGACGCTGAAGTTTGCATAATTGGAATGTAACGATTTTTTTTAAATGTCCAAATTTTTTTGGACGATTTATGTTGTGAACATCGTTCAACCGTTTGGACGTATTTTCATTCGAAGTTTGCCTCTATTCGGAAAAAAATCTGGATAATGCTATAAATAAGAAGAAAAGATAGGACGAAATCGTGATCTCTATACTCATCATAACGCTGGGTTCGTAATGTTGGAACGGAATGATTTTTTTGTTAACTTCTGAAATTTTTTTTGGACGATTTGGGCTGCGAAAATCGCGTAAACATTTTGACGTATTTTTATTAGCAATTTGCCTCTTAAAAAAACTTTGGATACTGCTAAAAATAGACCCAAAAAAACAGACAACAACCAAAAAAACAGAGAAACAAAAATCGTTGCATTCCAACGATGCAAACTTTAACCTCATTATTATTGCTCTCCAGAGACTAATTTCCTAGTTACTTTTTAGGAAGTGGGGCTAATTAGCTGCCTAGTTACTGTCTGGCGACTGGAAAAGAGTAATTCTATAGTTACTTTCTGACTAGGGAAAAGTAACTTTACAGAGATTGGGAAAAAGTAACTTATACTGATTTGCTAAGTGGGGTAAAAATTCGCTCATAGTTATTTTTTGCCTCCTTTACCTCAAAATAATTTTTTTCTTCTAATTTACCTTTTCAATTAAACGAATGAATAGCAACGAATTTATTAGTCTTTAAACCGTGGATTACCGCATTGGTGCATTCGGATTGTCTACGAAAATTCGATATGGTTCGATAACGTCGTGTTATTGATGGTGATTTCCAATCATTACATTGCGTTTCCATGATTGAAAAGCGCATTGAATCGCTTAACAAAAGCAGTTTTTCGGTAATTTTATGCGGTCTTGTTGGAATAAATCAGCGATTCAATCATGCCGATTTATTTACTGGGTTCGAGAGATTCAATCAACGAGTCCAATCTACCAATTCGTAGGTGAAACCTTTAAACAAAATCCGTATTCCACATAGAACGGACTATTTTATGAAGCTCGGGGATTATCCAATTTTCCACATTCGTTTAAAGTCTATACCGCTAATCGAATCAATCAATTTCAGAATCAATCGATGGCGTGTCGGGCGAAGGATTTTTTTTCTCTTTCTTTCGGAAAATTCAATCTTTTTGTTTCGAAGCGTACTATTTAATCGATATTCAACATTTCTCATTTTTCTTCGTCCATATTCTGCGGACGAATGTCGATGAAAGAAAATTGGTTGGTTGTTTTTTGATCAATCGTGTCATGCGTGTCACGCCATCTGGCAGCATCCGTCGCAATCCATTTAGAACACCTTGCCATACCTCTTCCATTTTTAAAGATTAATAAAAAAATACCATGTATCAGCCAAAAGTAGTAACAAAACATATCCCAAGTCTCGAAAAGGAAATCAGCCATTTTTCCTCGCCTAAAGGTATCTCCCCCTTAATATTCTAGCAGATACGATACCAAATTTGTGGACGCAAGCTCTCGATACAACTTTCCCCATAACCTGCCCATCCTCGCACTCGTAGTCGCAGTGATGCAACGGTCCATGATATATATCCGTTACTTCCGATCGTTTTTATAGCTTCGACAAGGACGAGGGAAACTGCGGTTTGGGTATAGCGGAGAACGGAAAAAAGTGCCCCCCCCCCTCCCGTTGCCCATCCAATGAATACTGAATAGGACCGAGGGTGTACCAGTGTCATCGTGTTGCCCGTCTTCTCTTTTTGAACGCCGCTAGACTTCTTCCGTTACGAGGGAAAAGAAAAATCCTGCATGAAGTATAGACAAGGCGTCCACGACCCCAAGACGCGCTGGTATCGCTAACGGGCCAAAACATTTCAAACGTATACTGTTTGCGACGTGCATGAAAGTGTAGGGACCGAAAGAGACGCGAGGGAGAACACGTCGGTGTCCCGCGAAACAGACGGGATATCCACCCAATGTTTCCCTCTCCCTTCATCTCTCTCCATGGAGTTATCCATCTTGATGCCGCCACCGGGTTCATGATTTTCTCTCTGACTTTCCGGTGCTCGAATACACAGTTTCTCTCGCACTTAGTTAAAGTATATAGTGGCAGACGGCCATACACAAAGTTAGAGAGAGAGAGAGAGAGAGAGAGAGAGGCCGAAGATAACGAGAATTTCCAACGACAGTCTATAGTAAACGTGGAAGACGAAGCCTCTGACTTTCTATTAGTGGCACAATGGGAACGTGGTTTTTTGGGATGTGGCATCTGTTCGGGCTCAAGTAGCAACGAGGCGGTCGCAAAGCATCAGGGGTCTTAGCGTAGAGATTTAACTCGAGATCTCTCGAGAATCGGTACTCCCCCGAGCATCAGAAATTTGACTTCCGTCATTTGAGGATCCACGCAACGGTTGCAGTGGCTAGATGACTTACATTTTCCGTGATCAAGTCATCAGGTTTGGGTCACAAATTGCCTATCGTTACTAATAGCCAACCATGCCTATCGTTACTTATACCCAATCGTGCCTATCGTTACTAATAGCCAATCACGTGTACTTACCAATCATCCAGAAAGGATCATAGGTCGTTACCCATTCTGCCGTACCAATCATCAAGATAGCAGCGCAACTTATCTTCACCCAAATAGGATCACTGCTTGCTAATAATCAAAATTAGATTACAGTTTGCCAATCTTCAAGAACCAACCACGTCTAGCCAGTTATCGGAATGAGATGACAAAGAAACACAACAACCTGTCCCAAATATAGATCAAAGTCACGTCACGTCTACGTGACGTTCCTTATCGTGCCGAAAACATCACGAGCTACGATGGCCAGCGTCCAACGTGTCTTCAACACCAGACCGGTTCAAGAAGACCACAAATGGGTGAGACAATCAGAAAAGTTGGCTGGCAGTTCTCGCGTGTGCGAAGTAGACGCGGAGGATGGAAACAGTAATTGTCAGGAAGCGAATGGGAAGAGTCACAAAGAGAAAAGATGACGAAGAAGCGCGGCGAGGTTAGAGCCAAGGCGGTCCCGTCGACTGGTGGTGGAGAGGAGAGAAAGCCATATCGTTAGTATTCTTTATAGAAGCAACGTGGGATATGCTCTACATAATGGAGTCCCAGCAGCTAGAGAGAACGGGTCTCTCACTTCTTTTGATGCTGAGACTCGGGCCATCTCTTGTTTATGTATGAGCGGGAGCGGACCACACTCGCACATTGCCGGAGGATACACGACTCCGCACTCTGATGTACACATACACACACACACGCGCACTCTCCGTTGACAGCTGTGTGGGTAGGATCGAGAGTGTGCAAGCCCCGTGATGTACGTGGACCGTGATGTACGTTGGCTTTGCCTCGAAGCTTTCCAGCACCACCACAAGGCGTCCAAGGCAAGTTGGACCGAGGGGATGAGAAATATCCGGACCGTAGACGAAGAAAACGTATTCACGAAAGCCAACGTGTCTCCGGAACGCGTACGCCAACTTGTGTAAAAGCAATCTCTACTTCAATCGGACTCGATCCGGAGGAATACCTTAGCTCCCAAAAAAATCACGAACCTTCCATTAGACCTTCCACCTGTTCTTCTTCAAACCCTTCTATTCTTCGGAATTCGAAATGTCACGAGGATCCTTTGACGTGTGGTGTCCTCCGGGCCAATGAGTCATCATTCCAGATATCGATGCTTCCCTCCGATCTTGTGGATTCATCAGTGCAGGAAATCTATAGTTCTCCAGGCTGACTCACGGCTTTGATGAGGAACTGGAAGAGCCTAGGCGAGACTAAAAAAGGATTCAGAACCCTGGCTTCTGGACGCCCTTCGCATCATCCAGTAACTTGAAAACTTGACGTTCGTCCAATGGATACACGTCGCTGTCGAATTCGACTCAACATTGAAGGCGTTGTCACACGAGTCCAAGATCAGCATGCTCCCCGGATCAGTCCCGAAACAACACCTATAGCTGAACGTTTCAAGTGTGCTCAAACGGTGGCTGTGATTCACGATATTTCGTCAATTGGATGACTCTCCAATGAGTCATCAAGAAATTCCACGGCTATGGCCAACGAGACCCGGATACAGAAAGGAAACAACTGCGGCTGGAAGTTCTTGAAAGATCGAATTTCACGTTTCCCATTTACGCGAGAGAAGCTTCTCCGGAGGTCGGCAAGTTCTTGCGAGCAGATGGCTGATCGTGGAGCCTCCTCTTGCGTTCAAAACTGCGCCGGTACATACGGACCGCACGTTCTCAGCTACGCGTATACGACCGCGTCCACGATCGAACGAATGGGGGATTGCGCTAATCACGAGGCACCACATATCCATTGAGGAATGAACGACTCAATGGGAAAAACAACGTGAAAATAATGGATCTCTGGACTACGAGATGAATGAGGGGGGTGGCGGAAGATTTATATTATTCGCAAGAAGGGTAGGCGGGGGGGGGGGGGGGCAAGATGAGAGGCGTTACGTTGACTGCTACATCGAGTCCCGCTAACAAGCAAATCGATTAATATCAGAGGAGAACCGCGCACGCGGCTCTTTCAGATTAATTCACGCTGCGGGAAATCGCCGCGATTGGGATTAATCATCGGGTCGATTGCTCGAGAGGAAGGAAGAGAAAGAGTGAGAACATCGGACGCATAGTACTACGAGATTGCTGCACCGTGTTACAAAATACTTCCACATCGTTGGCCGAACGTTAGCCAAGGGGTAGCAAAATCGAGATCGAGTGTGTTGCCGGCTGGAGATCGCGGCTAAATCGTGACCAAAGTCGATAAGTCGTGCGAACGTCTCTCCGTCTCACTTTAACTAGCCAATGAAGCATCGCTGGAAGATCTTCACCTCACGGCCCATTCTCCCTCCGCACACACATACTTACCGCGCTGCTCTGCAGTACATTTTTCTTCATTTGCACTTCAACCGCACGTGCAATGAAAAATCGTTAAAAAACGAAGAAAAAAAAACTATCGACCGTACGCATGCTTAAGGTATGCTCGTTCGACCATTGAAAGTGAAAAATGCGAGGTGACCAAGGCATATCTTTGTTACGTTAAAAGTCAGCTCGTTTTTTCTGCGACTGAGGATAATAAATTGATGTCAATTGATTTGCGACTGTGGCCCCAACACTTTGGGGCGGCTCTATCGAGCTTGAAATATTGGAGTGACAAGTGGGACGTCGGAAGGAGCGGGATCCTGAAAGCCTGCGGGGGTATACGAAGGAACGTTAACACCGAAAAAGGATACCGGTGAACATCGGAAGAAACAAAAATAAACAAAATTATTGCAAAATAAGAAATTGTGATGAATCAAAGGTATGGAAAATGAAGAATGTCTACGGAAATGAATCTTCTCTTCTCAGGGACCGCATGAATTTCGAAGATGGAGTACCAGTCAATGAAATGGAACGTCTATTGGATTAAGAGGGGAGGAAACCTTCAAGCGAGGAAAAAATTTGCTGTTTTTTTAAATAATTTATTTTAAGGGATGATTTCTCCACCATTTTGGTATAAATTGAAGTTTGATATAAATATTTCTAACGTTATTGTCTAAAACTCTTAAAGTTTTCTCTAAAAAACCCTTAATGTTTTTCAAGTTATAAAAAAAGCGTATTTTTTTAAATGCAAAATATGGTTATTCTTACGGAAAATTGAATATTTTAGGTTCAGGGCGTACCATTTAATTGATTTTCAAAATTTCTCACTTTTCCTTGGTTCAAATTCTGCGTATGAGTGTTTATGAAAGAAAAAGCATCGTTGATTTTCTTTCCTATTAAACCCGCTTACGCTACGTGTTTAGAAGACCGTGCCAAACCTCCGCCATTTAAAAAAACTAGTAACCATTAAAAAAATTCCATGTAACAGCCGAAAGTAGTGATAAAAAATACCCTAAGTGTCAAGAAAGTCGAAGAAATCTTTCTTGAAAAAAATAAAATAAAAATCTGACATTTTTTCCTCGCCTAAAGGTAGCTCCCTCCTCAACGACTATGTGGAGTTCTGGACATACTATTTTCTCGGAACAAAGAGGCATCAGAGTGGATGCTGTGCCGTATTGCTTTGGGAAGTGAAACAAAAATGGTCCAGCGGAGGCAGAACGTGATATATATATATAGAGAGAGAGAGGGAAGTAAAAGAAAGAAAAAGGGGAGGGTTCGAATGTAAAAGAACACAACGAAAAAGTCTGGTCGAGAATTTTACCGAACTGGACCACGTGGACCACGTGGCCCTGGAGCTCAATCACATCCGGAGAATCACACGATGACGTGACGTTCTCTGCTCGCTCTCTCTCTCTCTCTCCCCCTCTCTCTCTCTCCCTCTCCCTCCCTCTCTCTCTCTCTCCCCCCCCTCTTTCTCTCTCTCTCTGTGTTTCTCTTCTGGCTTCCCTTGTCTCATCGTCGTCAATGTTCTCTCTCCCATAAACGACACGAGGGAAGAAATACGATCGGCGAACACAAGAGCCCGAGAGAATGATGAAAACGCAGAAAGAGAAGAAGACGAAGAGGAGGAGGAAGACGTAGAAGAAGAAAGGGAGAGCCTGCTGGACCGAGTGTGGGTTTAAGGAGAAGTGGGGCCATGTGTTCAGTGTCAAGTTGCTTGAAACTACCCGAGCCTCGACGATACATACTCGCAGTTCTCTCAACCACACCGAAAAACATGTACTGTCCTGCCCCTCCACGCCCCTCCTGCCGCGTCCGTGCCCACTGTCCTTCTCATTTTCTCGTCGCACTTCCTTCAATTTACCCGCGAATCTCACGGTCTCGCGTACACGATCTATCAATCATCTTAGCTCTAAAAATCGAACAACCACGAGCCCAAATGATGAAGCTGACGACAGGAGCGATCGTTGAAAATATATTTTTTTTAACACACCCGTGATCTTTGTAATATTGACGTTTGTACCGTCGGAACGCAACAAAAATAATTTTTGCCTAATAGCCAATATTTTTTTGGCAAACCAATGCCGTTGCAATGTTCCTTCAGATCCTCATTCTAATGCAACCTAAATTCTAAAGAGGAATTTGGTATCCAAAGAGGAGTTTGAATACCAATAAAAATGTAGAAAAAGCAGAATAACAAAGAATTTTCGTTGCATTGAAACGACGAAAACTTCAATAACATTGGCCTTTGATACGCACTAAATATAACCGACGTACGATTAAATAATCTCAGGCAAATGAGAGTCTGTGTCGATGGTTTGTTTACACTTTAATTATTGTCGAAAACAAAGTCGAAAGTAATTTCGGCTTTGTAACAATCAGTTGGCAAAATTGAACTATCAAATTATTCGTGGCCCGTTGAATGGCATAGTGAGTCGTCGATTTTCTTAGGCACGTCACATTCCGATAGCTTATGACATTCGATCGTGTATACTTCAACATATATATATGTATCTGTTGTCCGACGATGCAGCCATGAAATGAATTTCAAACTTTTATACGATTCGCATTATCCATTTTCGACTTTTGTTTATGTAACTCGTCCTTTAATTACGAACTCTTATCTAACTCGCGTATTGAAAAACAAAAAACGCAACATTCCGGAAGAAATCGCAAATTGAAGTGAACGAATTCTAGATCTCCTGTAAATTAGACTTTTGCTTGTTCTTCCAAATGGGTGTGCGAGAACGGCTCACATTGCGTACGCATTTCGACTATTTGCATACCTATATAGACGTCTAGAGTGTTGGATCTTGGGCGATGAACGAGCTTTGGCGAGAAGAAGACGAGCCGCGAGAAAAAGACAGAGAGAGAGAGAGAGAGAGAGAAAGAGAGAGAGAAAGAGAATAGGGCTTAATAGAACGTGCGTAAATGCCTTCCATACATCAAGAACAAAGCGCGGTAGGCTAATGCGTCGCGTCCGTTGTACGATACGGCCACGGGGTTTGGCTGAAGCTCGTGTTCGTACTTGCACCCCGGCACTTTCGGTGTATCTTCGGATCCTATTCATCCTGCTGCCATTAAGCGACAGAGCGAGAGAAAGTCATATGGTAGCATCGGAACTCACATTCTACAGATACCTGCAAAGCACTTTCTCTCTCTCTCTCTCTCTCTCTCTCTCTCTCCCTCCCTCCCTCTTCCTCTCCCTCTCTTAAATTATACTCAACTTGTACACGAAAATTATACTCGACCCTTAGCTGAAAATGGCACTAAAGTTTTGTCACAATACCTGTTAGCCATTAATTTACGAACTAGCATAACTAGAAAATTTATTTTCGATTAGAATTAGATAAAAAATTTATTAAAAAAAAAACGAAAGTCGTTAGAAAATTCATTCTCTAATGAAAATCGTTGAAAAAAGCTGTTTTTCGAAAATTTCACTTTTCACCGTCCATATAACAGCATCGTTAGAAAATTAATTCCCGAACGAAACATTTCCGTACATTGGTCGTGAAAATCGTTAAAACAATTTCCAACAAACGAGAGAATCGTTAAAAAAAATCATTCCCAAACGAAAACCGCTCGACAATTAATCTTCCACCGATTTGCCATCGACACTTACGCGTACGCGATTGTTAAAAGGGCGCCAAGTGTACCGGAGGGCACTGTATACGGAAGGTTTAGTCGGTCGGGGTGCCACGACACGACGAGGAACTTTGAACACTCGCGTCAAGTCGAGAGAGATTCATTCATTACACGACTGCGTATTACGCCGACCGCGTTTATAAATCAGCCTGCACACGACCGCGATTCGTTATACGTTGCATTGTTTCGCTAATAGCTCGGAATCAACTTCCCTTCGTGCTTCACTCTTGCTTTATTTTTCGCCCCGAGCGATACCTACCGCGTTTGCCTAAACTTTTCACCGTTTTCTTTTTCTTTTTCACTTTTTTGTCTCCTTTCGCTCGTCTCTACTTTCCGCGATTAATCTTGTCGAGTATCTTCCGCGAAGCCGCGAAGGACGGATGGTGTACATTGTTTCGGGCGACGTTTATCGGACCCCCAGGGTCCATCCCAAAATTCCGTTTACATCAAGATGTCAGATTTAATAATAGTATACCGAGTCGCTGCTCTATATACTCCGTTTGACCACGCACGCATCCACGCAGATATCCATAGTGCATGCCCTCATATATATATATATATATCTACATGCCCTATATATATATATATATATATATATACATACACATGTATATATACATAAATACAAATAAGTGTGTATGTGTATATGCTTGTATATATTCATCTATCGTCGTGCAAGCGGAACCCAACGATGCATTTCGCTCGAATTCGTCGGAGAAGTACTCTCCCCCGGTAATGAACGGTTGCCAGTTAAAATCACTCGATTATATAAACTCATATTTAAATATACGTACGAGTTTGCGCATATATATATATATATATATGGGAACACTTTACGAATTTTCAATCCACACGAAAAGTTAAAGATCTCGGCCAAAAAGGGCGCAGTGTTATCGGTATGACTTTGAAGTTTCCTTCGGTGGGATGCAATGAAAAACGATTCTTTTTAATTACTCCATTTCTTTGGCCATTTAGGCTATGCAAATCGCTCGACGGTTTCTACGTTTTCTTATGTAAAATTTACGACCTCAATTTGCAAAAATAAAAGCTTGGGATAATGATAAAAATGAAGAAATAAAAAAGGAATATAAAAATACCGGTGCATTCCAACGATGCACTCTTCAACGTCATTTCAAGGTGGTATTCGAACTCCGCTGCGATTTTTACTTGCTGGATGATCTCGTCGTTTTTTTTTGCGATTTTCCGGTTATCACAGTGTGGTATGTTATATTTGATAAATGACATTAGAAATCTTTCATTAGAAGTGGTCGTGACGCAAGAAAAAAACGTTTTTCTGATTTTTTTCACGCAATATTTTTCAGCTTTTGGTAAAAGTGGTGCGGTTTAAATAATAATACAGGCTAATCAAATACCTAGAGGGAGAACTGTTCGATAAGCAAGTCGAATAGATTGGAGTTTGAAAAAGGAAATCAGAGAAATGTTGTAATTCGCGATGGCTTTCGGTCGAAAAATTAAATTAAATTATATATATATATATATATATAAATATAAATATATAAAAAAGGATATAAAATAAATTAAATTATATATATATATATATATAATAACAACAACAATAATAAGATAGTAATGATGATGATGATGATGATGATGATGATGATGATGATGATAATAATAATGCACGGTGTTGCCGAAAAATCATGCAATTGCAAATTGTTGCACCGTATTTGTGCGAATTAACTTCCGCCGCTCGATTCGATGAGATTCACGTGCAATAATATTTATATTCCCGAGGCTTTTGCTGCACAATAATGGAAGAAAAAACGGCTGCAAAAATGTCGGGGACTGTGAAAACGGCGCCGCGGAATAAATCATAGTTGGGCTTTTATATCCGCGTTATATATAGCCAGACGATTTTATCGCTGGTATTTGTCGCCACCTAAGAGATGATAGTATTTCATTCCACCTATCGTAGGTATACGTGCGTTATTATACATACTCCTCTTTGAGGAAAGACGCGCGTTGGAGCTTGCGTGCGAAAGATCGCAAGCTTGATGGACATTTCCTCATTTGAAAAAAAAATATATATATATATACATGCGTGTGTATGAATATGTAAATATACAGCTATTCCGTAATTTTGACTCAGTTTCCGGTTACATGGCCCTTAACACGACGACGCTAATTCACGATGATGCTAAAGTTCGCATCGTTCGAATGCAGTGAACATCTCTTTTAGTCGCTCTATTTTTGTGACTGCACCATATTACGAAAATCATTGGATTTTTTTTACTACTCATGAACTGCTCATAAAATGAAAAGTTTTCGATTAATCAGAAATTCCGTACGTAGTTCTCTGCGAAATGCAATCAGGAACATAACTTTTAAATTTGAAGTAAATCGAGTGAAAATTGTGGAAGTTATTTGTCACGCCAATTGGAAAAAAGCTATTTCATGAAGTTTCGAGTAGTCCGCCATTTTTCACATCGAAAAAAAAATATATTTTTTATAACAACTTGATGTTCATATATTTTTTATAAGAACTTGATGTTAGTAAAATAGATGTGTAATTAATTTTGTGAGTGAATCATCTTTTCATACGAAAAAAGTGTTAAATTCGCCCATGATTTTATACCCATTACCGTGGCCTAAGGCCTTAAATATCGGAAAAGTTTCTTTAGAAAGATGCCTTCCGCAATATGTAGGATCAGTAAGTCTGTATAGCGAAAGCAGTACGCGTGCAAATGAATCTGTCTCAATTGGTAGCCTCGGATCAAATTGTCCGTAGATCAGTCCGTTCCTCATTCATTTTTTTTCGTCAATGGGAACATGCTTGCAACAAAATAGTTCACGTGCTCCAACTGTTCTACATGTTGGCTCGTTGTGCTTCGGTATAAATGGCTCGAGAGCTGGGTACATGTGTCTTTGGCGCGATATATATATGTATATATGCATGCGTGTTATATATATATATATATATATAACACACGCATGCACTCGAATACGTATACGTATTTGGTGCATGGCCATGCATACGCTGTATATGTAGCTCTCCGACTTGTTTCGGTGATCTCTCTCTCTCTCGCTCTCTCTCTCTCTCTCTCTCTCTCTCTCTTTCGGGGTGCATTCACTGCCGAACGCGTTTTACTGCCATGCGATTACTCATCCACGGTCTCGCGCCCTCGTGCGGGCTCAACAAACAAAGAGTAATTATTCGAAAATTTCGTGGAAGCCATTAGCCATGCACCAAAGCTACGCGAAAAACGCCAGAGAGAGAGAGAGGGAGAGAGGGAGAGAGAGAGAGAGAGAGAGAGAGAAAATAGAATTGAGAAAACAAATTTTTATGACATCGAAGCTTTACGTTTCGAAGCGAATTTTTTGAGGGGGAGATTTGGTATACAGGAGGTATCCGATAAGTCATCCGATAGCCCGAGTCAATCGCACGAGGTCGTTGCATCCATTTACGTAAGATGTATCTGTCCACGTATGCTTGTGGTTAAATTTACCCGCTATATCGTTACATTGTACTACAATGTAAAGAATTAATTAATTTTATAATCCGCTTAATTCGAAGAGTACGTAGATTATTTTAAGTATTCATTTTGATTGGAATAAGCGCGCAACTTCTTTATCAGCGTGGTTGAGATATTCTCGTGAATTTCCAACATTCAACATGGAGCAAAGATAATCCTTCTTTCCGAATGACGCTGTTTGTCGAAATCTTTCGAGAACGTCTGCGACAGTCGAGACTTTTGGCGACGGTATAGGGGAATGGTGCTGAAGGATGCTGTTGAAGTTTGCATCGTTGGAATTTCACTTCTTTATTTTGATCACTTTCTAAACTCTTTTTGGCAGGTTTTGGTTACGGATCCCTGGTGAGGATATTTTAAAAACTTTCAGCGATTTTCGTAGGCTAAATGTGCCATAACAAATTAAGCAGTAGCAGAAAAAATTTCTTCGTTGCACTCCAACGATGCACACTTCAAACCATACCGGAGGGAGCCTCATTGATACTTACAATCTTGACGATTCAAGCGGATGGAAGACTTTTTTTTGGGTGTGAAAGAGTCACTAATTTTTATTGCGAAAAGAATACGTCATTTTTATGTTATTTATATGCGACCAAACAAGCGTATATGTCACACACGAATGCAATTACAAGTTGATTATTGTCACACCACTCTCGCTCTTTATCACTCTCTCTCTCTCTCTCTCTCTACTAGAATAGGAGACATTTTTTACCCTCGAAAGTAATACCCTAGCACAAATAGCAAGTGAGATGTATATGTATCTCACTCTCCTACATATATATATATATATATATATATATATATATATATATATATAAAGGGCTATTAGATCTAGTACAAAAATCGAACGCCAAAAATAAAAATCGACTCAAAATAAAAAAGAGAGATATAGAAAGCGATGCAGACGTAAAATTACTTTTTTTCTATTCTCCAAAGTAATACCCTAAAGAGAAGTAAAAAGAGAGATAGATAGATAGAGAGAGAAAGAGCATCGAACGCAAAATGATGCCTTTTGATTTAAAAAAAATTACGCTTTAAAATTTAACATTTAAAATATGTTTTTTGAAATTACGAACTGAGGGGCACATCCCGACATTATTTCTGCCGTCAGAGAAAACCCGCATATAAAGGATCTCGAATGTAAAAAGAATAAGAAGAAAGACATTTGAGCGGAGTAACACCAGATGGAAAATTTTCTCTTTTCGAAATTGTCCTTTTGCCTTCAGCATCTTTAACAACGTCGTCGGCAATAAAGGAAGAATAAAGCATATGTGTATATATATATATATATATATATATTAAAACGCCGGTGTGAAGAACTATAGGTATTGTAAATTTCGTTAATGTTGAACGAGGGAGCTCGAGAGAATAAAGAGTCACGAGGATCGTTAAGTCAAAGCGATGAACGAGAAATCTAGCGTGACGCGCGTGTGTCACACGGGAGCTCGTGCTGCATACGTTAACTCTCGTCTCGGGGAGTCAACTTTGCGACTCGAGTTAGGTGATCAATTCAGAGTGCTGAGAAAGTCACCCAGAAAAGTCTTCCCTTGATCGGCCATTGATTTTCGCGCTTTCGATCGAAACGCCATTTTTCTCTAATCAAATTGATACTCTCCGCGACGTACGCTGAACGATTGGTACTAATCGCGCACCCGCGAAATTTCATTTCAACTACAGCTGAGAAGTTCGCTGCCTCGGCGAGGCAAAAATGTTCAAAGAGAGAAAAATGAGTCTATTTTTTTTCTCGAGGCTTCTTTTTGTCGGCTTTTTTATATTTAAAAAAAACCATGATCTTTTTCGTGCAAGTACGTATTTTTCAACCCATCTCCCAGTTTGAACAAATATTTGGGTACTTGATTTTTCTTTTTTTCAAAAATTAAATGGTGCGCCATAAAATGAGGATCATTGACTACAAAAAACGTATCGACAAAGAAAAATGCATATTTACCGATATACAACGATCCGAAAAGCGTCTGGGGTCGGATCGACCCCACATGCAGTCAGAAGTTCGTGGAGGAATTGTGCAGTCGAAGGGTAAAAAAAAAATTGCAAGGACTACACCGAAAAAATTGTCCGGCCAAAAGTAACAACTTTTGTAGGAATTTTTTATCAAGTCGAATTTTTTTAGGTTAGAGTACCATTTTTGACTATTTAAGCGCCATCCAGGATGTTAACATCCCGAATGTAAGTATGCGCATGTGTGTGGCTGTGGGTTTGTTTGATAGCCCAAACCATATAAATAACGTAATATCATGTTTTGCAAAAATATATCGGCCATCTTAACCCTTCGTCAGCACACTTCCACTTGGCCCCGATTTTGACACACTGGGTCAATTTGACCCTGATCGTACTTCGTCCATCTACCCCTAACAACCCTTCGGTCGGTTTTTACTGAAAAAAATCAGGTGCACACTCTGAACATTTCTCACCATGTCTGCATAATTCAAATTCGGAAAAATTCAAATTTAATCGTTTAACAAAATTGTCAAAAACTATCAAGTTTGGAAAAGTGAGCATTCGACTAAAAATCCATCCGGGTCAAATAACCCAGTGCGTCAACGTAGGGTTAAAGTCGCCATTTTGAATTTAGGACCAGAAATGCATTTTTACCGTCTCCCTTTGTACTCTGAAAGCTTCACCATACCCAATACTCGATCGGAGCAGCATTGTTCGAGATAAATCTAGTTTAACATTAATATGGGACACCCGGTATATCAAGGAAAGATCTTTGTTCGTACGGGAAGGGATCGCGAGCCGATAATGAGGAGAGGTTGATTCATTCGAAATAATTTCCTGGCTCGACGTGGGGGGGGGGGGGGGGGTGGCAGGCGGGTACAAAATTCCACCTGGAAAAGGTTCATAGCGTGAGGCGGTCCGTAAATCGTGTAGGGCGAAGGGATAAGCCCGCGAATCGAGAGGTTGTCACGGATAAATTAATGCCTGTGTTTTATTCCCATTGTTTCGAACTTCTCAAACGAGAGATTTTTAAATTCCTCAATCATCCGGAGGCCCGTTATATACATTCTCGTCGCGGTCCAGCATTTCTTCGGAGCTCGCGAGGCCTTTTGTCATTCGGAAACGGGAGAGCTAATCTCGGCCTGAGAAAAGACACTGCCGAGACAAAAGCCGCGAGAGAAAGAGCCGCTGAGTGAAATAGAAGAGAGAAAGCGAGTGTGTGTGTGTGTGTGTGAAAGAGGGGGTGGGAGGGGAGAGAAAAAGAGGAATCGTTCGCTACGGTATTAGTCTTGGGTCGTAAGGTTTTACGAGAGCTTGGAAAATCTTGTCACTTGAGATATATCCTATTTTGTTACCATACGTTGATTCCTCTCTGTATCCTCTCGCGAGCCCTCTCTCTCTCTCGGTCTCTCTCGCTTTATATATATATATATATATATATATATATATATATATTATATATTTGCTTGCTTGCTAGGCTTGCTTAGAAGACACATTTATCGAGTGAGCCACTCGTCACGGGCTTCCTCTTCGGTTTTATGCATCTCTCTCTCTCTCTCTCTCTCTCTCTCTGCTCTCTCACTCTGCCTTCTCTTTCATTTCCATCTCATTTTATTTTATTATATAGATATTTGAGCTGTATTTGAATGGCATTATATTTATTCTTTATTTTCGATTTAAATTTAATTTTTATTTCATTTTTCCATTTAATTAAGCGTTTGATTTTGATTTTCGCGCTTAATTATGCGTCCGACTTTGATTCGTGAATTTGCGTATAATTTTGCGGTGATTATATGCGTATGATTTGTTCCATTATTACGATTTGTTCGATTTTTGCGTTTAATTTCGCGTTCGCTATTGATTTCGGCGTTCAATTTTGGGTCCAATTTTGATTCGTGAATTCGCGTATAATTTTGCGGTGATTATATGCGTATGATTTGTTCCATTATTGTGATTTGTTCGATTTTTGCGTTCAATTTCACGTTTGGTTAGATTTTCGCGTTTGGTTTGATCTTCGCGTTTAATTTTACGCTTGAATTTGGTGGTAGATATGTACGTATGATTTACGCACTTGATAGCTTTTTTCCTCATTTATATAATCATCATGCTGCGGTTATGTGTGATGTTAGTTAACATGTATGGTATTTTTATTTATTTTATTTACAGTTGTATTGTAAATTGTATTTACAGTTCATCTGATCTGTAGCTCTTTAGCCTGAAGGTTTTAACCAATATTGGTTTTAACCTATAAACCAGCAATTATCAACCTATCTCTCTTGCTCTCTCTTTCTTCCTCTCTCTCTCTCTCTCTCTCTCTCTCTCTCTCTCTCTCTCTCTCTCTCTCTCTCTCTCTCTCTCTCTCTCTCTCTACCTCCCTCTCGCTATCTTTGTCATTCCCCATACGGTGGAAATAAGAATGCGGTGCGACGACGACAGTCGAATCGCGGAAAAATTTACAAAACATGTGGCTCCTCCGCAGGCCATAATCATTTCACCCAACTACAGCACTTCGTACGTCGTCCAGTTTTCTCTCTCAAGATTTAATACATCTTCCGGGCATACTCAAACGAGCAATTTTACGACCGTAGTTTTCACCGGACTGAGAATTGTTTCAAACAATTCACGTATTCTAGCGGACGCATCAAATACGAGAGAGGGGGGGGGGGGGGGAGAGGGAGGAGTGAGAAAGATATTAACCGATAGCCGGGAAGAAAATGTGGAGAGCCGAGACCGAGAAAGAGAGAGAATCAAATAAAGAATCTGGATACATAGGAAGCAAGACGTATTTACGTATACAGAGATTTCACACATACGCGTACACACACGTGTGCGTAAATAGGTATACGGTGTTCGGCACACACTGTGTACTGCGCAGACATCATTCTTTTTTACGATCCTTGGCCTATTTTAAAACAACGCGAGAGCGAGAAGAGCACGGCCAGTCCCAGACTCAGAAGTCAGAGAACCAGCATCGGAAAACATCACCAGAAGCGCTTCGGATGAAGGGGACCAGAGCATATGGGAATCTACTCTATAGGCATAATATTAGCATGTGTATGTTTATACGTATGTATATATAAAGGGTGTCCTGTTACGAATGGATAATCCTGCAACTGTCGATAGGTCGGATCATGTCCAACTACATGCTGGAATTTCACTATAGTAAATGCCCCACGGTTTTCGAGATAAAAATCATCTGCTTTTCATTTTCCGCGTGCCATTTGTGCAAATGATAACTTTTTTGACTCGATTTTTTAAAAAATACTCTTGGTTATTTGTTATATCTAGAAAAGTCTTCTGCTTTGCCTCAAATGTTAAGGAGCTATACCAGTGTGACACTTTTAAAAAATCGATTTTTTTTGCCTTTTTCGACAGTTTATACTTTCAAGAAAATCCTGTAAAAATGTCAAGGCCGTATCTCTAGTACTCCCCGAATGGTAGACTTCTAAAGAGCAACCGCTCGTAGGTATAAAATCGATAGTCAAATCTTTAAACGAGTTTTTCTTGAAATGAAATTTTTCAAATTTGCTGACATTGTAACTCAGAAAGCAATTATCCGATTGACTTGAAATTTGTACTGAGTACTCTTGAATATGTTTACTCTACAATGACGTAGGATATTTTTGATTGGACGAAAATTGATGAGTTGGCATTGAAAAAAACGACCGTTTTATAGGCAAGAAAACAGACTTTTTTTTCATAACTACGCCACTTTGTTAGATTTTGATATTTTCGAAAATCCTACGTCATTGTACAGGAAATACTTTCCAGTTTAACGAAATTTTTTCTTTTCTCGGTTTCAGCTACTCAATCGGCCGGAATCATGTCAGCAGTGGAGGAACTTTTTTTTGGCGCCTCCGAAGGCAGCGCATAAGTCGCTTCGATTTCAATATTTTTCTATGAGAAAATTATGTAATGTAGGTCACATAGAGCCAAATATATTCTTAATTTTCCGAAACATTTAATTAAGTACTTTTCTTCCAAAAAATTCCCAAAAATCGCCCAAATTTTCAACGTTCACACTCGTATAGCCCCTAAGGAAACTTTACGAAAAAATATCTTATGCGGAATTGTCATACAAACCAATTCGAATATCGGGCTGTGATAGCCTGCGGTGTGAAAAAATGTACTACGCATATCGTGCCAGTTATTTTGAAAAATCGCTTAGTTACTGTCGATTCGTATCATTTGTTGAAATGGCATGCGAAAAACCAAAAAACGGATGATTTAAAAAAAAAAAATAACACCAATCCCAAAATCCCGAAAACCGTGGGATTTTTACTAAACTGAAGTTTCAGCATATAGTAGGACATGATCTGACCTATCGACAGTTGCAGGATTGTCCATTCGAAACAGGACACCCTGTATGTGTGAGTCCATATATGCCCGTGCCTATTGGGGTTTCTTCAACGAAGGCAGAATCGCCAGATGAACAATAAGAATTCTGAGCATATATAACAATATATATATATATATATACATATATATATATATATATATATATATATATATATATATATATAAGGTATAGTCATCTACATAATACGCAAGGAATACTACATAATTCGTGACAGTACATATATCGCTCGTAAAAGTCCGTAACTCTCTTTTGGAGCGCGCTCTTTTGCAGCATCCCGCGCGATGACGCAAATTCTCATTGCTGTCGCGGCCTAAAAATACTATGTGTGTGTACGATTTTCTTTCAAGACCGCTTTTTTTTCTCTTCCGAGCTCCATTTCGGCTCAGCCGCCGCCGCTTGGTCAATACTGCAGGAACAGAAAGTTCGAGCTTTTTTTTCGATCGGTCCATCTGTCGCAAGTGTTCCATAGTCGAATTGCGATTACTGGATTGTTAATTGGGCGGAAAAATTATGTCAAATCGTCTCGGGGTTTTTTTTTCTCGTGGGCTTGGGGAATTTGGAATTCTGGTAATTACGGGAGACTTAACTTCTTTTTTGTAGACACTGCGAATAGGTGGAGTAGCACTTTGGAAATAATGAATACTCCGATTTTTTTCAGACGCGTTATACAAATGTAAATAGATCCGGAAGGAGGGAGACAAAGTGCGCACGAAAGAATGTATTTTAAGAAAAAGAGAAAAATGTAGAATTAAGTGCAGTGTATGTAAAGACGGGAGAGATTGTAAAAACCCGCAAGGGTATACACGGAATAAAGTACTACTACTACTACTACTCCGATTTTTTTCAACGCGATTCTCTTTGTGGCATATTTTGATGGGGTTGAATTTTGCATCGTTGGAGTTCAATGGAAATTAATATTCATGAATTCCTTTAATTTCTTTCCGCAGGTTCTACCGACGAAAATTTCTCAATAATTTTTTAAGACATTTATTTAGTGATCTACAATATAGATATATAGAATAAATGATGTTCTGTTGTAACAAAAATAAGGAAAATAAAACGTCGAAAAGAGCTTTTCTTGCGCTTCAACGATGCAGACTTCAACACCATATATTTTGAACATGTGAGCGGGGAACCAAATTTCACGAAGATGGTTTTGCGAAGATGTGAAAGATGTGAAAACGCTTTGAAAAAAGAAGATTTCGAAAAGATGATCAAGCAAGGAACGAGACGAGTTAAATGTCACACAGGGTTGTTTTGGAGACAGAAAACCCGTCATAAATTCTGAGCTAGCTCAAAATTGTGTAAACCCCTGGCCGAAAGAAAAGCGAAAAAGTTCTAGAGATCTAGGAAAGTCGTCTTTTTAACCTTAAATGTTCAGGAAACTTTATGAAAAAAAGATCTTATGCAGAATTTTCATACAAACCAATTCGAACATCTGACTGATAGCCTGCGGTGTAAAAAAAATGTTCTACGCATATCGTGCCAATTACTTAAAAAAGTTGCTTAGTAATTGCCGATTCATATCATTTGTAGAAATGGCATGCGAAAAGCCAAAAGCAGATGATTTTTTTTTTAAATAACCTAAATCTCAAAATCTCAAAAATCGTGGGGCTTTTACTAAACAGAAATTCCAGCATATAAAAGGACATGATCTGATCTATCCACAGTTGCAGGATTATCCATTCATAACAGGACACCCTGTATAATACAAATTTATATTTTGTAGAACCTTTTCGTATTCCGGAAGTAGAAATTCATCGAAAAAAGTATTTCGAGACCTTATAAAGAAAAAATAATATTAAAAAAGTGTTTGCGAAGAGGGACCCGCGTGGTGATCTCTCGTAAAGGTTCGTCCGTCACTCCACACCCGCTCGAAGGGGACAAAAGAAGAGTTTCGCGTCCCTCCGCGCCGGGAGAAAGGATTTCTCAATCTCACTTCAGAATAAAAATTTGTACGTATACGTATGCGTATGCGTATGCATATATATATATATATTCGCGCTTCACGTGTGTTTACCCAGAGGGGTAACACGATCGGTTCGGGCTCCCGCAAAACCGCAACGAGGGCTCTCCTCGTTACACATACGCACACGCCCAGGGGCAAAACGCGAGAAGAACCAAAACAGAGGAACTGAGCCGTAACCAAAGGTGGAATGCAAGGAACCGCGATCTTCAACTTGTCCTAACAATAATTACATGGGAAAGAATTTTTTTTGAATGATTCAAAAACTCTGGTTGCATTATTTTTAGTTTCGGCGGCTATATTAATATTCAGTAAATGAAATTCAAAGAAATACAAAGTTCCCTGGGTATTAGAAAATTGTGTACATCCGTCTTAAGGCTCGTTTTTGAGGCCTAGGGAAGTTTAATTAATACTGAATTAATATAATATTTAATTATATAATATGGGAGGCTAACTATTATGGGAGACACTTAATCAATATGCATATTAATATGTATATTAATATTAAAATGGTTTATCTCTTGGTGCCAAGAGCCAAAAAAATGGCATCACCCGTAGCGTGAACGTTTCGCCCATCTGACCGCATGTAACATATTCATATTACACATATTCAACCATTTTTTATCTGTGGTGTTTGGTTGTGAGAAAATTTCCAAAAATTCGTAAAGACTTAGTAGAGTCTAGACAATAATATGTATTATTTTTTAATTCAATCTTCAATTGTATTAAATACATGAGACGTAGAAAAAATGCACTTGAGCTGCACCAAGTAGGCTGTTGAGTTGCGTAACTGATGTCGACGAATCTCATCGTTATTGAAAGAAAATAAAGTGAAATTCCGTTTGGGGTTTCAACGATGGAAACTTGAACTTCGTATATTCGCACGTTGCCTGCATTCGGTAGTTCATTAGGCATGTATACATCCCCTACACGTATTTTGCATTGAGATTAGTCTTTTTGGTCCCTTGCTTGGCTTGCAAGAGACACCCTCGCTCCCCGGTCGCACGTCGTGTCCCGAAATCGGTGCCGTGCTTCTTGTGTTAGGGGAGGAAAATGCCTTGAAACAGAGTGCGAGAGAGAGAGAGAGAGAGAGAGAGAGAGAGAGAGAGAGAGAGAGAGAGAGAGAGAGAGAGAGAGAGAGAAAGAGAGAGAAAGAGAGAGAGAGAGAGCAGAGTACATCGACGATGACGGGAACGAAGAGAAACGAATGCGAGACGAGGGTCACTGGGTCAGATTCGTTGCACGCTCTCAGCATCACTTTAACGGTCTCCCTCGTCCCTCTTGATCGCGTACGTGTCTCTCTCTCTCTCTCTCTCTCTCTCTCTCTCTCTCTCTCTCCCTCTCTCTGTTATCCTCTGCCTCGTTCACCCACATGGCCCGAAGGCCTGCTTCTTCTGCTCCTGGTTACCTTACGCACACGCAACAAGGACGAGCCGCGCTCCGGGGCAGCACTGGATCATTTCCCAATCGTAACATTTGCATTTTATTTCTTCCCCTCGTGCTTCGCTCTTGGACCAGTATAACTGTACGCTGTGCTGGAGACAGTTTTTCGCACGTTGCAACAATGATGCAACGCCCGATCGCACACGAGTCAGAAAATACTGCATTGATAACGGAATCGTATCGTTATAAGAAAGCCTCGAAGAAACGCGTGTTCATCGGTTCCGTCGTACTTCCGGTCAGGCATAGAGCAACGACAAGAATGATTAATTATACGCAGGACTTATAATTGAAGATAATGTATAATTTTTTATATGTGCACTCTAATTAATAGTTAATAACACACATTAATAACCCAAACAAACTCAATGAGAAGAATCATTAATCACGCACATACACGTATATATATATATATATATATATATATATATATATATATATGTATACACGCAAGGTGTCCTGTTATAAAGATAATCTTGCAACTGTCGATAGGTCAGATCATAGCCTACTATCTGCTGGAATTTCAGTTTATTCTTACGGTTTTCGAGATTCGGACTGTATGTTATTTTTTTGAAATATAACATACAGTCCGATTTATTTTTGTTATTGTTATTGTTTTGTTATTGGTTTGTTATCGTTTTGTTATTGTTGTTATGTATGTTATTTTTTTGAAAAATAACATACATTTGACAATTGAAACAATAAAACAAATTGTTTGAATAGGTATGTATGAAAATTCTGCATCAGATCTTTTTTCATAAAGTTTCCTTAACACTTAAGGTTAAAAAGAAGACTTTTCTAGACGAAACGAATACCCAAGAGTATTTTTTTAAAATAGGGTTAAAACAAGTTATCATTTGTAGAAATGACATGCG
This sequence comes from Ophion costatus, assembly GCA_951751655.1. Taxonomy (NCBI): domain Eukaryota; kingdom Metazoa; phylum Arthropoda; class Insecta; order Hymenoptera; family Ichneumonidae; genus Ophion; species Ophion costatus. The sequence continues at coordinate 20,466,766 of OX632366.1, read as the reverse complement.
AAAAACCAAAAGCAGATGAATATTATCTCGATGACCGTGGGACTTTTACTAAACTGAAATTTCAGCATATAGTCGGACATGGTCTGACACATCGACAGTTGCAGGATTATCCATTCATAATAGGACACTGGGTATGTATGGAGAAAGATGATTTTAAAGACATTCGGCTTTGGGTATCATGCTAAGCGCCTATTATCCCCATATTTGAAATGATGTGAGCTCTAATGCCTTCGAAATAACTTTAAGATAAATATAAGCATGTTTGTGTATATTTTATATAAATAGTTAAATGAAGTTTACCTGAATATTATAAACGTATATTTTGTCTTTTTTCCATAATGTTTGTATTATAGTAAGTTTAAGTAAATTCATAACATTTACACAAATACTCCATAATCAGGTACAACATGATACTGAATCATCGGTACACGATATTGTTTCGCAGCCCGTATTTTTTGGCACATTCTGCCCTCCAAAATCACTCCAACGTATTTCAGAATCCCTACTAGAGGTATCCACTCTAAATATGTGAGAAAAGATTCTAGATGATCATCAAAATGGGTATATGAAAAAGTGCATTGGGATTCGCATCGTTGGGACGCAACGAGAGCTCTTTTTTACAATTTATTGTCCTTATTTTTATTATTACAGAGGATCATTTTTATATTTGTAGATCGCTTTATTTACATTGTAGATTGTAGATTTATATTGTAGATCGCTGAATAAATATCTTGAGAAATGGTTGGCGGTTTTTTGGTTGAAAAAACTCAAACAAACCCAAATTAAAGGAATTCAGAAATATTATTTTTCATCGAATTCCAACGGCGCAAACTTCAACGTCGTGGTAAAATATAATACATTGAAGGTAACTATTTTTTATTGTTAAGGTAATAATTATATGGCGCTGTCAATAAACTATGTAGTTAGTTGCACTATACATTTTTTTTAATGACGTTGAAGATTGCATCGTCGGAACGCAACGAAGAAGATTTCATTTTTATTTCCTCATCATTTTAATTTCCAGGATTCTTATTCAGCGACTTACAATAAATTTGCAATATAATATTTTGAATAATAATGAAAATAATCAATTGAAGTGAATTTTCGTTGCATTCCAATGGTGCAAACTTTAACCCTATATTTTTTTAAATGACAAGTAATAAATAATTTAATGAAAATAATCAATTGAAAAGAATTTTCGTTGCATTCCAATGCTGCAATGCTGTCAATGAAATATCGATCAACGCGAAATTTCGTTCTCCGCGTATGAAAATTCGAGGCCATGTCGTGCCAAACGTTCTTTGATCATTTTTGACGGGTGTGTAAATGCTTTTTTGTTTATCTCCCGCTGAATGTGTTATCGAAGCGCGTAAGACGTGTTGGACTCTTAGTTCGCGTTCTTTCATGTGGGATCATGACTCGACAATGCCGATGAAATTATCGTTCTTGGATGCGGTTGAATCCGGATAATAATACGATTGTAATTGCGTTTCGTACCCCAGTGCCGAGATTAGCGAAAACAAAACAACGGCGCATAAAGTGTCTGGATCATAGGTGGATTATGGTAGTTTTTGGATCAATTCAAGTCGCGTACTAACGTGGTAATTAGCAATGTTGTCTTCACTGCCACGCTTAACATAAATAAAGGAATGATCAACGACAAAATTATCGTCCGACGATAAGGGATAAGCGATTGATTTAAGGGCTTACACCTAGTTGACATTTTTGAAAATATAGATTTTTGGCTTTCGAGGGATTTTCAAAATCTAATATTTCAAAAATATTCGCTAAACATTTCAATTTCTTTCATTCAAAACTAAGGGAGTTGTGGGCGTTTATAGGTAGGTTCCGCAAACCGGCAAACTTTGAATGCGTTTTTCTCAAAATTACTTTTTCACGATCGGTCATCACGATATCCCAAAAATTAATGCACCGATCAAATTCAAATTTTACCAGCTTCTTCGACATGTCAAAGAGCAGTGCTTGAACAGAGAATTTTTTTTTGTCGGTGCATAGTTTTTTTTTTGCCGACGAAAATAAAACTTCTTTTAACCGAAAATCTATACTTTTAATTTGGACTGGGGCCGATTTTTCAAAAATTAATATTTCATAAAATTCTTCGTCGTGATTTTTTTTTAATTAGGATTATTAGGATTATTTGAAAATATATTTTCTTCGTATAGCCAATTTTTTTTTTGACACATTTATATTACAAAAAATACTGGAACATTTTCGAGGATCCTTATTTAAAATCTATAACCAAAACCTGCAAAAAGATTTTAAATACTAATAAAAATAAAGAGGGATTTTCGTTGCATTCCAACGGTGCAAACTTCAGTACCATGCCAGGAGTTGGGTGTAACCCGTTAAGGAAAGTCGAGTGTTTCATCGATTCATGTTGAAGAATACGAATTTGATTGCAACTCGTGTGCTGGATGAAACTTTAACTTCGTTGTTTCCATAAATTTCTATACGTACTTGTCTGACAGGCAAATTATTGAAATCTAAGAAATTTAGCGCAGCTTCCGATGAAAAATCGTAAATGTAACCGTGTTGTTTGAACTAATTTAATGAAAATGTGAGTTCTGAAACTTTGCCTATCGCTTTGACCGAAATTGGCACTAATACCACTCCACGGAGAAAAAAACTTGGGTCAACGGAATTGTTCATTATTTTCAGGTGGTCAACAAAATATTCAGACGAAATACTAAAATATTTGATTACTCCGAGTATTCGTTAGTTCGATGAAATTTAAAAAAAATAGAGATAACCCAACATTCCATTTTTCCCATAAATCATACATTGACAGCCCCCAATGAAGGAACTAGTCAGCCCAAGTCGTTTTTCTTCCTAATAACGTTTTCTTTCCCTAAAACTTTCGTTTATGAAAATAAACGCTGGCAGAATTGGCCTGCACGTTGCTGCATCTGGATCTGTCACGTGAAACCCAAAAAGTGGCGACTTTCCATGAGGTTGAAGTTTGCATCGTTGGAATGCAATGAAAAATAATCTTTATGAATTGCTTTAACTTCTTTTGGCAGATTGTGCGAACAAAAATCCCTCAACCATTTTTTACGATATTTATTTAGCGACGTACACTATAAATCTATGAAAATAGATTTTCTATAATAATAAAAATAATTAAAAAATGTCAAAAAGAGCTTTCGTTGGGTTACAACGATGCAAAACTTCAACACAATGATTGTCTCTTGACACGGCACCCTTCAGCACTTGCTAGGTAGCTCTTTAGTAATGGGCTTGAAGGAATGCAACGAAAATTCTCTTCAACTTCTCATTTTCATTATTATCCAAAATTATATCTCACAGATTTCTTGTAGGATCGCTAAATAAGAATCCGAAAAAATCTTTACGTGATTTTCGTAGCTTAAATCTGCCAAAGGAAATATGCGAACGTTCGTCATTTTTCCGTTGTTTTTCACCCGGTGATGTGATTGTTAGTATGAATAAAACACGGTCCTGAAGTCTGCATCATTGAGATGCACCGGACTAATCTTTTTTTCGTATTGCCCAATTTTTTTTGGCCCATCTAGGATACAAAAATCACTGAAACATTTTTGAAGATCCTTATTAGGGTTCTGTAACCTAAACTTGTAAAAAAGTGTTTAGATAGTGATGAAAAAAGAAATGCAAAAATACAGAAAAATTTACGTTGCATTCCAACGTTGTAAACTTCAATACTATGTTACATACAGCAAATGGGTTTATTTTCAATTAATAGAAAACGTGCTTTACATAATATCTTCAGTGCACAGTCCCCACCACGATATGTCTAAAATCCATTATCGGCATACGCACAAGCCAAAGTTTCGTCATCCACGTGAGTTTGTTTCTGTTAAAGCCAGTTGACGATGAAAAGCCAGTTTAGTTTTCGATTTTTCACAATGATCCTTTCGAATAGTCCAATTTATAAATTCTTTCGCTATCAAAAGCGACGTAGCTTAGGAGACCATCAAAGTTAAACTTTCGTCAGTTGTCCCTACGTCTGCAAAGTGAAACAAGCATTCACAACAAGTTTTCAGTGATGACGCTGGTCATGAGGGGTCCGGCGATTGTCGACAATTGCTCGTCACTCACCTGCCGATCGTGCTCATAACATCCTGTCCGTGAAACGGTGCAAAGATTTTCCCGATTTATCTCCCGCGAACGGAGATCTCCGTCGAGATATTTTTCCTCAATGGACCACAATCACGAGAATATTACTATGATAATTATTATTCTTATCGCTACTATTATTGTTACTATTATTTAAGCACAGAGTTGTTGACGATCCTCGTATCGTTTCACTGTTCCAACTCTCTCCTTCGATCCTTTCACGTTATCACGACCCTTCCACAGATAACAGCCGATTGCTCCCCCCCCCCCTCTCACAAATCGATTTTTCGACCCTAGATTAACGGCGAGCGCGAAAGATTAACCGATTGTTCGCACACTAGACGCGATCACTGAATCCTCTTGTATTCGGCGTGGAAGAAGTTGGACATCGCGGAGATTCCTCATTGCCAGCAAGGCCGTACGAGGGTCAACGGCTGACGGCACCTAAAAGGCGATCGGCACTTGGTGGCGATCGAATATCCGCCCTCGAGGCGGATATTTGCTCAAAACGACCTTTCTCCTCAGCTTTCCTTCGCGTCAGTTTTCTCGCCGAATTTCGGCTAAGCCGATTTTCAAGCCAGAAGCTTATCCGTCTGAACTTCCTGATTGGGATTTTCGAATCGAGCACAAAATCGGTTCTCTCCCTAGTCGAGTGACTCCCCAGAAGTCTGTCAAGATTATACGGCGATTCGTCCGCTTTATTTTCTGTTTTTCCGCAGCCGAACGAGCACCCACTGATCACTCGTGATTCGAAAGATCGGCATGTACGTCGTTGCCAGTAAGTACGGCGAATCACGTCACCGATCGCACGGCAATGAACTTCACACGATTCGGAAGATCCGTAGAGTCATCGGACGCGTTGATCGCGATCGATCGGATAGATCGGCGAGTTTGACGGATGAGAATGGAGTGCAGCAACAACGGTGTAACGACAACAATGAAGAATATTTGTTCATAGAGCACGGAGAGCCGATTTATTGATGCACAGAGCGGTACCGACGGTGGTGCTTTTTCTCTCTCTCTCTTTTGCGCCCTCCCTCTCTTTCTCTCTCACTCTCCCTGTGCGTGTGCACAATGGTCAAAATATAATCGCCGCGGCCTCGGAGCGTCGGCTGACTGACTGAAGAGCGCGCGGGCTACGAGGTCCACGGTGGGACGACGAGGCCAGAGACGTTTCGGCAGGCGCTGGCTCCGGCGCAGATCGAGAACGGCGTCTCCCTCTCTCTCTCTCTTTCTCTCTCTCTCGCTCTCTCGTCAACCCCTGAGCCGCGAGCACCCGCTGGGTCCTCACGCCCAACAATCGACTGGGGGGAACGCGCGAGGCGGAGGGGAACGGGCAAGAAAGAGCGGGAGGAGCAGCAGCCGGCAGCAGGGAGAGGGGGGAGTACACCCCCGCGCCGCGTCTCTGAACGACGACGTCGCGACGCCTCTATCGCGGTCTCTCTTCCACTCACTTGTTAACGCACACGCAGACGTATTCCTCAAACGCCACGAGCCGTATTTCCAGCACCAGATGCCGTTGTCATCGCTACGTAAGCGAGAGAGTGACAGATAGAGAGAGAGAGAGATAAAGAGATGTTGAGCGGTATCGGTAAAAATGCTGGAATATCGTTTCTCTTGCTGCTTTTCTATCTCTCTCCCTCTCTCTCTCATTCTCTCTCCCTCCCACCCTCTCTCCCTCTCTCTCTCTCTCTCTCTCTCTCTCTCTCTCTCTCTCTCTCTCTCTCTCTCTCTCTCTCTCTCTCTCTCTCTCCCCTCTGGTTTCATGCTCATCGTCTTCCGCAAAAGTTGGATATTCTTGTTCCTCCTCTCTCTGTCTGTCTCCCTCTCTCTGTTGGATGGTTATATCAGCAGAGTTGGCCGACAGTAGTGGTGGTGCTCAGTAGTTAAAGCCGAGAGGAGCGTGCGCCAGCGCGGTCTTGACTGCCTCAGTCGAGTCCAACGGTTAGCCAAGTTGGTAACGCCCTTTTCGGCCACCGATGGCGACGCCTCCTTTCTCTCCTACACCCACGCAACGACGGATTTTCCCCTCCCGCGGGTCCCCTTCCACTGGGACGCCAACCCCCTCCTTTCGCCCAGTCAGCGACATTCTCTACCGCGATCATGCCGCGGGAGCCGCGGAACGAGCGAGATAGACAGAGGGGAATGCGCATGGTCCCCGCTGCACGGGTATTAATCCACAGCTCATCGTAGCGCTGTCGTTCTACTGGAGAACTGGCGAGACAATTGCGACACGGGCGAAAAACGGGATGGAGACGCTCGTTCGCGGCTCCTTCTTGAGTATCGATAATTGATGGTATTGGGATGCTACGAGGAGTAGGCTGTAGGATGGTTTCATCCTATATCTGGTTCATTTTCGTCTTTCGCCGTTTCCCGATTAGCCACGGATGCTTGGTGGAGAAAAATTTATTCGTAAAAATGTCGACGCCTGGCGGAGTTTGTCGGTAGGACCTGCATTGAGAGAACAACGAACGAAAGGTAGCTCCGTATGGACTACCAAAGATCATCGATTGAGGTATCATTGCCCTGGATCTGTGCTCGCAAGGAACTCACAGAAGACTTCGTTTGCTACCATTACACGTCTTCAACTTTGACCAACTGATGGTATTGGTTGCCAGAGACGAGTGTCCTATGTGAGGGTTGCCATGAAAGATGCCATCGCCTGTGCAATCTCCGTCAGCTCAGACAGCTATCCAGTCACATCATGCATTTGATCATCCACCGATACGGAAGATGGTTCGCGCGATCTCCGATAGATTCCTAATTGAGCTGCATAAAGCCGATAAAGTACAGTCCAGTCTCGTCGTCCACCTGATTACCCACCATCATCGAAGACGATCAGCACGTTCGCCAGAACACGCCGATTGAGCTACTCTGCCTAGGTCGTCGAAAAGCAGGTGCACGGTAGCCACACGCCTTCATCAATTGCCGGCAAATTAACAATTCATCGGCTCATCGAGCATTGGCAGTTGCTGTACGGATTGGATCAAGAGTTTCACTGCCCTTGGTCTGATCCCCAAGGTGCAGTCACCGTGTAACTCTCCGTAACTGCAACCCTGTAGGCTTGCTCATCTTCCAGTGTCGCCGGAACGAGTTTCGTTCCATGCAGGAAGTCCAATCGCGACTAAAGTGGAAGAGGCAGAAGCCTACGCGCTTCGGATGAGTCGGGGAACCGCGAAGGCCGTCATTTTCCAGGAACCATGAAGACTGGAAGACGCTTACGTAGAAATATGGGGCTCCGTGGGAGTCTCGTGGCCGCTGGGTGAGCGTAAGGCGTTGGATCAGGTGTGCGCCTTGGAAGACTGGTGTGGCTTGCGCATTGTCTATTGTCTGCTGTGCGGCGGACCGTTGAGTGAGGAAGGCGGCGGTACTAGTGCGCGGCGAACCTTCCCCCCATCACCCTGCCTCCCCCCGTCGCTCCCACCGTCGTGGCGGAGCTCCCGATCCAATGGAAACTGCCAGGGTGGGAGTCGATCTCGTTTGATGGACCAATAGGACGGGAGTTACACCCGCACAAATCACAATGCTCATTGTTGTCGCTAGCTGTCCGCCCACCGCGGCTCCCTCGGGCCTTTCGTCGTCGCGGTGGTTTCTATGCTTGTACGTGTGCGCGCTGCTCGTGTAACGAAACCACCGCTCGCGTCGATGAAAAACGGGGGCCGCACACGCGCCGCAAGTCCCACTGGAACGCAGGCACGAGCTCCCGATACGTGTGTACATACACCTAGGTCTGCACGTACAGGTGCAGATGTGTGTGCCTATGTAGAAAAAAGCCTCGAGGGGGACCTGCTCCGTTTCCACCTGTGTTCACAGGTGGCAACCCTCCGGCGTGTGCCCTTTTGCGAGACTTCCAGTTGGCCTCGATGCCGTCAACTTCTAGGTGAGCTCAGTCCTCGGTGTACGGCATTCGCGGCTGGGACGTTGACCTGTGCAGGCATTCACGGAAGGATGACTTGTCCAATCACCCAAACGAACCCAAACATACTCATCATTCCCTAAACTACAGGCTTGACGACGTATGCCACTTATGAGAGGGAAAGTAGCGGCAAAATATTGATCGAGGTGGATAGGGCACTTGGGTTTTTGGGCAACGAAGTTCTACACACTTGGTACGACCTCTCGGTCAATTGTGTCAGCTGACAACGTTCTAGTTAGCAGATCCTGTAGCTGGCAACATTCTAGACAGATGATCCTGTAACTGACAAAATTCCAGTTAGCAGATCCTGTGACTGACAGCATTCCAGTTAGCAGATCCTGCAGCTGACAACATTCCAGTTAGCAGATCCTGTGACTGACAACATTCCAGTTAGCAGATCCTGTAACTGACAATGTTCCAGTTAGTAAAATATGTAACTTGCCTGGTGCCTAGCACGTTTCGTACGAGTTGGGATGGCTTCAAAGCCTGGCTCTGCTGACTTTGGAGGACGCCAGAACCCGCTTATAAAGTAAAAGATCTGGAGTAGAGACATACGACATTGGGAGTTCGGAAACCGTCATCTTTTGCCTGGGCTGGTGATGCAGCATGGTGGCGTACATTAGCGAAGAGGACAAGTGTCCCTTCGACTGCGCTCACGCGTTTCTGGCAACGTGGCAGAGTCCTGTTAATGCGGAACCGAGGGCAAACCTGGGTCCGCATGATTTTTCAGGTTGATTCAACCATGCAGATAGAGGAACAGTACCGCAAGGATGTCTCTGGCTGAACAACCCCACTCGATGTTCAGCTGCTGGGTGCGTCAGAGGTACAGAGAGGGGGGGGGGGGGGGAGAGCCAAGAGAAACGAACGAGCATGGCGTCGGTGCACATCCCTTTCATATCTCCGGTGAACCTTTTGCCTCCTACCACTTGCCTTTCCCGTTCTTCTTCGTCATCTTTCTTCTTTACCCTATCTCCCATTCTTCAATCGTTTCCCCCACCAACCAACTGCTCCGTCTCTCTTGTGTTCTCGGTTTTGTTCTTTTTTCTCTTCGCATTCTTCCCTCCTCCATCAGTCGAATTCTCTCTTCTCACTGCTGCTATCCTTTCGGATCTCTGTTACTCTCGCCGTTCTTGCCAAAGATAGGGTAGAATTGTTTTTGTTGCTCGAACAATACAAGACAAAAATTGTGCAAAGCTGAAGAACAACTCCATAGTAACGATCCACCAGGGTCGATTGTTGATGACGGCAAATGTGTCTGGTTTGGGAGCCATTCAACGCTTGCTCGTTACTCCAGTTGACGGACAGGAATCATCGAATGAGCAGGATCCCAGAAGTTTTAGCCACCTGTGTCCAGTTTTATGTACGCGTTTCGAGTGCACAGTGGTCTATTTACAAGCCATTGATCTCCCATAAATGGGGGTTTCTAAATAACTACTATTGATTAATCCATAAACGCGATCTCATCTAAGCCAATTTAACTAGTTCAATTGATAGGATTCTGGTAATCCATTCGCTGCAACATTGAATTACTGTTAGCCTATCCTATCGATTTGATAGAATTTTATTTTAGAGAATTGCAATGTGAAAGTGTCAATGGCAGAATAAATGAGATTCAAACAGGCAGTCGATTTTCAACTATTTCACAACTTCTTTAGTTTATTAATAAATATATTAGTACGGATTATGAACAAAAAGTACATATGCCTGTATTATATTGCACCTGTTTTTTTCCCACTTGATTTTGTGTACTGATTGCAATGTATAGTAATACTTGTAATATTACTATATGTATAACTGTAGTAATACATATGTATTACCTTAAATTAAAAATAACTAAAACAATATACAGGGTGACAATTGTAAGGTGGCTATGTGTTTTTTAAAGGTCCGGGCGGAAATTTTGCGACCGATAAAAATAGAATAGGTAATAGTTTTTCAAGGCCTCTTCCGGAAAAAATATGGCATATTTTGTCATGAGTAGTTTTTGCCAGAAGAAAATGAGGATTCTGAAAAAAATCTGTATTCCATTTTGAGTTTAGTAGAACTAACTTAATTAATACTACTAAACTTGAAGACTTAAATTCAACTAAACTCTAAGATAACTTAATTCTGAACACGAAACACTTGTGAAAAAAAATCTTTTAAACGGTTTGCATCTGGCTCGTAGCAGGAAAAAAACGGGAGTTTGCCCGATTTTTTTCTGTGAGAAACCGGTGCAGGTTTTCAATTTGGTAGATATAATACAATTTCACGTGTGGTAAATATAATTGTTTATGCAGACAGCTGTTTGGAAAACGCATGCAGTTTTTTCATGAAATTATCTAGTGCTTAAAAGAAGGATTCAATAAAATATCGATTTTCGAAAGAATGGCCGCAGTCCGAATTAAAAGTATCAATTTGTGGTGAAAAAAAACGTTTTATTCTTGTTGATAAAAAAAACCATGCGTCGAAAAAAAACCCTCCGTTCAAGCATTGCTCTTTCATATGTGAACGAAACGTACAAAAACTTGAAGCTAATCGGTGCAGTAATTTTTCACATATCGTGGTCACCAATTTTTTTAAAGTATAGTACTCCATAAACGTCCATAACTCCCTTCATTTTGAATAGACGGACTTGAAATTTTTAGAGAATTTTATCTCCGAAACCAAAAATCGATATTTTGAACAATGTTAACTAGGTAAAAACCAAATGGAACTGAATTCCGTTCATCCACTTCAAAAGCAATCGTGTGCAAATTTTTTTCCAGATGACGGTACTGACAAACAAACAATTTCCACTAATCCTTCGTATTCAGAATTTAGTTATCATCATTCTGCCGTACGCAAAATGCAATTTTGATTTTTTCCAGAAAGTTCCATTTTTTCCTGGCAAATGCTCATTGCAAAAATGCGGTATATATTTTTTTTAGAGTATATCAAAAACTATTAAAAATCGTATTGTCCTCAATCGCAAAATTGCCGAACAAGGACCTTACCACAAATGGCCCCTTTTAAAATAGTCACCCGTTACCCCCTCCCCCATATATATATATATATATGTATATATTAATGGACTCGTCGTTAATCAATTAAATATCGATTCATTTTATTGTAAAGATATTAGTGATATTGCGAGCAAGAAATCTCTATACGTTCAACTGTAGCGTTTTAATCGACCAGCATCTACGCGTGCCCGCTTTTTCTACCGCAGTCTTTATGTACGGTTGCACTCGTAGATACCTACCCCGCTGTATCCTTCACGTATTGCTCGTCTGTGCGGCATTTTCTGTCTTCCGCGGTTAAGTGCCGCGATCCTACGGGTACAGGGAATCGAGCTAGATTGGCTCATTCCCGCTGATCCGGTATTAATAAAAAAATAAAAAAACAAAAAGCTTCGATGTTGTCTCGCGAGAACGCAACGTTGTTCCGCCGTGCGACGCGGTGCAGTCGAGACGGGCAATCGCATATGCACTCGAGACATGGGGACATGATCTCTCTGCTGTGTGACACGCGGAACGCTCGTGTACGTGGCTTGAATTAATTCGCGTGATTGTGCGTGTGTACGTTTCTCTCTCTGTCTCTCTATCTCTCTCTCCCTCTGTCTCTCTCTCTCTCTCTTTCTCTCTCTCTCTCCCCTCTCTCTCTCTCTCTGACGATCATTGCTGCGAGTTTCAGTGACACGAATGACGAACGTGAATAATGACGTGAGCGAGGATCGAAGCAGCGAGAGGATAGATAAAAATGGAGTATAAAAATCCTCGGTCCATTACGAACACGCGCAACGTCCAATTAGACACTAAACTCTTTTTTTTTTCTACGTCCTCTTAGGTGTTTTTCATTTTTTTTCTTCAAATTCTTGCGCGAACGATTGTAGTCCGACGTTTTTTTTTCTCGTTGTACGTACACGCGAGAGAGCGCGGCCAATTGAGAAATGTTATTTATCGATGTTACGACGATGTGTTTTGCTGTACTTTCGCGAGCGTTCTGATCGTCGATATGCTTTGTGTAGTAGCGCGTACGGAGTGGTGTGTGCGTTATGACTTAATTGGCCGCGGATCGCACGATTTCCTCGAATGCCGTCGAGACATTCGGCCTATCTGCGGTATACCGCGCGACGAGGCGAGAAAAAACTATTCACATCCGTAGAAACGAGTTTCGCAACGTTGAATCGTTGAAAAGTGAAAAAAATTTAATTATAGTGAAAAAAAATAAACGGAACAAAAGATGGTATAGGAGAAGAAGAGTGCCGAGGCCTTTTTGCGATTGTGCGTAATAGGACTCGTTCTTTAATGTCGTAATTTAGTGTCGCAGTGAACAATTGTCGCTTACGAGAACTAGGGAGAGGGAGGGTGGGAGGGAGAGGGGGAGAGAGAAGCACGTGGCTAATCGCTAGTTATCTGTTCCCGCTTATCAGCATACTAAGTGCTTAACCTGTCAGCAACCTATTCATCATCGAGGCGTATATTTGATCGCCCTCCAGATCGTTATCACCTTTTCCACTGCTATTGTTTATCGGGTTTTTCCCCCCAAAGATCCTTTCATACTATAACTTCTTCGTTTTCTCATCAGGCATTTCAGGCATTACATATGAGGAGGAAAAAAGGTTTACTATTTGTTGCATTGGCTCAAATGATATCTGAAGACTGCGAGAAGCATACACGAAATTATACGCGAAAAAAGGTTTAAAACAGATTTAGAGCTTACTTTCCGAAGGGCGTCCGTGCGCTCAGAAACGCATGAAACAGCCTAGAGGCGATTTTGAAACTTTAAACGCGTTTTTCTCGAAATCACGTTTTTGGAATCCCGAGGACGCATATTTCGGGCAGTTTTCTCTGCAAAACGATAATTCTCGTTTTTTAAAATAAATTAAGACCGACTTTTTAGTGAGAATAAATTAAAATAATGCTATTTTGCAAAAAACCATATTTAAAAAAAATCGTGGGTTCTTCTCTATCGAAAGTAGGTTGAATGACAACATTTTTTTTCTAGGTGCAAATCCATAAAAGTTCTGCGTCCGCAGAGCACCTAAAAAAAACGCTCTTCGTATAGGTAGGACCGAATCGTAATTTTGTATTTTTTTGTTTGTACATTTTTTTTTTAAGACGTCAATACATGTAGAATAAACCCTCCAAACCTTGATTGCTTTTTTGGTATTTTAAAACAAAATCCCAAAACCTCACATTTTTCGGTGAGCCGGAAAAAGTAACATCTGAATTTCGATTTATGAGCCAAATACCAAACGTTTTTTCCGCCTGATTCGAAAAGTCACTTGGACTCAATTCCACCTTCATTACAGCCTGAATGATATTAAAAGTGGAAAAACCGGCAAGAATTTTGCATTCGAACGAGGCCAAACTTCAACGTCATTAGGGGAGTTGTAGTCAAGACAACATAGTCAGAACAGACGACTCATCCTCATTATCTTTTTAAATATTCTCTCTTTAAATATAACGAGCTTTTAGGTAGTAGATATTTTCTTGATCTTGAAATGCAAAAAAACCAACCACGTTATTATCTGGTGCTAAAAATGCTCGTCGGGTAAGATTTTTTCTAGTCGAACCAATTTATTCATAATCCAGGGTCATTGTACCTACTTCACCAATCCTGAATAACGGACATTCTAACTTCAGAGTTCTTCTTACGACAAATAAACAAAATCTGCGTTCACTCTAAGTAAGTGGACATACCAGCCGTCGGTGTAAGATGACACATTATGTCATCGTACCCTGCTGCGCAGAAAAAAGAATATTAAATCTAATTTTGCTGTCGAAAAGAATAGAATTGGTTAACTTTTAGCATCTAACCATTTGAACGTGCCGTAGGCAACACTTCATCTTCACTATAACAATGTTCCAGTGAATATTGGTTGCTATGAACTAAACTTTAACCCAGAAATTAATATATCTGAGTATAATTCGGTCGACGAGTGTAAGATGACATACGTATGCCATCTTAGACTAAAGTATGTCATCTTACCCACGTCGACCTACATGTGGTTTTAGATTTTTCTATTTTTTATTTAAGTCTAAATTAAGAAATTAATATCGTGCAACTGATTCGATCTCGTTATGATAATAAACGATTATAAATATACGCTTGGCTTTGAATTCATACGCCGTCATTTATTTAAATACATGTATCCCAAAAGAAGAAGTATGTCATCTCATGCACAACCCCCCTACGAAGCTAGGATATTCTTGTCCCGCGAAACCGTGCGCTTCGCAAGAAGCCCTTGAACCAACGTAAGTGTATGGCGACCTCCCAGCAGCTTCGGCCTGGGCCAATACCCAGATGGGTGACCCCGCAGTCTTGCGTCTTGACTACTAAAGAAAACTCAGAACCCTCCTCAAGCAAAGATGATGGTGCCCAAGCTCTGAAAAATCGGCATTCACGGTAATAACCGGAAGTCTCTCTCCCTCTCAAAGCCTAAGGTAGAAGAGCAAGGAGCGCGTTCCCGAAAAGATACTGTCCGGATTGAAGTAAAACAAGTCAGGAGTACGTTCGCCAAGTGGGCAAGCGAGGGCGACTGCGCCGACTGCGATTCTGGCCTCAAGTTTTAGCCTCGAGGGGAGGAAAATTGCGACAGCGAGGAGGGCCTGGGGGAGGGGGAGTGTGAGATAGGCAAGAGGAGACGTTCATTCACATGTCCTCAACGATGAGAAGGAGGCTCGTGCCATATGCACATACCCACACCCACACCCACACCCACACCCACACCCACCCACACACACACACACACACACACACACACACACACACACACACACACACACACACACACCCGCATACTCACACTTACACCCACCACAAAAACACTCACACCCACCCGCGCACCCACACGCACACATATCATTGGGAGTTAAAGTTCGACGAGGGGACCATACATGCAAAGCACGATCTGCGCAAAAGCGTGCGTCTCTATGCGTGTTTTCCGCATGCGGCAAAGCAAGCTCGTGGAGGCTTCCACGCGACCGAAGAAAAGGAAAAAAGTTTCCACATATACGTGCATCGTTCGCGACCATATAGCCGGGTATTCGCCTCGACGCATGGCACTTTCAATCAGCGCCGATGCGCTACACGCATAACCTACCGAGATTCCGGTCGTTTTCTATCCTACGCTCCCCGCAAATTTGGATGCACTTGCACTCCTCGTGCGGCCTGCATGCGAGGTGGCGTTCCTCGTGATCGTTTTTCGAAGAGATATGCGCGTTCGAGAAGTATGTGGCTGACATAAGTATATTTATATGTAGTTACACGGTTATGTGTTAGTACGGTCCCACACGGGGCGCAGATTTGAGAAAATGTCAGCTCGTAATACGCGAAGTCACCCACGGTAATTGGCAATGGGCATTTTACGTACTTGTAGCTCATTTACGGTCGATCAGTCGGTCACCTTTTTGGTTTATTTTAGGCTACTTCGGTGTGGAGGGTATTCTTATCAGGGGAAAGTGACCATCTGGGGGTATTGGACCAAACAGTCGTAATAATCGAATTGAGCTGTCGTTGATGCTGAGTGTCTCGGATTTTCGTTCTTTCAGGCTGATTGCAGGGGTAAATTTTACTTAGGGAAAGTGACCAGTTTTGAGGACGACGTCAAGTTCACCCGCATGTCACTTCGTCCACCTGCCATTAACAACCCTTCAATCGGTTTTTATTGTATCAGATCAGAAATACACTTTCAACACTTTCTTCTTAATATGTACATGCAGATATACACGTATCTTGAGAAATGTACCTCAAGAACTGAACACACTACGCTGTAGTTGAAGAATTTGAGAAAGCAATGAAAACTATGAGGTTTGTACGGGCGAGAATGAAAATTGAAGGTCACTGGTGCACGTAAAAGTGTCAGGTCCAGTAGGAAAGGATGATACCATGTCGTGAAGAAATTGCTATAGGGATTGGATTCCCATACTTGTCCTCATATCCTGATAGGGATCCAATGGGTCATCGCATTGGAGCCATACACTAAAATGTCACGCTCGTACATTGGATTCTCATCGGGATTCCCCGCTGGAATCCAATGTACGAATCCAATTCGAATCCTAACGGATTCAAACGGAAACAATAAATATAGGTACACAAAATGAGTCGATCTTCGAAAAGTATAAATCTTATGTTAAAAAAGTATAAATCGCTAAACCTTTCGTTGACATACTTATACTTGACATACTCTGGCCACGATTTTGACATATCCGGTCCATTTGACCTGGATTTAAAAAAAACAACTCTTCAGTCGGTTTTTATTCATTTTAAATGAAAAATACACTTTCAACACGTGTCGATACATCTGCATAATTGAACTTCGAAAAATATAAAATCAAATGGTTGGAAAAATGGTCAGAAATGTTCGGTTCTGGAAAAGTGAGCATTGTAGTTAAAATCCAAGTAGGTCAAAATGACCCAGTGTGACAGCGGAAGGTTAAATATGTATATATCTCAAAAACCGATTTAAATCGCACAACGGAAAATCCACTGTATTCATCGTTTGCCATTTGCTTTACTGCACTTTGACACAAGTTTTTTTGTCTCGTGACTTGCCGCATCCAATTGGAACCGAATGAGTACTCCCTATGTGCAATGTCCCTACCAAATCCCTCTAGACATGTGGGTGCATCTTTGGTCATCCCAAAAAAGAGTGCACGGGATCACGAGAGGATATTTTCTCCTAGAAGATCCCCCGAATTCCAGTTAAGAAATTCAAATGAAAAATTCCCCATCGTCAATCGGGAAATAGCACGGAATCCACTTGCCAATGTGCACTCCCTATATGCAGTGTTCTTATCAAATCGCTACAGGGATACTGTAGGAACTGGAGGCTCCTCAACAAACTCTCGCACAGGATTCCCAGCCAACCAAATAGGGGGCTGACGTTTTGGACCCGTTGCGTCTCCGCAGTGTTTTCTATCAGCACACAGCTGGCTATTTCAAGGACGGTCCTCGAAACGACTTTTGTACGAACATTCCCACATGCATCCAAAGTTGTTTTCATAGACATTTAGGTTCGGATAATGCTGAGTATCGCCCATAGGCCGTAATACGGACGGTCCTCAAACTCGGATGTCTCCAAAGTCTCCTTTCTCCTTATATTTGTATGAGTTCTATTATTGACTCGCCAAATCTGTCCCAGCCTATCGTGACTACACAAGTGCTGGTACTCCAGTCGGTTTTCCTCGAGATCGCGCGTTCAAAAACCTCGAAGGCACCCGCGCACTCGACACACACGTACACACGCACACATGGAAAAGTAACGCGATGCACATCGGCCTCGGAGCGGATACAATTCTATTCCGGTCCAAGCGAAACTTTGGAAGGAAGATGCGGACAAGAACAATGAGTGTTGTGCGTCTCCCTGGGCTGTCCCTCGGCGTGTATTACTCGAAACTTCGTCCTCATCTTTCTCTCTCTCTTCTTCCTGTTCCATCTCTCTCATTCCCCCCCCCCACTCTTCTGTCTCTCGCTGTCAAAACAGAGGAAAAAAAAACGCCTAGCGACGAGTCGGGCGATCTCTGCAGCGAGGGCAACATCTCCAGGATCGCCGAAGAGTGAGAAGGGCGCGGGCAAAAATGATTTGATACGCAAAACGAGACGTGGAATATGGCTTTTTGACTTTTAGCGCTGGCTATTTCGCGATTTCATGTGCGCTAAACACGTTATAGTAGCACGGCGTGGAAATAATATCCTCTTAGACCGACTTCTGTAGTGGGTGTCGAGGGGAACGAGAGGGAAAGGGTGGACGGTACAATAAATATGACGGAGGGGGTGAGCGAGTGAGATGAAGAGGAAAAAAGAAGAATACACGCGTACATGTATGTATACAGGGTGTAGTGTTACGAATGGATAATCCTGCAACTGTCGATGGGTCAGATCGTGGGTGTTACAAAATTCACGCGAGAAGTAGTTTTGATAGAAAACACGGGTTTTTGAGTAACAACTGTATTTTTTTTATTGACTCGTAAAGTAGACTGTATAGGGTTATGAATGGAGTAGCGGGATGGCACAAATTTGAGCTCTTTTTTTTATTTTTTCTCACCATCCAATTATCTATGTTAGAGGGAGAAAAAATTGTTGCGAAAGCTGCGAGCGATCTGAAAATATTTAGAGGTCGCTCAAGCCTCCCAAAAATTCAAATTTTCATTTAGAAAATCGATTTTTTTGCTCGTTCACTTCTCACTCATGAATGTCACGCTTTATAATTATTTAATTAATCATGCGAAAGCTCGAGCTGGCCAACGAGTATTTAGTGGTGGCTCAAGAGCTCCGAAATTTCCAAGTGTCGCGAATTTTTCTTTCCCTTCTCACTGATACATTTAACACTTTGTAAAGTTTTCAAAACAATTAAACCTTTTTTCTTTAGAAATAGATTTATAACAGATTTCTTTAGAAACAGACCTATGATTTTTTTCACGGATAAGAGCATAAAGCTCTTTAAAAGAATTATTTTATGAGCACAAAAATTACATTTCTTGGGTAAGCAGTGTGAGGTAAATCAAACAAAAAAAAATCTAAAGAAAATCGATTAATTGTTTTGAAAATTTTACAAAGCGTCAAATTTATGAGTGTAAAGAGTGAAAAAACAAAATTGGCGAAAATGATAAATTTCGAAGTTTTTGAGCGACCACTAAATATTTTCGAAAAATTCATTGACCGGTTGGAGCTTTCGCGAGGTTTGAATTGGTTTTTATAAAATTCTGCATAAGATCCTTTTTCGTAAGTTTCCTTAACATTTAAGGTTAGAAAGAAGACTTCTCCAGATGAAACAAATAACTGAGAGTATTTTTCAAAAAACCGCGTCAAAAAAAGTTATTTGTAGAAATGGCATGCGAAAAACCAAAAGCAGATGATTTTTATCTCGATAACCGTGGGACTTTTACTAAACTGAACTTCCGACATATAGTAGGACATGAACTGACCTATCGACAGTTGCAGGATTATTAATTCGCAACTGGACACCCTGTATATATTTATATGTATGCGTACATATAAATATTCAACATTGCAGCGCATGCGAGGTAGTGGGAAGGACGAGAAGATTTATGATTGCCAGTGGCGGTATTAGAAGAGCAGCAGTGAGAGAGATGCACACACGTCACAGTAGCAAAACTCACGGAGGAGGCGACGATGGCGTACCAACCTTTTGCTCTCGCTGCGTGTGCGCCTGGACCCCGCGGGAGCGCGACGATGTCGTCGGACTTACGACGGACGACGACGACGACGAGGACGAGGACAACAACCAAGAAATGAGCCTGTACGAGCAACCGGAGCCCCGTAAGCTTTTGCTGGCTATACATTAGGGAACAATAAAACAACGCGAGCGCGCTTACACGCATATATGTATATAGGTACGGAACGTTTTTAATCTGATATATATAAGGACCGTAAAACTGATTTTGAAGACATTCGACTTCAATATACACACACACACGCACATATATATATATATATATATATATATATTTATATCGTTGAGAAAATTAAATATATAATATAATTTAGTATATAATTTTTAGGTTAGAATACCATTTTTTACAATTTCAGTGCTATCCAGAATGTAAGAATTATCAACGTAATCAAAAAACTATTCCTCCAAAAGTCTTTAGTTTTGGCCTCAAAAATTTTTTGGCGGGAAAGAAAATTCACGAGCCCATTTATAAAAAACATGCCGGCCATCTTAACGTCGCCATTTTAAATTTTGTACCAAAAGAGATTTTTTTAACGTCCCCTTTTGAACCCTGAAAGTTTTATTATCCTCAATATTAGATCGGAGCAGTATTTTTCGAGATAAATGAGATGTAAGATTAAAATGGGATACCCAGTATAGATATATATATATCTCCGAGGTCGAATATCTTCAAAATCAGTTTGATACCTATATACATATATATAAATAAACCTGATTTTGTGTAATGTTGAATATAAAACTGTTGTATATATATATAACTGATTTTGAAGGCATTCGACTTCGGGAAACATCCTCGAAACAGCTAGATGTTGGCATATCTGGCTGTTTTAAAGACGTATATATATCAGGTTGAAAACGTCCCTTACCTATGCATATGTATATGCGTGGAAACGCGCTCGGGTGTTTTACATATATATATATATATATATATATATATATATATATATATATATATATATATATATGAAGAGAGAGGAAGAGGAGATAAGAGGAGAGTTGGAAGAACAAGAAGAAGAACAGGAAGAAGACGAGTGGCTCGCAAGAGAGTGAAGACCCTGGCTGATGCACTCGTGAATGAACATTGGCTCGCGAGCATTTCCGGCGCTGTCCCTCGCTCTCTTATACCCGCGTTCTCTCCCGTCCCGCCCACGATAGTCTTCTCGCTCTTACTCTCCTAGTCTCGCGTTGTATCCCCTTTTTGTCCTCTTGCTACATTGCTTTTTTTATTTATTTTTTATCTCTTTTGTAGCCTCCTCTCTTTCTCGCTCTTTGGCTGTTGTCACCCTTGGTCTCTGTCGCGAGCTTTTACTCCCTCTCTCTCTCTCTCGCCCTCCTTTCCTCGCTGTAGGAACGACCTCATCTAACTTTGTGCCCTCTTCTCTTCTTATGAATGAGTCGCCACAGTCGCCCCTCGGAGCACACGGAACGAGCCGAAGTGCCATCCGCGAACAGCGCGACCACACGAGAGAGAGAGAGAGAGAGAGAGAGGGAGAGAGAGAGAGAGAGAGAGAGACTGCAACTGTGTTTTACTGTATGTACGAAACGACAGAAGAGATGCACAGCGAGAGAAACAGATATAGAAGAGGACTAAGAATATGAGAGAAATGCTCTTGCATATCCAGTGAGAGAAAGAGAGGGAGAGAGAAAATGTGCTCCTCGAGATGATATGCGCTTAGCTTGAGCAGAAGCACGCGAACTGACGACACTATGTGCAGCAGCAGTTTGCTATATTCCCGAGTACAGAATTAGAAATTCACAAGAGCGAGAGAGGGGGGGGGGAGAAAAATTTTATGCAGCCCATTTTCACAGCGACGACGTAACGTGAGGGTTCCTTTTTTTCATTATTAATTATTCGTCACCTTGTGACTCTCCATTGCTCGAACCATTTTTGGAAAACGTGGAAGTTGAATGTGTAAATGCGCTCTCGGGTCTCCCGATTTTTTTCGGATGTCTCGTAAGGGAGGGTCAAAGGAGATGTTTTTTTCCAGACGAGATTCGTCCAACCAAAGTTCAACTGAGCAAATTTTTTTTACGTACGTCTATATAGGCGTTGAAGAAAAGCATTGAATTCTTGGTAATTGAGCACAGCTTCTTATTCTTGATTACCAATTTTTGTTTTAGGAAACTATGCTTAATTATTGAAATTGTAATAGTCTTTTTGTTTCTCGAAAATGACGTAGGGGAAGTTACGGAAACTTAGAGAGAAGATACAATTGAACGTATCTGCGTTAAAAAAAAATCTCTCTGACATAGGAGTCTTGTTTGATCGGGCAGTGAGGGATGCATATTTGTTTATTTTTAGACTAATCCAGCAGTGAGATTAGTTTGTTTGCCCAATTTCTTTTACGGGTTCTTCAACGGGTTGTGCCTGGTTGCAACAGTCGAAAAGAGCTCATCTTTTGGGTTTTTTTATAGAAAATCACGATGATAAGTTTCTACAAAAATAAGGTATTTGAAAAATATCATCTAAAGAACACGCTCTAATTTGTTGTATAATAATATTAAATTATAATCGATTTACAGCCAACTTCGTGTTCAAAGTGAGAGTCTTGATTTTTGGGGGAAAAATGGGCATTTTTCGTTCATGAAATCGAAAGTATACTTACGTCAGAAAAAAAATCCTTCGATCAAATACTATATTCTTACATCTCGAAGAAGTTCTAAAAATTTCATAAGAATCGATCGAGTAGCTTTTGAGACATTTTGCTCGACGATTTTGAAAGCGTGCTTTCGAGAAAAAAGCGATTAGAGTTTCGAGCGACGTTCCGAGCGTTCCGACGGCTGTCAACACAAATCAGGGACCACCCTATAAATCTACCAATTTTGATCGCATCACCTTGACATTTTCAGGGATCTTTTATAAGATGATATACTGTCAAAATATATGAGTTTGGAAAAAAGTGATTTTTCGACTTTTATACATAACCCCTAGAACTAGACATAACCCCTTAAGACAACATAATCTTATTCGGTGCCTCTCTCTTCCTTTCCCGCTATTCATTTTAATAGTGCCTTTCATTCCACGTCTGTACCAATTTTTCGTAGTTTTTTCTGCCGTCCTATTATTGAGACATTGCCCTACTGGCTATATAGGGCTCTTGCATTGTGCATCAGCCGGAGATGAGTTGGAGAGAAGAGGAAAACGACGAGGATCTCTCTATCTTTCGGAGCTCTCCTCATCGCGGTCGCTCGCGTCCGGTTAGGCACATCCCGTGTGTACCCACGATTATAAATAGTAACCCCCTTTGTCGGTGCTTTTGCTCGTGGCTTATATCTTGCGGCTCTTCTTCCTCCTGTTCATTCTTTATCTTGTGCCTCCTCCTTTACCCCTTTGCTCCCTTGACTTTTTTGTGCGCCTTGCGGAGTCTCTCTCTCTCTCTCTCTCTCTCTCTCTCTCGCTCTCTCCCTCTCTCACGGCCTCTCCATTCCAGTTGCCGAGCTTTAAAGCCTTTTAACCCCGTACATATGTGCGTGCGATGCCACTGGCTGAATGACAAAATTGAAAAGGCTTCGAGAGCTCCCATGCTCAAGCTCGAGTCATTCTAAACATACGAATATATATATATATATATATATACAGGGTATACAAGGTCGATGCAAAGCCTTAAGGGGGTGATAGGTCACCTTATTAGGAACATATCTAACCTAGGTTACTTTAGTCCAAAGTCTAAGGATTTCGAGTTATCATGACAAGTATGATTTTTGGAAAATTTCCCAAAATTAGGTACTAACTCGTTCATAATGTTCAAACAGACAATGATTGCTAACGAAAAAAATTATTTGCGTCTTAGCTTAATGTGTATTCAATCGACAAACACTAATACAATCACCTGTATCCACACAACCAACTAAATAAGACGTGTCGAATAATAAAAAAATTGTCAAAAAATGAAAATACCTATTATGTTAATACTATTTAGAAAAATAGCATAACATAAGAGGTAAACGAGTTAGTACGTAATTTTGGGAAATTTTCCCAAAATCATACTTATCACGATAACTCGAAATCCTGGGACTTTGGACTAGGGTAACCTAGGTTAGACATGTTCCTGACAAGGTGACCCATCACCCCCTTAAGGCTTTGCATCGACCTTACTACCACCCTGTATATGTATATATGACGATAATGCTTTTTCGTCGACGCGACGCCGAGACAATTCTTCACGACTTCACATTCGCGCCAGTCGTGCCTTGCCTTCTCTTTGTTCTTATTATTTATTCTTTTTCTCTCGCTGTCCTACAGTATTGGGGATTTTCCCAGACACGTTTCGTATTCGTTATTCATTTGTCCAAGTTTGTAAAGCGAGCTGAAAGAAACGAGAAAGTACCGCCATTTAAGATGATATTGAAGTATGCATCGTTGGTTTTTTTGACAAATTCAGGCTCCCAAAATCGCTTGAACTTTTTTTCTCAGGACTTTCATTAGACATGTTCAGACTAAATGTGCTAATAATTTTTGTCATGATAATGAACATGCAGTGATAAAATTGTTTTAACGAATTTTCGTTGCATTCCAACGATGCAAACTTCAACATCGTTATAGAGGGTCTTTATGTACCTTTGGATGGTCGGAGAGCAAGGCTTTTTTTGGGGATCGTTTTTCTTAAATCACAATAAAACAATGGAAATGAGGTTTACACGGTTCATCCTACATATCTGTAGGTACTCAAATCAATTTTTTATTTTGTTCAAGAGTAAAAAATGGCGACCCAGTGGCTGGTAGAAAGAGAACGTCTTTTTCTTAGGTCTTCCATGGACGGACTCACTGGAGATGCACATAGGCACATAGAACAAAAAATATCATAATCTACATGCGTTTTTAAAATATTAATCTTCGGAAAATTGACACCATTAAAAAAAAACCTCATTGTGACTAAAAAAACAACCTTCATGTGTTGACAAAAACCGTAATTTATATTAGATCGTAAAAATCGTGTGTACTTCGCCAGAAAATGTATCTAAGAAGTTACTGTTGAAGTTTTAAGTCAATTGATTGAAAATTATAGCAGCTACGACGCTGCCCGAGTTTGAAAAAATGTTCTTAAGGAAAAACTGCGTTTATGAATTAGAAACCATTTTTCTCCGGACCATGTCATTCTTAGCACGTTTATACATCATTTAAACCAATTTAAAAAAACGATACCTTTTTCGATCAAAGGTATAAAGGCCTTAAGCCCCGTGATTTTTTCCAATTGTATTTTTTATTACCAATTATTTTGCGATGATTTGAGATTCCTATAATCAAAATTAGCTTTATTGATTGGCGTGTCGAAGAATTGAACACTTATAATTGAGGATATTTTGAAAAAGACGAGGAACATAAACAATGTGGGTTGGTTTGGAATGTTGAATTCCAACTTTGTAACATCGCTCTCGTGTATGCAATTTTTTTCATATGCATCGATTCGCACTGGAACTCCAGGCGCGAATGACTGATCGAGCTGCGTTTGTGCACGGTTCACGCGCGCATATCTCGATCCATCATAATCACGGATGCAGCCTACTATACGATACATTCAAGCCACCGCAGTTGCCCGTACTCCAGTACGTATAAATATAGTTGCGTATGTATATGTATATTTGTATAGGGGGGGGGGGGGGGGGGGGGTGCAGAAGCGATGGGATCCTAGAGTCATCGTTGATACGCCTGACAGGTTTCCGAGATTTCCCTTGTCCTCGTGGCGATTTAACTCAGCTTTTAATTTTTTACGGTTTCGGGAACATTTATACAAAATACACTGAGATAGGGACGATTTGCTTGATTCTGACTTTCTCATAAAAAAAATCATAAAATGGAGTAACGGTTTACAGGCAATTTGCAGGATTTTAGCAAAAAATAACGATTTTTCATTTCATCTTCAACCATTTTTTATTCTATTTTACAAACGAAGAAGTTTTAATTTTGCTGATGAGAATTTTCATTTATTTCCATAGTGCGCGCTCTTTAATTTTGTATAATATTTTTTTATACTACGCTCGAAACGAAAAATTGTCAATTTTGTTTAGACGCATTTTTCATTCGATTTTTGTAATGTAGTATTTTGATTTCTTTTCAATAAGCATTTTTCATTCGATTTTTGTGATGTAGAATTTTGATTTCTTTTTTATAAGTATTTTTCATTCGATTTTTGTGATGTAGAATTTTGATGTCTTTTTTATAAGTATTGTTCATTCGATGTTTGAAATGTAGAATTTTGATTTTTTTTAAAGGTATTTCCATTGCATTTTCGAAGCGAACAGTTTTTACGTCTCTGAAAAAGAATTTTCAATTCTACTTTGAAAACGAGAAGTTTCAATTTAGCTGATGAAAATTTTTATTTTGTTTTCAGAATGTGGGATCTCTTATTTTGTGTATAATATTTTTCGTTACTACTGTCGAAACAAAAAATAATCATTTTCTTTAAAAGCATTTTCTATTTTATGTTCGAAATGCCGAATATTTTTGTTTGGGTTTGAAAAAGAATTCTTTATTATTTCTTCAAGGCGAATGATTTTTCCATCTGCGTAAATAAAATTTTCATTTTATGTTTGAAACGAAGCATTGGGTTGTGATCAATTTTCAATCAATCGATTAGATCAATTTATTTTCCTACACAATAGGGAAGTTTACAAAAATTGTGAAATAATTTCTATGCCTTCGTGTTTTTTCGGTGAATGTTTCTAAGCAATTTTGGAATGATCGATCGCCAAATTGACCACGCTTGGGTCTCAGAAGGTTCGATCCTTCGGAATCTGCGTAGGGACGATTATTGTGGGCAGAGATCGAGCCAGATCCCGATAAACTCTGCATTATGCTTCTCGAACGTGCGCGAGTGCGTGTTAAAACTCACGTGGGAGTGAATAACGGCGTTCCGCTTATTACAAGCGAGTCCGCGAGCGTTTAATAAGAGTGCGAACGGACGTGATCGCGGGTAGCCGAAGAATCGGTGAACAAAATCGAGCATGACTGCTCGTGAGCTAATATACGTGTCGGGAACGAAATTTACGTGGTCATTGGCAATTTTGCACGATTTTCACCGGAGATCTCTGTATAAGCGTGTATACAGTATGGTCGCTATGAATGAAATAATACGCAGTCACGTGTGTAGTGTATGTGGAGACCGATAATAAACTTTGCTGTTTTTTTTTTGCTTCGCATAGGCACTCTATTCCAGTTTCACGAGCCAGCGATAGCGCGAATAATGTTTGACGTATATGCGGAATTTATCGATTTTTTATTTCAGTTTTTTAAACGCATTTTTATTCTCGGAAAAAATTGTAAAGATAATTACAAAATTCGTTTTGACGGTTAATATAGGTAAAACGTTCATCGCTAATTGAACTTAAGTTTTAATTATAAAAAAATCGATCACTTCTATAATTATGAAAAAATCGATCATTTTTATAGTTATTTAAAAATCGATCATTTTTATAATTATCAAAAAATCGATCATTTTTATGATTATCATAAAATCGATCATTTTTATAATTATAAAAAAATGGAGCATCTGTTCAATTATTAAAAAATTGATCATCTTTATAAGTATCAAAAAATCGATCATTTTTATAATTATCAAAAAATCGATCATTTTTATAATTATCAAAAAATCGATTATTTTTCCAATTATTAAAAAATCGATTATTGTTATAATCATAAGAAAATCGATAATTTTTGTCAATGTTTCAAAAAATCTCAATAGCTAGCTTAATTTCTTCGATTATCCATGTTGTACTCATCTAAATCACAATGTGAATTTTATTTCCAATCACAACACATCTAACTACTAATCACAACTAATCTAACACTTTTTATCATAAATCATTATTAATAATTAATAATAATTATCAATATTTTTTATCGATTTTTCAAAACCTTTTTCAAAACAATTTTTCACAACAAATTAATAATAATTATTAATATTTCTTATGGATTTATCGAAACTTTTTCCAAAACTACTTTTCAAAACAGATCAATAATAATTATCAAGATTTTTTATCGATTTATTCCAACCATCCTAGATCTTTATTTCAGCATTACTCAGTCCCTTCGTTCTAAATCATATTATACCAAATGAAACGCTATAAACTCTCGTCTTTCTCATACTCAATGAAAATACCCAACACAAATGTCGGCCATTCTTGAAACTGCAATTCACAATAAAAATTCGCGATTGTACATAAAGTAATAGTAATTTCCGTACGAAAGGCGATAAGCGTGCTGCTGTCATGAATCGCGTTATGCACCGCGCGCGAATCATTGCATTCGTGTGCATCATCCGTGAGTGCGCGACCCCGAAGGAGATGTAAATTTGTGAGACTAACGTCCGAACGATTACTTATACGCGTTCCGGTCGATGGTGATCGCGATACGGACCGAAAGATACGACTCAATTGTCCGTAAACGATTTCCCCGCTGGAGTCCGACCGTGCCGTATCGACCGATCACCCACACACATAAGTAGGTATACGTGTGAAAAAAGATGATTTTGAAGACATTCGACTTTGGGGACTGTCTCCGAAAGCTGAAAATGGACTCGAAATCATCGTTGTAACGAGCTCGAAATTTTTCCCCATCACACGTCCCCATACACACATATATTATATATACATACATATATCACAGTGGTTAAAAAAAATTGATTTTTTTCCGCGATACTCAACGGAAAATGTTACTACGTCATGAAAAAGTAATTCATACAAAATTTAAGAGGTCTAAACATTTTTTTAGGTAGTGCCCAAACGACTTTTAATTTTTTTTCCGATTTTTCGTCAATTTTGTTTCTTCATTTGTTTTCTTACTCTAAAACAACATATTACGCCAAAAAAAACACGCATACTTGTTAGACGTTCAGCCATGTAAACACCGTGTTCTTATTCATCAAGTGGTTGATATAATTT
Organism: Ophion costatus; assembly: GCA_951751655.1. Taxonomy (NCBI): domain Eukaryota; kingdom Metazoa; phylum Arthropoda; class Insecta; order Hymenoptera; family Ichneumonidae; genus Ophion; species Ophion costatus. Next base: position 20,438,699 of record OX632366.1, on the reverse strand, counting down.
TCACAACCGAATTACATATATTGATTCTTAGTCTGCAAATACAAATTGTTTATGTCAAAAAAAATATTTAAATAAAAATTGTGTATTGTTACAGAAACAATTAAATCAAGACTCACATTGGATCACGCACTAACTTTTGCTGCATCGAGATAAATGAATACTCCGATAATCATGAAAAAAACATGAAAAAGGCGTTTGAGCACTAACTAAAAAAATCTTTAGAACCCTCAAATTTTGCAGAGCTTTCTTTTTCTTAATTAACATACTTCAATTTTCCGTTGAGAAAAAAATCGATTTTTTTTAATCACCCTAATATATATTATTATATATGTAATTATATTATATGCGAATATACATACATACACACACACACACACACACACATATATATATATATATATATAGTTAGATATGGGAATGAATTCTCGCTCACCGCGCGTTCCGCTGCATTCATGAATGGGCTCCGTGGTCGACGAGATCAGAAGCGCGAGTGTGACAAAGAATAGCTCGCGGTCCGTAGCACGCACGCACACACTTACGCAAATAACTCACACGCACGTGCTTGAGTTACAGTTTTATCCCCCGTGCAAAGCTGCACTGTACGGTTGCTTCGAAAAAATCGGAGCGTCAAAAAACGTAACGGCAGCGTTCGGGTGGCAAAATTCATTTTTGGCGGACGAGAAAAAAGTGAAGAAATAAATATACCAGACAATTGTCCATATTTCAACGTCACTGGCGAAGGGGCAAAAGGCTCTTTTTGCGGATATCAATTCCTCGGCTTGTAAAATGTCATTTTTATCGCGAAGAAAGTTGCGGGTGGGAGAGGTAAGGAGGGAGTAACGCGCTTACGCGACGAGAGTATCAAAGGCGGTGAATAAATCTGGATTTAAACGAGACGACACACCGTTCCGTGATACGCCGATGCATGGGAGGGGTTTAAGGGGGATGAGAGTCCGTATGGTTATATCCCACGGGTTATTAAGCCGAGAGGTTGATGGCGTTTTTCTTTATCCTCGTCGTCGTCCGCGTCCTTGTCGTCGTCGGGAGTCCTCGGGAGCAGCCCATCCGTTAAATTCCGGACACCCGAGTGTTACATATGCGCATATGTGGGCTTCACCCAACGAGACATCTATTGTTGATCTATTTATTGGCTGAAAGCGGCCGGATACAGGACGCTGCTCAACTGTGCCAGGAAGAATTTGCGATGACATTGATTTTTGGCATTTCATCGCTGGGGGGACATAACAAGTCTTTGAGGGATGTCATTACAGTGTACAATTTTTAAAAATCCGATTTTTGTTGCATCATCCGATAGTACAGACGGTTATTGACATCGACCTGGCATCGCCGATTAAGGGGGGCCGCACTTGCGATTTTGAAAAAATCGATTTTTTTATTGCATTTTTTTGAAGTATAAGTATCTGAGAATATGTCCTGAAAATTTCAAGTCGATCCGAACAAAATTGACTGAGATATGAGCGTTGAAAGAGAAGAATCCGTGAATTGAAGAACTGAAATTGAAACTTTAAAGGCGTTTTTCTCAAAATGGCATTTCTGAAGTCGGTGACCAAGATTACTCGAACACTAATGAACCGATCTTCTTGAAATTTTGCAGGCTTATTTAATACATAAAAATGTAGTCTTTAATCGTTCGATTTTTTTTTTCGAAAAAAATGGCCGTTTTATAGCCAAAAAACGGCCGTTTTTTGTTGTTAAAATCGAACCATTAACTTTGACTGTCCGCCATTTTGTGAAAAATGAATATTTTTTAAAATCCTTCGACTAAAGACTAGTTTATACTTATATTTGACTAAATCCATCCGCATTTTTTTTTTTCAGATGATCCCCTTTGCCGCAATGTTGGCCACCGCAAACCGTGTATATAAAAACATTATTTCATTGACGGCCATTTGCCACTAAACAATGTAATATTTTTCAATAAAAAAATTACTGAAAGTTCTTCAATATGTGTTCTTTAAGATGGTATATTGTTTGATTAAAAAAGTTTTGTAGTTTTCTTTAAAAAAAATCATGAAAAAGGCCTTTTTTGCGCTACAAGTGGGGGCAACGCCTTAATTGGAAGTAGACTATACGAAAATTCCACTCGCGAAACTTTAAACGCGTTTTTATCGAAATGTCGTTTTTCAAAACGGTGTGTGCACTCCCAAAGAGAGTGTTTTCAGGCTGTACGTCTCAAATTTGGAAACAGCATTCTTTACTCCACTCTCTATCTTGCTATGGAAGCTTTTTCAAAATCTTCATATTTTTTTAAATAGAAAAACTGTCCAAAAATAGGGTAAATTCGGTTTCGTCTAAAAAATAGAAACCTTACGCAAGTCCGCGTGGTAGTAGCTACTAGGATGCAAACACATGACATGGGATATGGCAGGCAGCAACAGCAAGGTCACTTTAATTAACAAGGTTAAGATTGTTGACACAATAGCAGCAAAAAAAAAAACAGAGGGCATCTAAAGTTTCGTCTTTCAGAGACGACCTTACCTTATTACCTTCGGAAGTATTTAATCTAGGTAATAACATTAATACAAATATTTAGCTTATAAATTAGTTTTAAATTGAATATTTATTTATCTTAAGCTTAAATATTTATTTATCTAGGTAATAATAATATTATAAATATTCTAAGGCTGTTAAACGTTATCAAAAAAACAAGTAAAAGTAACGTAAATGGAAATAACAACAACTACGATGATATTTTCATTTATTCAACTCTGTTATCGAAATATTGGTATTATTCGAGTCCAATATCGATTTTCGGTCCGAAATTGAAAACCGATATCCATGCTCCTGATCACCGAAGGATTAATATAAGCGTAACATCAAATGTCTCACTCACATTTGCGAACCAAAAATAGCTCCTCCAAAAAAGCTCAAAATTTTTTTTTCCCATTTCCGACGTGCCTTTTGTTTCGAACTTTGCGACGAAAAGTTCCAATTCAAATTATCGACCAGGAAATTCGATACCGTCTCCTGAATTCAAATTTATACGCGCAATTTTTTTCCACCATAGGACCGCTTTCACCGGATGACTTCCGTTCACCCTGTTCTCTCTAAAAAGCTGCGACGCTTTCATGTTCACGTGTGGATGTATATGTGTGTATGTGTCGAGGGTATCGCGACATGTGAGCGGTTTCGATCTCCTGACTAGACGAGTTAATCGGCTACGGAAGCACAATAAACTTCGAGGATAATAAACGGATTCATCGTGTATGTAACATCGTTCGTGCTTTCACATCTCCTGGAAGAGACTTTCAGCCTCGTGTGTGCACCGAACGAGTTTACCATAATAATGCTTTCCCAACCCTGGCAGATCGAGCGTGTATACGGCATCCGAAAGCCCAACCCGAACGAATAGAACTCTATAAATAGTGGAGCAACCATCCTCTCGAGCTTATATTCGTATATTTCCAACTCTGATACACATATCTATATATTATTTTCCTTTCTCTCTCTCTCTCTCTCTCTCTCTCTCTCTCTCTCTCTCTCCCCCTCCCCCCCCTCTCTCGCTCTCTCTCTCTCTCCCTCCCTCCCTGTCGCTCTCGCTCTTTCCATTTCCTCGTGGCTCTTCGTCTCTCGTTTGTCTTTCTATATAGTCTCTGCCACCCGCAGTTTCCTCCTCTCATTTCTGCGTCCCTTTGCAAACTCACACATACCCACTATTATACGTATATACGTATATATATATGGGGACAGGTGATTTCGAGGACATTCTACTCTGAGGACTGTCCTCGTAGCCTTTGGTCTCCATACTCTCCATCACGTAATGCCCAATGTCCTCAAAATCACCTGTAGATAAGTGTAATCTGAACATAAAAGTTATTTCGAGGACCGTCCGGTCCTCAAAGTCATTTGGGATTGGGAAAAATCCAAAAATTGTCCACGAATTATCGAGATCGGCTGCTAGCTGATGTCACATGGATACAATGGGCTCGAAGTACCCTTTATCATGTACGCGGACATTTCGCGATATAGGAAAATCCCGATCGTCATATTGCCTCTTTGCCCCTCCCCCCCTTCAGCCCTTAGTCCCCGAAAGCGACGGAAATTCGTATAACTATAGAGATGTGCACGCCCGCGCACCATTCCTATTACACGACCAAACCGTTTTCGCGCATCCGTCGCCGCAAAAGCTCTAGGGTTTATTTCCGAATGTACCGATTCCGTCTACTCCCTCTTTCTCTCTCTACGTACTCCCCTTGCACGCGATCCCTGTCCTCCTGTGCTGCGCTTTCTCGCTGGAACGCTTTTTCACTCGTTTTTGTGGCATTGCAATTTTTTTAAAATTTTATTCTTTTTTCTTTGGTGGTTTAGATGTGCCGGGGTACAAACGCTATTCAGGGGGTTGTTTTCTTGATTGGGGTACCGTTGGATGCTCGATATTTTGGAGCCTTATACGCCCATTTGTACATCTTTTTGAGGGAGTGGTACCATCTTCGGGATGAGTAGCAATGTTTTCTTTTTTCCTTCGTTAGGGTTTTTGACGCAATTGCGCTATATTTGTTGGTCAGTGATAACATTTTTTTGAAGATATTGGGCACTTTTTGGGGCTGGAGTAAAGTAATGAATGCATTGTGGGATTGTGTCCTGTTAAATTGTGGGTAGCAATGCAACGATGCGTGTTACGGTTTATTCATTGATTTAGAGGATTGACATTGATTCTTTGGATAACTTCATTAATGCAATTAACTTGTATTAGGAGGTTAGGCCTAGTTATGAAAGTCGAGAAATCACTTTTTTTCAAAACCAATACATTTTGACAGTATATCATCTTATGAATGGTTCCGGAAAATTTCATGGTGATTGGATAAAAATTGACAGATTTAGACTGTTATGTTGCCTAGCGGCGTAACGCTCGGAGCGTCATTTGAAAATTTAAATGACTTTTTCTCGAAAGTACGATTTCGATGTCGGTTAGGAGAATATGTTGGAAGCTACTGCATCGATCGTTCTGACATTCTTAGGGCTTTTTCTAGATGTAAAAATATAGTACTTGATGGAAGAATTTTTTCCCTATGTATACTTTTGTTTTTATGAATGAAAAATGCTCGTTTTTTCGCAAAACTCGAACTGCAACCCTCGAGGGGAGAAAAGCTGTGTAAAAGTTGTATGGAAATTAAAACAAACCTAGTCGGATTTGCTTGAAATTCGGTATTCGTGCTTCTTGACACAATTAATGAAACACGTATTTCAGCGTTTTTATAAATTCAACCCTTAAGGGGAGAAAGAAGGTGGCAGTGTCTGCATGTAGAATAATAAAAGTCTGGTCAGAAGATTGACTTGAAACTTAGCATTAAAGCTCTTCAGCACAATTAATAAAACCCGTATTTTAGCGTTTTTCGAAATTCAATCCCCAAACGGAAGGGGGTGGCAATGTATGTGCGGGAAAATAAAGTAATCTGGTCAAATTTACTAGAAACTTTGTATTACTGCTTCTAGACACAATTAATGAAATTTCGGCGTTTTTGGAAATTCAATCCTTAAGGGGAAAAAGGGGTAGCAAAGTTTGTATGGTAAAAGAAATATCTGTTCACATTTAATTGAAGCTTAGTACTAATTCTCTCCAATACAATTCTCCACGTTCCTTAATGAAACAATTTAGGAGCACATATCCTTAAGGAGCATTCACCGCAAGTCTACGCGAGCAAAGTAGCGGACGGAAAATTAATAATTAAATATTAAAAAAAAAAAATTCCAGAGTATTTTTCAGACGATCCCTTTTCAAATACCTAATTTTTGTAGAAATTTATCATCACAATATTCCTAAAATAAATCGCAAAAATGAGCTGTTTTTCGTTACTACTAGGCATAACCCGTTAATACACCTGGGGTTAATTAACATTTTTCGCTGCTTAAATTAACACAGTAAAACTTGATACAACAGTTAACATCAATTGGATCCTTAGTTTCACGAACACAGTTTAAATTGGCCATTGAATTTTGACTGATTTAATTGAGCTTTATGCTCTCAATTACACTTTTCGATTTTTAGCAACGATTTAGAATAAAATTTATTTCCTGCCCCCGATGTGACTCGACGATTGTATAATGTTTTGGTAACGAGGGAGGAATGCGTTTGGTCGAAATGTTGAAAGGAGGAAATTCGAGGGTAAGTAACTCAATACGTCCGGGATCTCGCGCGAGTACGACCGCGAGGTCAGGAGGATCAGCGTGTCGAGTATAAATCGAGAGCGTCCCCCGTCCTTGAACTCGGGGATTGCTAGCGATGCGACGTGAAGCTCGGTTAAAGCTGTCTTCTCTCTCTCCCCCCTCCCCCCTCTCTCCCTCCCTCTATCTCTCTGTAACTTTCGCAGTTTGTGGTATTTAAATTTAACTCAACCGTGGCGAAAGCTCGTGCCGGTGTTGCATCCACGGGCGCGCGTACCAGAGAGTTTACGTATTATAGAAGGTAAAGAGAAAAAAACAAGAATTAAAAAAACGAGAAAGAGACCACTCTACCCTCGGTGATTTGTAAGCGAAGAACTCCCAAATGCGCTCCTCGTAACGAGATCGTGTCTATTGCCGGAGAGCTTTTTCCGCTCTCACTCTGTCTCTCTGATTGCCGAGCTTTATTATCTTCGTTCGTTCGTTCTTGTTGGGCGCACCTTTTTTCGCCAGCCTCCCTTCTTTCTTTTCCTCCAATAATACACATCGCACAAAGCCATGATCCTCCAAATTATTATTATTATTTTTTTTTTTCATCGTCCAAACAAGCGGGCGAAAGCTCCTCACCGTTGCCGAATCTTTATTCTCTTCGCGTTTGCACTCAAGTTCCGTGTACAAGTTAAATCTGTTTTCCGGTTAAATCAATTTTCCGGACGATAAGGGCGTTTGAAATTTGTTCAAGTATTTTTTTTCTCGATTGCCAGTTCTAGCCAGTTCTACAAAGTATAACACGAGCGCTTTCTGCTTCGTATTACTCGTTTATAGGACCTTTTTTTAAATCCAAACTTGTGAAAATATATCGCCAAGCAACGAAGCTCCACAATGAAGCTTCCATCGTGAACACACTACTCGATAGTGGGCGAAGCTTTTCGCTCCTTTGGAAAATTAGCCATAACATTTTTTTCGTCAAAACCCGTTCCCAAATGTGGAAAAAGATAAACGGGCGATATTCCGTTAGACGTTACTCGATCCAGCCCTTTCCCACCCTGATGTTGACAAGAGCCTGCAGAAGGAAATAGCTACGATCCTTTTGAGGATCGGTCCTACACTGACAGAGAAATTCTATTGATGTTAACTAGATGCGTCTATTTGATTTAAAAAATTCAATTAACTTGACTTTTCGTGAAATCAAATTTTTCCTATTGCATTCCATGATTGGAATTATTTATTTTAAATATATTCATTTATTCAATCAAGATCTATTTAATATCGTCTAATTACCAAATATTTCATTTATACCTAATAAATCTGTGATTCGGTTTCATCCGTTCAACAAACAATTTGAATCCACTAAATGTATAGATATAATTTTTTTAAACTTACATTAAATACAACGTTTGTAGACTCGATTTAAAAAAAATTGATTGCGTTAATAGTCGGTGTAGATTGTAACACACACATCGAAGAGGATGGAGGGGGAGAGCGGAATAAAAAATATATATATAGAGTTGGTGTAAAAATCTTTAGCATGATATTTGATAAAACTCGCTAATTACAATGATATTAACTAATTGATATAGTTTATGTGATACAACAAATCATTATATGAATTCGTTCCGTTTTTCATGCTATATCTGCGACTAAGAAGCTATGACCTTCGATCAAAATCATTATTTCAGAAGGCCAGAGAATTACGAATTATGATACGAAATCATTGTGGTAGAATTCCAAATTGATTGTTTAATTTTATTTTGCAATTATAAAATATTCTATGCACATAGTACACTTGGATTTGCAGTTTGTATTGTAAGCGAACAAGAATTTATTCGAGTTGAATTTTTATTTATTCAATACGAATATACTGAATATTTTTGAATAACATTCTAAACAATCAGTCTAAACAAAAATTCGAAAGAACTTGGTTTGTACTACTACAATCCAATTCCTTTCAACTATATTTTTTATTCGTTTCAGCTATTCCGCATGACAAGGAAAAAAACGTATTCGATTGAAATAGATCTTATTTGAATAATAATTATTTTTGTGCTTTGTATTTGTACTTTGAAGCGGATCTTGATCGGCCCTCCGTTGAAGGCATCCATCAGTGTATACCAAAAGTCTTTCTCACACTTGTCGGAATGCGAGTGTCGATGTAAACCTAATCTATACGCATACACCGTGCAGACTACACACGTATATATCACGCCGTTCGTATCACTAGACTACGGTTATTTCGAAGCCGTTGTATCGACGTGACGTGGGCTATAGACCCATCCGGAAGTTTCGAGGTCTCGAGTCTTCAAAATCTCTTTTCGCTCTATCCCTCTCGCACTCTTTCTACACAAATGCATGTGTGTGTGGACGTCTACATACCGACATATATCTCGTAGGGGGATGCTGGAGTCTTTCGTCTTTGCGGTGACAGGCGAGCCCCCGCAATGATTAATGGCTTAAGGCATTACCAGGCTATTGACAAACACGTTTCTCATCGCGAGGCTGTGTTCGCGCCCGGCGCGAGAAACGGTCGGACAATCCTCTTGCCGGGGGCGTCAGGCTCGAAGGACTATAGCTGATTCGTTCGCGGGTCCCGTTATATACGTATAGTGCCATTAAGTTCCACAGTAGCTATCAAAACGGCCACCTTCCGCCTCCCGGCTCGTCGTGAAACGCGAGCTTGATGACACGTGGAATGGGAAACGAAAAAGTCCCGTTGAAAGTGTGGATGGTCGTTTTTGCCACCCTTCGAGAGCGAAGGGCTGTTAAGGGGGTAAGAGGGGTAGGGGGTTGGAAGAGGGAGCCGTGGGAGCTTTTTCTTACGGCATGAACGATGAAAGGAAAGAAAGCTCGCTGACGTAAGAAAGACGTTCGCGGGTACGAGGAGAGAAAAGCGGGCAGGAGGTGGAGGGTGCGCTTTCGCCTCGACTTGCGGCCGGGAAGGGGTGGAGCTTCCTTAAACGCTAGCCCCTTTGGCTTCCTTGCGCGCAGCTTCTTTTCTTACGGCACTGCGGAGAAAGAGAGGGGAAGAGACAGAGAGCAGGCGGTTTAGCATCGAAAGGAAAACGGCGAACAAGACACCGGAGGACAAAGGTCCAGAGGGCGTTGGAAGGTCGCGCGGAAAAGGCCGGGAAAAAGCTCCGTTCGTTCGCCGACGGGAGGACCCCCTTCCACCTGGCACTTCTCGGTCCGGAACGCGTCTTGTCGCGGACTGGTGTTAAAGTTTGCGAGAAGAAGGGGGGGAGCTTTCAGGACTAAACGAAAGCTCCCAAGGAGGTCTGTCGAGTGTCCTTCCTTCTCGATCTCCCGGGACAGTATTTCTTTCTCTCCTACTCCCTCTTTCCTTTCTCCCTCTCTCTCTCTCCCGTCTCTTCGTCGCACACAAAAAGCTGCTTACGGGGCGAGTCTCGATTTCGCGTCCCGGGGTGACGACAAAAGGGAGAACAAGCGCGGAAGGGCGCAGGACTTCGACAGGCGCGAGATAACATTGACGAGAAGTGGCGATACCGCCTTGATTTGGGAGAAAACGAAAGCAAGGAACAGGGAGTTGAAGCGACGATAAGTTAAGAGGGAAGAAAGAAGAAGCACTTACGTGGACACTTGCCGCGGCAGCTCAGGACATTGGTGATACACCTCGATCCCTACAGCTCTCCAGCTAGGCACGATGCAACGTACATCACATTCTTCCTCGTACGTCGATCCAATGATGCCTGCTTTTCGGACCTGGAAAACGACGAAAGCACCGCTTGAAAAAAGCTCACGAAACTTGCATCCTTGCGCCATGCGACGATCTTCCGTGTCAAGTTTCTCCGACTCAGGCCAACATTCGGATGGGTGACCGTTGAACACTAGCCTGCGCGCCGACTACCGCGATCGCGCAAAACTAATATACTGAATTTACACCCGCGAACACTACCAAAACTCGGCGGAGATTCAGCGTGCTTTTTCGCAGTTTCCCTGTGCCCTCGTGCAACCGCGATAGTTGGAAAACCGAAGAAGATGGAAACGCCCCCGGGGGTGTACGAAGAAGCATTGAAGGTAGACGAATGCGTGTATATCCTTATATATGCAAGCCAATAAAATATATACACAATTTCGACAACGTTTCCACAAAGTACATATGATGATCTGCTAGTTTTGCTGCTTCCAGCGTTACGCCTGTGAAATATCCATAGAACGGTGAATAATGGCTTTCATTCGAACAAAATGGCATACAGTTGAAGCACCGGTTCGCGGTTGATCAAACAATGAATACAAAAAATAAGCTAATAATAATAACTTGGCAAAAGCTCTCTCTCTCCAAACATCGATAGTTGAACAACGCTACTCGGACGTACATGTAGATCTATATATGTTTACATATGAATATATTTAAACATATATATATATATATATATCGGCACGTGGGATATGAGCCAACGATGAATGCTGCTTTACATAGATCCCATATCCTTGATGTGTGTGTGTGTGTGTGTGTGTGTGTGTGTGCGCGCGCGCGCGTGCGCGTTTGTGTGGATGTGGGTGTGTATACTATTATACCGGTGACTCTCTCACCGGTGTCTCATACTCACTCACACCTATATACATAGATAAACAGATCGATTTGTGGGGGTGTGTGTGTACTACTAAAGCTGAATCATCGTGGCATTCCACTGATATGGAAGCCTCGACTGCGTTCGATATGGGTGCTTTAAACCAGAGAAATGCAAAAAGCGAACCCGGACGTCAGGATATAAGGCACACACACACGCACATACACCCATATATATACAAGACACCTGCACGACGAGCAGATCGATTTCGAGAGGCCGACTATCGCCTCCTCTTGTCGATCCGCATTCACTCTGTTCGCGATCCTCTCTTCGCATACAAACACACACACACCTACGTGCATGTATATATCATCCATGGTGGTGCTTCATTCCTTCTGAGCTTATTGCAATCTTTTTCCAGCTGTCTTTCTCCGTTGCTCTGTCCCTTCTGTACCCTTCGCTCACCCTCTCTTCCATCCTCTGGCTCCTTTTCTCTGTTCCCGAAATCGCGAACACCTTTCACACACACCCACACATACGCACGTATACGTTGGATTGTAGGTAGGAAATATTCGCGTCGACGAGGGCATATACGGCGGGCAATACCTCACGGCGATCGGTACGATGTGGGATCTTCCACGATGAAAAAAAGAAGGGGATGATAGGGGGTTAGTTATCCGTCGGTGCGCGGCGGAACAGACATCGCGCATCGTTTTCTCTCCTCGGATGGTATGTACATATGTATGGCATATTGAAAAATTCGACGAGTACCCTGGAACGGTTCGTTGGTTCGGACCAACGATGTTTTTGCTATGTACGAAAAGAGGGAGGAAAAGAAACGTCTTTTTTTGTTGCTATCCACTTTGGCATTTGATTGGATTACGGTGTGCTCGTGTATATAGCGTACGTTTTATATGCACGTACGTCTATACAGTCGGTGGCTCTGTACAAGGTCCATAGATTCGTCCTTTCGTATAATGGCATCGCCTGGCCGCACGATTTGTGTGCGCCTTTCCCTTTACACCTTTTCGCCCAACCGTACCAACCTACCTCACATTCTTTTTTACGATACGAACGCGATATGATAAGCTTTTTATCTCGCTCGCGTTATACGCTCCGAGCTACGTATGCATGCACGTCATTCGGGCTTATTTTTTTTTCTTCTTTTTTTCTTTCTTTCTTATATAGTTATGGCGACGCTCGAGGATCACGCGGGGAGCGCGAATTCACGAGGTGACGTCCGGGTTGTAGCGCGTTTTTTGCGGGTAATTATTTTTTTGAATGGGGACTCCGTGTGAATTGGGAGAGGGCTGCATAGTTATTATTATGCAGATCTCGCTTTGAGATTGTTGTTTATTTGGCGCAGGAAGAGCGGCGAGAGGGCTGCGACAATTGCGTTAATTTAATTTCAGGAACATCGAGACTTACAGTGAGACAGACTTGATGAATATTTTGTAACGCACCTGAGAATTATACATACATTTTTGAATGGTTTCTTTTTTATCCGGAACGAAGTTATCGGCAAAATATTATTTTCTGGGTTTTACGCAATGTAGATGTATTAGGATTTTTTTTACAATTGGCGGATCTTTTTATAAATAAGCAATTAACGTTTGATTAGTTTTTAACTTATTGTACAGCCACATGTAGATCTTTTGCTATATATTTATCGAAACAACGTAATTTATTGTAGCTGCTAGAAATGCATCAAATTTGTGTGCGAATTACTACTGAAGACGGATAAATAATAATACAGTAGCAATTATTATATTATTATTACAAGTTGTGTAATTTTTACAAAATATAATCTTGGTATAATTTTCATATAATTCCATATTCAAAATTAACGGCAATTGAATTTGTCCAATTCTTTAAATAAATTTCTTTAAAGCTAAATTGCCACTGCAATTACACCGTACGAATGCAACGAAAATTCTTTTCAATTTCTTATTTCCATTGTCATCCAAAATCATATAGCGCAAATTTTTTGTAGATCGCTAGATAAGAATCCTAAAAAAATGTATGCTTGATTTTCGTAGGTGAAATCTGCCCACGGAAATTTAAGAAATGAAAAGAAAATCATTCTCCTTGCATTCCAGCGTCACCCACTGCAAGCTCCAAATTCCAAAAATAATAAATTACTAAAAAAATACAACTTCCAGCTACCGAAAGCATTAAATCAAATAAGTTAGACATATTAATTAAAAAAAAATATTTCATACTTTAAATCCCAAAAATAGTATTTTAAGCAACTTTCCCCAAGAACGTCGAGCTTACGACAGTGCGAGATAGAAGACATGAAAAAGCGAGAAAAAAGGCATCATCGGTCGCGAGAGCCGTAGTTTCTCGGTCCGTGTATGTGGTACAGTCAAGGGTGTGTTCCTTGTTGGAGGAAGGTCTTGCCGTTGTCGGATTGGGGCTAGAGAGGGGGGGGGGCAAGAGAGAGAGAGAGAGAGAGCGCACAGAGAGCGAGGACGAAAAAGCTCGCGCGTGCACACAGAGGAAAGCTGAAAGCTCTCCGGAGGTTGCTGAGGTCGCTCGAAGGTGCACAGGGGAAGAAGGAGAGAGATGTAGATATAGGTACGACGTATACATACAGATGGAGGAAAACGGGAGCGCGTTACAGCCACGAGACGACGCGACGGGACGAGGTACAGTGAGGAGGAAGAAAGGGCGGTCGAAACGAGGAGAAAGGTAGAGGAAAAACAGAAAGAGAAAAGAGAGAAAGAGAGAGAGAAACGCAGGCAGCAAGAGCAGAGAGGCTCTCCCAGAAGGAGTGGAGAGGATGTGGCTCAACTCGTTCGACCCATTCATATCCCCCGATGAAAAGGCCACCCCGCCGTCGAACAGACATTCGTGAAAAGAGAAGGGAAATTATTATGATTATTATTATTAACGTTTCTATAGGAATGATTTTCCCTTTTCCTCCTCTGTCTTCAACTTTCGATATAGATAAAGAGCCACCCGATGTACCTCGCACACTCTTCGCCTACCGGAATTCCATAGGACCCACGGCCACCTATATATATATGCACAGGGTGTCCTGCTGTGAATGGATAATCCTGCAACTGTCGATAGGTCAGGTCATGTCCTACTATATGCTGCAATTCCAGTCTAGTCAAAGTTTCGCGGTTTTCGAGATTTTTGGCTCTATGGTATTTTTTGGAAAAAATCATCTGCTTTTGACTGTTCGCTTGCCATTTCTACAAATGATATGCGTGGTACATTTTCTTTACACCGCAGGCTATCAAAGTCAGATGTTCGAATTGGTTTGTATGAAAATCCTGCACAAGATCTTTTCTTCGTAAAGTTTCCTTAACATTTGCGGTTAAAAATAAGACTTTTCCAGATAAAACAAATAACAAAGAGTATTAAAAAAAAAACCGGGTCGAAAAAAGTTATCATTTGTGCAAATGGCATGATCCATCCATGGCACCCAATGGCATGAATCCAATGGATTATCCATTCGTAACAGGACACCCTGTATATATATCCCCATATTATACAAATGTCTCAAAGCTTGCCTTCCTTAAGAATTAAGTAATTGGAATGTATTTTTGCCCCCCTTTGTGAAACAATTCGTTTGGGCTGATTGTGAGTGCAGACCGAATGGAGACACAAAGTTGTCATCAGTTGGATGTGCTTGCGACACACCGAGGAAGGTGCACCTTGGTAGAAATGGTTCATAGCAGTAATAAGAGTAGAAACCAACTGTAGTTAGTCTGGGCCAGCACTTGAATGGGTGACCGTTCAGACGCACTTTGCCCTCGTGTAAATGCGATACAGTGCCGCATCGGAAAAAGAGTCATCGCGGGCGTCTGGGACGTCCAGAACTAGAAATAGCTGAGTGACGTGGGGTGAGCCCGAAAGGGGTGGGGATCGCAAGATCGTCTGAGACCATACGAAAGGATATTAGAAATTCATTGATGAATCAAGGATCGTTTATTTTTTACCTCAAACCAGGCTGCCGATTATTAATTCGCCCGCGATTCGAGGAGCTGGGCAAAGTATAATTTGTTGGCTTATTGAGAAAAGTTCCGATGGAGGACGATGAGGCTGGGACCAATGGTGAGCGATTGAAGCAAGAAGTGGAGAGAAAGAACGGGATGAGAGAGAAAGAGCTTTTATCGTGACGTAATATGCGCTAGGACGAGAAAAGAAGGAGAGAAAAGCGCGTTGGGAAATATGAGTTGCTGTGGAAGCTGTGGAGCCTTGCCATGGTATTCCGGTCACGGTTTGATGGGACAACCACAGTGGCAATGCTGAGCAGCTCCCAATGGAATGGGGATCTACCTTACAGCAACTGAGCGCGATGAGTATGAACATGAGTATACTGGAGCAAGAGAAGGAGAGGAAGAGAGAGAGGGAGAGAGAGAGAGAGAGAGGGAGAGAGAGAGAGAGAGAGAGAGAGAGAGAGAGATGCAAAGACATTGAGGCCGAGAAAGACAGACGAC
The DNA here is from genome assembly GCA_951751655.1 of Ophion costatus. Taxonomy (NCBI): domain Eukaryota; kingdom Metazoa; phylum Arthropoda; class Insecta; order Hymenoptera; family Ichneumonidae; genus Ophion; species Ophion costatus. The sequence goes on along the minus strand of OX632366.1, from coordinate 20,423,599 downwards.
AAACGCAGAAGAGGGGAAAGACGTTGGTCCAAGGGGATGAGAACGAGCGTCCGGGGTTGCTTTTCCTTACCGGTACAAGGCAAAGACGCGACGACGATCTCGTTATGCCCGGGGATGAGGTATCTCATCTCCTATGTCCGGTCGCGAGAGCGCTATCATGTCACAAAAATAATCAACCAGCCGAGCACGAGAGAAAGAAAGAGGAAGAGAGAGCGAGAGAGTAGGAGGGCGAAAGAGCGATCCTCTCTCTCTCTCCCTCCCTCTCTCTCTCTCTCTTTCTTTCTCCCTCTCATCATCCCCCGTGGTACTTTGATCTCGGCCATTTGTTTCCTCGTCGCACGGGGGCTCTCTTGCTCACGCGCGAACGAAGCAATGCGCCATCAGAGGACGTTGGGGGGGAGGGGGGGGGGGATTTCGCCCGAGTTTGCGATCGTCTTCGTTGTGTCTGTATAGCTTTTTTTCCCCTTGCTCTGGCCACCCCCTTCGTGTTTTCCGCCAACCCTCATCGCGGCGTCTTCTTCGGCCAGCTTTTTCGTTCTTTTTGCTTTTTTTTTATCGATGGGCAAGATATGGGTAGGGAAAGCTGCGAGAGCGTCTGCGGGATCGGCGAATTGCAACCTTCGTCCCTATACATACATCTACACACACATATATATCCTCATGAGAGCAAAGTCCTTCCGACGTCTCAACTTCTCGGTTTTTACGAAATAAAAAGTTAATGAGAAAGGGGATGCTGTTTAGCGCTGCGGTTTTCTCTATCTTGTTTCACATTTTTTTCTTCCCCTTTTCCACGTGCAGACGTGTATATAGAATGCGCCGTCGATCGTTCTCAAAGGATGTTCGATGGCGGTAAGAAACGTCGGGAGCTCTTATTGGCTCATGGTAAATTGGTTGCTCTCCCACACAAAAACATCTGTATCCATAATAATGTTTCATACATACATAGGGTGTCTCGAAATGACCTGAAATTTTATTTTATTGATAATACGTATTATTTATTTGATAAGAACGGATATTTTTAGTTTAATGTAAGGTATAAATATGGAGGTCACGTGTGGAACACAATATCCGATACGACTGAATATGTCTTCTGAGCCCATGCCGTTTATGCGATTTATCGGATATTGTGCACCACACATAACCTCCATGTTTGTATCTGATACTAAAACAAAAATACTTGTGCTTTTCAAATAAATAATATGTTTTATTAATAAATAAAAACGTACGGTCATGTTGAGATACCCTGAACATTCACGGAGAAAGGATATTTCGAACTCGTTATATCTGTGCAATGTCGGCCGTCAGTACATCTGGCTAGTTCGAAGACGATCCTGGAAGGGTTTGCAAAAGGATCGTTGATTATCTGGACTAGACGGTTCTACAAGTGACCTTTGTCGAAATTGGCTTATATTCGAGGAGCAGGCGAACAAAACTGGACTTGTTCACACTACGTCAATTTTTTAAAAATTTTCTCACTTAGGGACAATACAATCAATGCAAATCACATTGCAAGGGTGCATTGAAAGTGGTGGCCATCACTTTGAGCACCTTTTATAGGAGTAAGTCTTTGCACTTCGACTTGTAAGTTGGCGAATGAACTTTCTTTAGTTCCTTGATGAGATTCTAACAAAAATGGTGATGCTATTTTTTTTAATAGAGGTAAGCTTGAAATCTCCGAAGCGTCCTCACCGAGGTGAATCTCGTAGCCACCACTCGATGACCTCTTTCGGACTATGCAATTTTTTAGAGAAAAGTTTACTCCTAAGCCTGATAGGTTAAAAAATATGCCTACTGCTAATAGTTGTTGCATATGCGGTTGAATTATGTTTCGCAATACGGATAGGGTGCAAACACACATAAATATATATATATATGTGTATATATATATATATATGTATATGAGGGTGGTTCAACAAAAAAAAAAATTCTCGCGGTCCTCAACGGAAAATGTTACTACGTTGTGAAAAAGTAATTCATACAAAATTTGAGAGGTCTACACATTTTTTTAGGTAGTGCTCAAACGACTTAATTTTTTTTTTTTAGACTTTTCGTCAATTATTTTTCTTCATTTGTTTTCTTACTCCGAAACAACATATTGCTCTAAAAAAAACACGCATATTTGTTAGACGTTCAGTGATGTAAACACCGTGTTCTTGTCCATTAAGTGGTTGATATAATTTTCACCACCGAATTACATATATTGATTCTTAATCTGCAAATACAAATTGTTTATGGTAAAAAAAATATTTAGATAAGAATTGTGTATTGTTACAGAAACAATTAAATCAAGACCTACATTGGATCACGCGCTAGCATATTCTGCATCGAGATTAAAAAAAATTAATACTCCGATAATCATGAAAAAAAACACGAAAAAGCCGTTTGACCACTAACTAAAAAATTGTTTAGAACCCTCAAATATTGCAAAACTTTATTTTTCTCAACATACTGCAATTTTCCATTGAGAAGAAAATCGGGTTTCTTAACCACCTTAATATATATGTATATATACCAATCATGTATTGAGTATAGTAAAACTTTTAGGGTTCAACCAAACCCAAACATATCCAGACAAACTCATACACACACATTTACACTTGTGTTCGTTTGGGTTATCGAACAAATCCAAAAAACACAAAAAACGCAACAAACCCAAAGAAACTCACATCCACACACACTCACACTTACACCAGGGATGGTAAAGACTTGATCTTCTCGTGGTACATCCTGGATAGCACTAAAATAGTATAAAATCGTGTTCTACCCTACAAATCATTCACGATATCAAAAAAATGTTCCTGTAAAAGTTGTTCGTTTTAGCTTGACAATTATTTTGGTGAAAAGTCATGTTTCCATTTTTTTAATAGGTCAGGCATCCTGACGTCGCTAGTTCGAGTTTTGGAATGAAAAAGCTATTTTTTTGATCGACCTTTGCACCCTAAAAGTTTCACTATACTCAGTACTTGATCGGTGCAGTATTTGTCGAGGAAAATCAGGTGTAAAATTATAATGAGACACCTGGTATATACAGGGTGTCCTGTTATGAATAGATGATCCTGCAACTGTCGATAGGTCAGCTGTCCCACCTACTATATGCTGGAATTCCAGTTTAGTAAAAGTCCCAAAGATTTCGAGATAAAAATCATTTGCTTTTGGTTTTTCGCATGCCATTTCTACAAATGATAACTTTTTTGACCCTGTATTTAAAAAAATACTCTTGCATATTCGTTTTATCTAGATAAGTCTTCTTTTTAACCTCAAACGTTAAGGCAACTTTACGACAAAAAGATCGTGTGCAGAATTTTTATAGAAACCATTTCGAACATCCGACTTTGATAGCCTACAGTGTAAAAAAATGTACTACTGTAAAAATGACAAAACCAAGAGAGGGTGATTTTTTTCAAAAAATAACATAAAGCCAAAAATCTCGAAAACCGTGGAACTTTTACTAGACTGAAATTTCAGCATCTAGTAGGACATGATCTGACCTATCGACAGTTGCAGGGTTATCCATTCATAACGGGACATCCTGTATATACTCAGAGTGAGCAGATACATAACCGTGTTATGTTTTCGTTGATCCCCTAAGGCTAGAAAGACGTATATACAGGAGCACAGCCACACGATTGCAAAAGGGGTCGCGATATGTTTCGCGTAAAGAATTGCAGCGTCGATACTCGTACGTATACACACTGTACACATTCCGGATGTCTTACACGCATACACACTGCGTATGCGTGTACACGTTTTTATTATTTTTTATTCAAAACCAATCGCTTTCGCATTCGACACGGGGAAAGGGGCGAACGGCTGACGGTCGTTCAAGCACCAAACGCACATTCTCCCTTAAGGGGTTAGGCCACAGTAACGGGTATAAAATCATGTCCGAATTCAACAACGTTTTTTTCGTATGAAAAAGTGATTCACTCATAAAATTAATTACACATCTATTTAGTATGAGTATCAAGCTGTTAGAAAATATATTTATATTTTTTTCGACGTACAAAATGGCCGACTACTAACATTTTCTTTTGTTATTTTTTTCCAATTGGCTTGACAAATAACTTCAACAATTTTCACTCGATCTACTTCAAATTTAAAAGCTATGTTCCTAATTGCATTTCGCAGAGAAGTACGTACGGAATTTTTGATTAATCGAAAACTTTTCATTTTATCCGCAGTTTTATACGAAATTGTTCACTGAAAATTCATTTCTTTTATTCAAATACCTACAACTTTTGAATAAAACAATATTTTTTAAATTCCGTACGTACTTCTATAGGTATTCTAATGCAGATTGACGAGAATTTCTGTCTTTTGTTGTAGGTAAAAAATTGTGGATGCTAAATGACACGACGCGGAGCGCCTAAAAAAAGATAACGAAAGAAAATATTAGTCGTCGGCCATTGTGTACATCGAAAAAAATCTAACAGTTTGATATTCGTACTAAATATATGTGTAATTAATTTTATGAGTGAATCACTTTTTTATACGAAAAAAAAAATTGTTAAATTCGCACATGATTTCATACCCGTTGCTGTAGTCTAACCCCTTAATAGATCGCACCCAACGCTCGCTACACACGGTGTGTGTAATGCGCATGGGAGAGGGCGATCGCCGCATCGCATATATATCATTTCTGCCCTAGAAACATGCGGAAATGGATATGTAACGTCAATGGAACATGCCGAAGAGCACAAACTCCCACCGGGTAGCGACCGATCGCGTAATACGCTTCTTTGCACATGAGTCATATATGCACGCTGTACGTGTATGCGCAATGTACGAACGAATTAAAAAAAACTCATGAGACCTCATCGAAGATTATTCGAAACTGCCAATATGGTGATACTCCAAATCTTAATTTGGATTTAGACTAATATGTTTGAATTTAATTAAGCCAATATGTTGATATTCCATTATGTTTTCATATTCCATTATTGATATTCCATTCCAATTGTGGATATTCCATCATTCCCGTTATGTTGTAATTTTATTTAATGTAATTTGGGCAATATGCCGATATTCCATAACTTAAGGAGTTATGCCTTTCGTCTCCAAAGGATCATCAACCGCGTTAATCTCTTGATCAGCCCATGAGCATTAGGATGAGAATACAATCATACGAAATTGATAGAAATTGGCAGAAAATATTTTGAGTAATGGAATAGACCACTGTTTATTACCCGAGGCTGCAATAAGGAAAAGTGTAGCCTAACAGCACAGAGCAAGGGTCGTGAAGCTGTCGTTTTATCTTGTCATTACATTTTGCCTCCATCTCGTCCTTAGCATTCCCAGTACGCAATAGATGGACGACACGATAAATTCATCATACGATGATGAACTCGATAAACGAGCAGGGGCAACAAGTTGAGTCTCGTTGGCCATGAAGTATTCAGGCAGGAATCAATCCTGTTGGGATATCCTGTTTAGGATGGATCCAGATGGTTTTCGTCAGATCCTCCCTCTCCCAAAGCATATGTACGTACATACACACAAACAAATGTGGAGACAGTGATATATATATATGTATATATATATATATATATATATATATATATATATATATATATATATATAATCTTCTCATCCCTGTACATTTCGTATACGTACATCATTGGGAGTGAACTCAGCCAACACTTTCCCATGTAGATCCTTACGTATCCTATGGGTGTTTCAAATCTCGGATCTGTGACGATTTCGTAGTTTTCGGGCGGTGCATGTTTCATGCGTATGGTATAGTACTGGATAGCCCAAGCATATATATATATATATATATATATATATATATATATATATATATATATATATATATATATATATATATGAGGTATTCCACGTGAATTCGGTGGACTTTTTCCCTGACCCCCGCCACTTCGGTTAATTTAAAAAAATCTAATTCCATTGACTCTAAAACACACTCTGAGTTTTTAAACATTTTTCGAAACAACCCTTAGTCAAAAAATTTTGTTTTTTCCGGATAAAAACACCCCAATTTAAAAAGCTGAAAAAAACGCAAAAATGCGCGATTATATGTAAACATTTTCAAGCTATTACCCGCAGTGGAAGTACGATTTTTTCTCCGCTGAAGACGACTTTAATTGAAATTGATACCAGAACTTTTTGACTGCTAACGAAAAAATCATACTTCCACTGCGGATGATAGCTTGAACATTTTTACATATAATCACGCATTTTTGGGAATTTTTTCAAAAACAAATTTTTTTGACTAAGGGTTGTTTCGAAAAATGCACAAAAAATTCAGGGTGCCTTTTTGAGTCAATGAGATCAGATTTAAAAACAAATCGAATTGGCGGGGGTCAGGGAAAAAGTCCACTGGATTCACGTGGAATACCTCATATATATATATATATATATATATATATATATATATATATATATATATATACGTGTACATGAGCGTGAAAGGGGTTGCTGCGGAAAGGATAGCGGAAGGGTATCGGTTTAGGATATGAAGGAGCACACGCGCATCAAGTCCCCGCGACGCTTAACCCTCGGAGATGGAATACCCCGGGTATATAAAGCAGTTATGTTTGTCCTTTGAGTTCATCGTATACATGTAAGTCCTGCCACGCGATCTATCCTCAAATATGCACGAACGACCTGAAGATTCGTCCTTTGGGACCAGCAGAGCTATGCGTGTTTGAGACGAGCAATGGAAAAGGTGAGGAGCAATGGGATCATACAACGGGCTACATAATCTGCGCGGGCGTAAGGGAGGAATGGGATGGTAGGACGCTATGTCCCGTCTATTGGTCCGGGATGATGAGTGTCTCATGACGAACTTGCGGTTGTCGTTCCCCACTGGATACGCGATGAGCCAAAGCATATCGTAGTTCAACCGTTGACGATCATAGAGGTATATATACGTATACGTCGGTATGTGCGGTGGGAAAGGACATTTTGAATTTATCATGTACGTACAATAGGGGTCACACGTCCGGCTATTTTGAGGACGATCCGCAAGGTCGGATGACGTCGAAATGCGCTTAGCCTGCACACGCATAACAGATTGGAACTTTTGGGAATTGGGAGATTGGAAAAATCGCGAAATCGATCGTCCGGCTTTGAAAATTTGCCAAACATCGTAAACTAATCGGGGCTGAATGAATCAAACGGCATTTCAAAGAGCTGGCGAAGACAATGAGCACAGAGTGGAGTTGCAAAGCGAAAGAGAAAAAAACATTATTGACGACTCACAAGGAATATCCCGCAGGTGCCACACCCTTCGATTTTGTTGAAATTTGGATATGTTTTTAAGCACCGAAAAGTAAGCGATACGTATTTTTTTTATCGGCGGAAAAACGGTTTTAAGGGGTGAAACCACCCTTCGAAAAAAGGAATTTCTAGGGTGGTTCACTCCTTAATTTTTTTTGCAATGTCACTATAGTGGATTTTTCATTGCTTCGGATTAGGAGAATTTTCATTTTTGTTTCATTAAAATCGGTGGACTCCTTTCGTGTGAAACTGCTATATTACCTCTAGAGATGCCTTTTTTCGAGGGGTGGTTTCACCCCTTAGAACCGTTTCTCCGCCGATAAAAAAAAATACGTATCGCTTAGTTTTCAGTGCTTTATAACATATCCAAATTTCAACAAAATCGAAGGGTGTCATCTGAGGGATGTTCCTTGTCAGTCAAACCAATGATGTTTGACCGCGATGCAAAAGAAACTCGAATTACAATTTCTTTAAGTCTCTATCGACGTATCTTAAATTCCTGTACACGAGTTCACCACTCATTTCATCTAAAATCCTTAATTTCTTAAAAAAAAAAAATTGTCGAATACGTATGAAAACACGTTCATCGCGTTTAGCCGCCGTAGTTGTCTGCTATCGCCAAAACCTCCGTGATATTTGCAATCGGTGGAGAATTTCCCATTCGATGGGCCCTTAAGATGCTGTAAATGTCGAAAAAAAAGAATGTCGACCCTTTTGGCTACTTTTCCGGAATCGCGCCAATCGCGAAAATTCAAAAAGCCGTAGCGGCGGTTCTGTTTGACTTTCGGTAACTTATGGGCGGGTTTCTGCAAACGATTTAGATCAACCTAGAGAATGCCGATTTTTCGAGATTGCTCGTAAAGTCCATTTGAAAAATAAACGAAAAAGAGTGTGTATGAAAAAATTCGCAAAAATCGATGGTCCGTTATTGAATTTCCGGCCAAAATCGAAAAGTAATCGGAGCTCAATTAATCAAACGGCATTCCAAATAGGATACGATTGCAAAACGAATGAGTGAAGAGCGAAGTTTCAAATCGTAACAGAAAATAGATGAGCGATGATTGCGTGAAGTCACTTATTTTTTACCCTGCCGCAAAAAAAATTAAGATTTTCAATTTCTTTTCTTCTAAGTCTCTATCGCTCTATTTTCACTCCCTGAATAAGAATCCACCATTTATTTCTCCCCCAACCCTTAACGGCTATTGAAAATTCTCGAATGTGTATGGAAACACGTTTTTCGGGGTGATGAGACTCGTGGCAAGTTAATTGTCCGACTTACCATATTAAGCGATCGACCCTATATATAATATATGCATACGGAATGCAAATCCAACGAGTCCAGTCGGTTTTTTCACGCGTTCACGAGGGCTTGCGCTGCGTGCAATCACCGATCGATACAGGCACGCAGAACGTCTTTAAATTTTATATCTTCGTATGCATACAAGAATTGTATATATATATATATATATATATATATATATATATATAAATAAATAAATAAATAAATAAATAAATATATATATATATGCACATACATGTATATACATACCGGGTGTCCTGTTATGAAGGTATAATACTGCAACCATCGACAGGTCAGATGATGCCCTACTATATCGCGGAATTTCGGTTTAGCAAAAGTCCCACGGTTTTTCGAGATGAAAGTCATCTGCTTTTGGTTTTTCGCATGCCATTTCTACAAACGACAACTTTTTGACCCGGTATTTGAAAAATTCCTCTTGCTTATTTGTTTTATCTAAAAAAATCTCCCTTTTAACCTTAAATGTTAAGGAAACTTTACGAAACAAGATCTTATGCAGAATTTTCATACAAACCAATTCGAACATCTGACTTTGATAGCCTGCGGTATAAAAAAAATTTACTACGCATATCGTGAGAATAACTTTAAAAAGTTGCTTAGTTATTGTCGATTCATAACATTTCTCGAAATGGCATGCAAAAAACCAAAAGAAGATGTTTTTTTTTAAAAAAAAAAAACAAATCCCCAAATCTTGAAAACCGTGGGACTTTTACTAAACTGAAATTCCAGCATATAGTGGGACATGATCTGACCTATCGTCAGTTGCAGGATTATCCATTCATAACAGGACACCCTGTATATATATATATATATATATATATATATATATATATATATATATATATATCTGCATCGTTTGATAAGCAATGTTTTGCGATCGTGGATTGACGACGATGGCTGAGATCTATAATTTCCGGACTTTCTAATGCCTCTGAAGAGACAAGCTTGCTATAGGCTGTTTGCTTTCGTGCTGATGGCTCCCGTGCTGTCTGTATGTGGACGCGTTCCTGTATCATTACTCGAGGCGTACATATACTCAGGCATATCGGCACACATGGTACGTGCGAATACACACAGATACACCGTGGAGAGTCATTTAGAATCGCGCTGGGCGCGTAATCCCATAAACCGTTGATTAACCCATTAAGTCGATCGGCATCAGGAAGTCGAGAGGGAGACAAGTACACTGAGTGAAAGAGAGAGGGAGGGGGAAAAAATAAAGAGGAGCGCGTCTTAACGAAGTGTTTTGCGTTATTTGCCTGGGCAATCACCTGCGCCCCGCTCCCGCAATCCCCGTTGTTCCTCCGGGAGCTCATCGTCGTAAACCACTTATATTCATGGCGAAGAATGAAAAAAAACCAAAAATTATAAAAAAAACATTAAGTACGCACATATCCGCACCTCTGTACGCAAGGCCGCCCTCATTAGAGCATTGAAAAGCGAGGATGCATAATAAAAATACCTTCGATCGATCGTAAAACGAGTATTTACGATTTCGTACGACGTTTTAATCATTCTAGATTTTATGTTACGTGTACGTGTGTACACTACATAGATACAACATGTGCAATGTACGTTCGATATATATATATGTAAATGTATGAGAAAAGTAAAATTTTAAGTTTAAGGATGGACATCACCTCTCAAAGAAGGCGACTCACCCCTTAATTTTTTTCAATACTTCTGTCGTGGACTTTGCATCACTTTGCATCACTAAACAAGTACACACGACTTTCACGATTCGTCAATAATTCTAGTTTTTCAAACAAATCGATGCTGATTTCGTAACGAAAAAAAAGTTGTCAAAAAATGATGCCATTTTGCGAAAACATATTTTTTCATTATCGTGTGTCTTTTAATTTAATTGTCTCTAGCAAAACTAATGTGGAATGGAGAAATTATTTTGAGTTCGACTCAAGTATCTACATCAACGTCTAAAAACGATTTGCCTTCTGCTCACTCGTTGATACGCTGGCCGCTGCACGGCTAAGCGGTCACCGCTCCGAGTATCGGTCATGCACAATACTGCGTAACTCGAAGTATCGCCGGAGCCGAACTCCGACGGCTTATCCACCAATGCGGCTAATTTGGCTCTGACAATGAGTACCCTACTGTAATGGCAGTTTGTTAGTGGATAGAGAATAGAAGGAAAGCGAGTGGTATATGAATGTAAGTGAGTGGCGTACCATGTATATACATGTAAATATATTTAGGGTGAGTACATGTATGACAGGATGAAGAGAGGGAAATGTTCAGCATCAAGTGTACACAATGGGAAAAGAGATCGAATGAGAAGAAGGCAGGCCCATACGATGTGTGTCGTCGTGGCTAATGAGTCGCGGGATGATTGATTCGGTGCTCTATATACGCAGTGAACCAAAATTATCCACGAGCTTAATTCGCCTTTCTGTTCCTCTTCCAGATGTCCTAATAGTCAACATTCCTTAGATACAACGGGATACAAATGTCCATATAATCTCTTCTACATTTCTAAGACTTCAACACTTGGAGCCTTCCCGTTCGGCCGTCATATCGCGCTTTTGTGTGTCCAGAAGTTGAGTCCAACGAATCACCATGTCTCTTACTCTCCCCCTCTCGTTTTTTCCTCTCTCCGACTCTCTCATGGCCGTTCTGTCCTCATCAGTGTAATATTAACGATCGTCGCACCAGGAATGCTGGGACGTTAGATAATCCGCGGCAGTGTTACACGCATTGGTGTCGAAGAAGCGCAAGTCACTTAGCAGCATCGCAGGGTCGTCGAGCAGCTTCTAGGCTTAGTCATCGAAATCTTTGTCCGGGCTTTTATCTCGTGTTCCGTATGGAACCCTCTTCAGTGAGCACACGCTTATGAAGAATCAGTGCAGGCCCCGGTGTATCCGGGCTGCGAGGGGATGAGACCAGACGTGGGTGGCAGCGTCGAATGCCATGGACCAAGATCTTTGCCTGTCGTCTCATCACGAGCAACACGCTTTCCGTTGGCTATCAGCCGTCTTGAAGACTGGCCTCCAGTTTCATCTCAAGTGGATGGTGCATTTTGGGCACAGAACGGTTCTGGAAGCTACCTACGCATCAATATGCTGCCATTTGTCCAAACATCATTTTGGTGACATTGGGGTTTGGTGATTTTGGTGATATTGGGGTTTGGTAATTTTGGTGATATTGGGGTTTGGTGACATTGGGGAAAGACCATGCAAATGGTCTTGAGTTTGGAAATGATTGGTTGCCATGACTGCCGTCCTCGAAGTTGAATGGCTTGGTAACCACCGTCAACGTTTTTCCCCACGTGTGTGTAGGTGTGTGTTTCGCATGGGGATGGTAGGAGTTCAACAGCCACGTTATCATTGTCCGCGACGTCATTGGGAGATGGATCACGTGTTTCTGCTGCAATATTTCTCGTAACGTCCTACCAATGAAGGTCTTTTGGTCTTTTGGTGCCACAGGAATGACGGAGTGGCCTCTGTGCCATGTCCAAGCGTTTCTTCCTGCTCGCTCTTGCGTCTTCCCGCAATAATGCGCACGCGTTGTTGTGGTACAGTTTTAGTTCCATCACCGCAAGCAAGTAACGTCGCGCGACTGCTTCTTTTACGTCTGGAATATCGGGTGAGATCACGAGCTTTTCTTCAGGATCCCTGCCTTATAGCGCCCTTTTGCACAATGTGGACGTCGTGTTGGTTGAGCATGGTTTTGGAGTGGTGGGCTCGGTCAATGGGAGGGAGCCAGCGTCGACTAGAGGATCGCGGAAACGAGAGAGGATTTGTATGCAGGAGCACAGCAGAGGGAGGAAGAGAGAGAGCGAGAGAAAGGAGAATGAGAGAGCGAGGAAGAGGAAGACATCACTTTGGTGTTCGCTGTCAACGCAGATACTAACTCCGGAACGCGAAAGCCGAGCACGGCGGAGCGAGTTTTCGTAAACGAAATGAAAATTCGATTAGTGACTTTGCGCAAGTTCGATTCCGAGCTTTTGGCATCGCTCGTTCGAATATCACCGTCAGCGCTCTTCCTGCAGTGGTCGGAAGATAGAGATACACGGGAAAACAGAGATGGAGATAGCGGGAAAGATAGAGGTTTGTCCCCACTTAGTCGCGTTAACGCGAACTCGATTGCCGGACGATCCATCCATCTGGTCCCCGTCCATCGTCATCTCGACGTATATGCAGACATACCAATATATTCATGGGCTACCCTCTCTCTCTCTCTCTCTCTCTCTCTCTTTCTCTCTTGGTCTCTCGGCCACCCCCAATGCATTAGCCGAGGGTGAGCGCACGCTGCCAGCCCTGTATATACAGAGGGGTCGTTCCGACTGCGCGCACTCCAGCCGCCAACACACCAAGGATATTCTATCGCGTTCATTTGTGGCGAAAGGCGAAAAGGCCACGTGTGCACTCTCTCACTCGTAAGACTACAACGAGACGTGTACAAATGTACGGTACAACGTTGTTCTCTCCGGGAATCATGTGAAAATAGATGAGAAAGGAGGGGGAAGACCTCCCCCCTTGCGATGAATGAAACGCGCGAGATCCACCGAGCGTGACGAAAGAGAGCAATCAAAGGGAATAATTCAAGAGGCGCGGCGCTCCTCATTGTTCCAGGACATCCAGCTATGGGGTGACGTTTCGACCTCCACATTCAAACACATTCGCATATGGAGCGGAGAATGGAACAACGGAGAATACCTCCGGACACGTTCCCCAGGGGAGCAAATCCACCGACGGGAATGGAGAAAAAATAAAACAGAAAGCATGAAAACAACATTGGGAGCAGGTCCGGACGACACCCCATAAAACACGCGCATACGGAACTCCTGCCATAACGTTGCGCGATCACCGCACCGCGACGTTATTTGACCTGAGAACGTCGAAGAAAAAGAAGACCCTCAACGCGAAACAGAGGAACTCCTGAATAAGTCAGCGACTTATCGACCGTTGCCACAAAACGATTGATCAAATATTCATCCAACCCCTAACGCGCTGCGTACTCCTGCGTTCGTGCAAGCCTTCCGAGAGGTCAGGGAAGAGGGGAAAAGAGAGGGAGATGGAGAGTAATGATCTGGTATTTGTAGTCTGATAGACACGTATCACCGGTAATGTAAAGGGTATTACAAAGTGACCTGACATTGTAATTCATTAACAAAACGTATTATTTATTTGAAAAGTGAGAATATTTTTGTTTTAATGTGAGGTAAAAACATGGAAGTTACGCGTGGAACACAATATCCGATAAATGGCATAAGCGGCATGGTACTTGGAAGACATATTCTTTTAACAAGATGGTGCAACCTGCGACACTGCGAGCGAAACAATGCAGTTATTGCAGACGAAGTTTTATGGTCGTGTGATTCGTGCGATTTGACGCCATTGGACTTCTTCCTTTGGGCTTTTCTGAAAGGAAAAGTGTATGCCAATAATCCACAGACCATTGCGGAGCTCAAGGAAGCAGTTGGACGCACCATTAATCAAATTAGTCCGCAATTGTGCCAAAATGTTATGGAAAATTTCGTCAAAAGAGTGAACGTCTGCAAACAGGAACGAGGTGACCATTTATCGGATATTGTGTTTCACACATAACCTCCATGTTTGTACCTTATATTAAAAAAAAAAGTTTTCGCACTTTTCAAGTAAATAGTACGTTTTATTAATAAATTTAAATGTCGGTCATTTTTAGACACCCTAGACTTTTTAGACGGAATCATTGAGACACTGCGTCATTTTCACCCGGACAAATTTGAAATAAAATGTTCACTTTCCTAAAATTGAAAGCTTTCAACAATTTTTTACATCATATGAACCTAAAATCTCCGAATTTCACGTATGCGGACATATGAAGAAATGTTTAAAGAATATTGCTTGATTTTTTCAATAAAAACCGTCCGAAGAGTTGATAACGGCAGGTGGACGAAGTACTATCCGGGCAAAATTGACCCAGTGTGTCAATACCCAGGCCAAATAAAACTGTGTCAACAAACGGATTTCATAAGGGTCAGCATCAGCTTGAAATTTTCAATATACGATTCTTTTGATCGCATAGTTTTATAGCCTAGAGACTTTAATTTGCCACCCAAGATTTCGCAGAAATTCCAATAACCGAACGGGTTGTGACAACTTTTTTGAAGGGTCGAATCGCCCACTGCGCCACGTCGAACCACCCCACTGTGTTTTACCTTTTTTTCTACTGCGTTTTTTTCGAACCTGTGTCTGAACCAGTGTAAGTCGTATTTGAACATCTATTCGTCCGATTCACTCCAAATTCGAATATAGTTTACAATATTCTCTATCTAGTTCCCGGTAAATAACTTTTCCAAAAAGCTTTATCCATTTGTCATATCACGCATTGATTCCGCAAGAATTTTCCAAAAATGCGCAGCATTCCCAACGATCGCCACAATAACGTCGTATCGGGTTGTCAGAGCGGAATATCCGATCTGCCCATTTTAAGGAAAAAGAAGAGCTTCCAGATGCGGATTATTGCTTGCGAACTTTGGCCGTATGACGCTTGTACGATATAGTCTGAGTTTGCGAGGTGCGAACGCGGATATTATATTATAATCCCTGCGGTATACATCTTTATATATATATATATATATATATATATATATACCTGCAAAAGAGAACTATATACTAGCAGTTCTCTTTTGCAGGTCCTCTTTCTTCGGGTTGTACGAGTGAAGGAGCAGGAAGAAAAGTAGCGAGATTGAAGGATTCCGTGTGCGCTCTAATACACGAGGTTATGGTACTCGGCAGGCCAGTGGTGTGGGGACCTTCGGGGGCTGGCTATATACGCCGGGGGGTACAGCTGGGGTAACTGGGGATGGGTGTTCGACTCTCCGGGTTATGTATCGAGCTGCTGGGTACACTGTGGGGCCCTGAAGGAGAAGCTTGTGTGCGGGGGAGGCTTGTCTGGAAGATTAGCACCTCGTATAAAAGTGCTGTAGTGGAAATGAAGTGAGAGGGAGAATATAGGCAACAGAGGGTGCGGAAAACGGAACGACCAGGCAAGCGAGAGGGAGAGAGTTCTCTATACGGATTTCGGTGTGCTGGTGTTCGCACAGTGAGAGGCTGCCCGTGAAAGAGCTCGCTGAGAGAAAGCTCAGCGAGAGAAACGCAAAAGGAACGAGAGGGCAAGAGAGAGAGAGAGAGAGAGAGGGTGGTAAAGAAAGAGGGAGAAGGAGAGGAGGCAGTGAATCGTCGAGAAGAGCGAAGATGAAGAAGGGGTTGGTTGACGGGGCGGGGGGTGGGGGGGGGGGTGGCGTCGAAGAAGGAAGCCAAGATGATGACGGGGTGACGAAGGTGTGTGGCACGAGCACCACCAAGAAAGACAGAGCAGCGGTGATAAAGAGAGAAAGAGAGACCGGGCAAAAGAGAGACAGATGGAAAGAGTGGTACGTAGAAGGGAAAGGGATAAAAAAGAAGTTGGATAAGCGCGAGCGAGAAGAAGGCGAATACGCGAAGGCCACACAACTACGACGTAGTCGAGCCAGGCGTCGTCGTTGTACGAAAGTGTTCCCAACGCTCGTACACACACTCCCGGACCGTTCCTCCCGCCAGGAGGAAAATTAGTTTTCAGAATTTTTTTTTATGAAAGCTCTGAAAGGAAACTGTAAGGTTCCTTTTCTCATTGGAGGCTATTTTTGTTCGCGAAGGCGCAGCACTGGGGGATTGCTACCATCACGCTCGCAATATAAGACGGTGTAGTGTCCCCTTTTTCTTTCCTGCTGTCTACCATTCTATGCCTCTCTCTCTCTCTCTATCTCTCTCTCTCTCTCTCTCTCTCTCTCCTCTCTCTTTCTCTATTTCTTGTCAGGGGTGGGTTGGTGTCGCCAGGAGGTTCAGAAGGGGTTACACCTACAGCGGCACGGTAATATAAGCCTGGGAGGGATTCAATAGCCTTTATTTTTACCTCTCGCGTGTTGGACGCGGCAGAGGCGTCGCGGGAATATTCGCACCATGACATGGCAGGGAAGGAAGAAAGAGAGAGAGAGAGAGAGAGAGTGAGATGGATAAAAAGGTGTGAGAAGAACGGAGATGCGCGTGAGAAATGCAAAATTCTATGGAGAGGGTGCAAAATGAGGCAGGGTATTAATTATATAATTTACCGTATATGCGCCCAAGGCAAAATTACGATACATGTATAGGAAAAGGATAACTTCGACACGTAACAGCGTTTTAACGGGGTAGATCTACCTCGTTGGGTCAGAAAATTGCATTTTCCGGAAATATTTTTATTCGATTACCTTTTAGCTATATTCCCTGAAAATTTCATTGAAATATTCCTGTAATTACTTCAAACTTTAAACGCGTTTTTCTCGAAACACTGTTTTCAAAGTCGGCGGACATGATATCTCGAGAAACGCTTGATGGATTGATTTCAAATTTACAGGAGATACGATGAGAAACATTCAAAGGTCGCTGACGATCACATCATTCAAAAATCTATCTTCATTTTTTAATTGTTACACAAAAATCACGACGTTTTTCTTACATTTTGGATACTCGAGTTTCAATTCGTCGCCACGTTGTTTAAGAAAACTGATTTTCAAGGATCGCCAATCGTCAACGACTCTTATTTATTGTTAACTCAAATAATCCTATTGGTTTTTGGATTTAGGACGGATCGTTTCTGTGTCCACCGCCAAACGTCACGAAAAAAGTTTCATCATCCGCCGGCGACCATGTTTTTGTTGTTTTTCTATATTTTTGAGTGATTTTTTGGACGCTCTCAATATATCTGCCTTTGCGATTGAAGAAACTAGTTTCTATTTCACCAACCGTTCCCCAGAAAAAAAATCGGAATTTGGTAATTTTTCTTGGGCCTCCAGGTAGATGTAGCCCCTTAATAATAGATGTCAACACATTTGGTTATTTGGAGGGCGCCCCTCGAAATAGAAACCCGCCGTTCTTTCAAGAAAAAAGAAAAAAAAAATATATATATATATATTATATTAGGTCGCATCGAAAGCTGCTGTTTTTTTCGTTTTTTAAGCACTGATTTTGTAAAAACTCATCAATTAAAGTATTGTCCCTCGGATGTTACTACTCAACCTATCGGGAAATATATACACACACATACGCACAGATATATATATATATATATATATATACATATATAAAATGTTTATTATTTTTTTATTTTTATAAATATATATATATATATATTAGTTTTATTTTTTAGTTTTATAAATATATAAATATATATATAAATATATAGGTGTGTGTGTGTGTGTGTGTGTGTGTGTGTGTGTGTGTGTGTGTGTGTGTGTGTGTGGGTGCGGAGCATCAACAGGAAAATGGGAGCATTATATACGCCCGAAGATCCACGGGTAAAAGAACTCGGCCACTAATTAGTTGTCAACAATTGGCAGACGACGCGAGGCCAACTCGTCTCCGTATGGAACGTGTTATATATGACATAAAGTTTTTCCAATTAGGCGAGCGGGGCCCTCGCGGTTTGTCACACCAGGAGAAGAGATGTGAGACTCTTTTCGCTTGTCTCCATCGCGACTCGTGCGTCGAGTCTCATCCAGAAGAAGAGGTTTTCAGGCCTATAAAGTGCATCTGGGGGGGGGGGGGTATTTATTAAGCTGGCCCGCGTTGTCGTGAGGTGACGAGTCCTTCGTTATGTCTCGCGTATATAAATATATATCAAAATTTTTCTCCTCTCGAGATCTCTTATCCATTCGCGGGTTATGAGTGTACAGTGTGAAGCTTAAGGGGGGAGTTCCGCGAGGAAACAATTCGCTGATATTTATGATTTTTTTTTTAAAGAATATACCTTTTCACCATTTTTGAGACTTAGGATATGTTTTAATACTACTTTTGGCTGTTACATGGTATTTTTTGAATTTATTAGTCATTAAAATTGGCGGTGGTATGGTACGGTCTTCTCAATTGCATTTTTAAAACTCGCGTGACGTATAGCTAAAAAAAACTAATCAGCCAATTCTGATGAAATTTGGTATAGATATTTCTAACCTTATTGTCTAAAACATGCCCTACATTTTTGAAAACTAAAAAAGTAAATTTTGTTGCACTTAGTCATTTTTTTCGGAAAATTTAATTTTTTTGTTTCAAAGCGTGCCATTTAATCGATTTTCAACATTCGTCACTTCTTCTTGGTTCATATTCTGCGTATGAGTGTTAGTGGAAGAAAATTTTTTATTGCTTTTCGTTCAGATTAATCCCGCCGACGCTAGGTGTCACGCCGTCTGACAACAGCCGCTGCAACCCGTTTAGGTGACCGTGCCATACCACCGCCTATTTTGAAGATTAATCATTTTAAAAAAATACCATGTAGCAGCCAACAGTAGTGATAAAACATATCCTAAGTCTCAAAGATGTTGAAAAAATCTTCCCTATAAGAACAATAATGAAAATCAGCAGTTTTTTCCTCGCCTAAAAGTATCTCGCCCCTTAAAGCGCACACTCGGCGTGCAAACATGAATTATATTTATTATGTCCCATGGAAATTCAAAATAGGGACATCAGTAGCGACTCGTCCTCACGGTCGCATCCCTCTTTTCGGTCTGTAGCTCGCCTTTCTTCATATTTCCGCGAGAATAACGCAGAGTGGGAGAAAGGGCGAGAGATACAGGGAAAGAGAAGGGGCCGCGAGGTGCGAGACTCGAACCTCATTCACTCATCTCGAGATAATTCAAGTCGCGATTTAATTATACGAATTACACGCGTAGCCATTATAACCTTCAGACTCGGGAGCGGTTTCTTCTTTCTCTCCCTTTATTTATTTTTTTCAATTTATTTTTTATCTTCTTGCGCTTAAGAATGCGTGCTCCCATTCTACCTGTCGGAGACCCTTCACGCACTCGGCGCTGCTGCTATCACGCTACGGGTATATATATGTATGTATATAAGATATTGCTGATTATGCAATTTGAGACTAACGAGACTTATTATTTTGCCTCGCGGCTGAGGGGACTGCTGTAAGTGCGTATGTCAGAGAGAATGGAAGAGAGAGAGAAAGAGGGAGAGAGGGAGAGAGAGAACTCATTCTATTGTTTAATGACGATTGGAGTTGACCGCATGTACATGCGTCCTCGTATATTAACTCCAAGGAATTCAAGAGTCTCGACTTCGATCTATTATCTTTGCCTCGCGTTTTCAATGCTTGCCATACGCCCCCAGTACTGAGTGAGTGTACCATACATATATATGCCGTTCGGTCCCAAATTGACTGCAAACACACCCAAACAAACTCATCCACCGAAATTACAACTTTGTTCTGTTTTTTTTTTAATCAATCGATCACTAAAACTCGATAAAAAAAATTCTCATAATTTGTCCATTTTTAATTGTTTTCAAGAGGACTTACAGTGACCAAGGCACTTGGAAAGCGAAAAAGTAAAGGTCGTTTTTGTGGCATTAGATTTGATTCAGTAAATTCAGTAAATTTACAGAACTTAGTAGATTCCTAGTAGTAGATTCTTAGTAGATTTAGTAATTTACTAGATTCAGTACTTAGTGGATTCAGTAATTTAGTAGATTCAGTACTTAGTGGATTCAGTAATTTAGTAGATTCAGTAATTGAGTAGATTCAGTAATTTAGTAGATTCAGTAATTGAGCAGACTCAGTAATTCAGTAATTTAGTAGATTCAACTTAGTAGGTTCAGTAATTTAGTAGATACAGTCATTTAGTAGATTCAGTACATTTACTGAATTTTCTTATATTCGTTTCTCGATTATGAGTCTAAAGTTTGCATTTAGTGAAGTAGTAACAGTTTCATTTTTATTTTTTTTTTCATATTTTCCCTCAATTTCTCGCACATTTTAGCTCCAGTTGCTTAAAAAATAGCGTAAAATTAATTTTTTATGTTTTCGACCACCGGCACCCACCCTTATCGATGGGTGAATTTAGAAAAAAATCCTATATCCCGAGGGTTTCATATAATCCCTTTTTCATTCGCGTTGTCTGTAAGATGGCCTTCGAAAAAAACGTCATCGATTTTCATATTCTGGAATGCACCCTTATCGGGGGATGAAACATGAAAAAAAAGTTACTTCGCACGGGTTTCATATAAACCCTTGTTTTTATTGGCTTACTGGATCTTCGTATTCCTACCTTCGGTCCACAATTAGTACATTTAGTGAATTTTTGTGGCGTTGTAATTGATTCAGTGAATTTGTTCAATTTTCGTATTTTTATTTCCGCCTTTGAACAAAATTTCAACCATTTTCACATTCCGAAAAGCAGCCTCATCAGGGGGTGAAACTTAAAAAAAAATTATGGCGCGTGGGTTTGATAAATATTTTTTTTTGGCTTATTGGATTTTTGCATCTTCATCTTCGGTTCACGATCAGTAAATGTAGTGAATTTTCAAACCATCCGAATTGCTTCAGTAAATTTACTCAATTTATGTATTTTTATGTCCGATTTAATATATTTAGTAAATTTTCGTATAATTTCATAAAAATTGGCAAATGACGTAAATCTTCATATTTCTAAACTTCCATCATTTTTCAAGCTCCAATGGTATTAACATTCATTCTATAAATATAAACATTATTTAAATTTAAATTCAGAGTAGAAATTCTTCAGGCGATACCAAAAATCTTCGCTAAGGGATAAGTTTCTTGTTCGTTCCGCATCAATGTGTTTCCTCGGATGACACGATGCTCGCGATCTTCATTTTTTTCAAGGACCCCTTCGTCTTGAGGTGGAACGACCCGTACACGTGCACATATTAAAAAGCACTTACACATACACCCCCGCACGCGCGCGTATATATGTGAAAACATAACTATAGCGGCAGACCAGAGAATGCACTTCCTTCCATCTCATTTTGCCATTCTCTCCCTGTATCTCTCTCGCGGGTGCACCATTCCCACATATCATCGCCGCGGTTGCCGTGCACGGTCCACTTAGCATTGTCCAATAACCATAATTGCCATCGCCCTCGCAACGCAGCCGCCAGGAGCGCAATGAATCGTATGCGTATATCGATAGCGATAGGTGTAGGCGCCCATCATACGCGAATGTGCAATACACTATACGAGTGCAAGAACGACCGGTGCAAGTTAACAAAAATCAACGATTCAGGCTATCTTTTTGTCAGCCAGGGATTTCAGTTTTTTCTTACTTATTTTTTTTCCACTATTCACTTGTACTATTACCCTAACTATTCTTTATAGATTCAGGTTGCAGACCTCTGATAACGAACCCAAAAAATCGTTTGTGGATTTCTCGTAGCCTCGATCCGATGAAAGCCATTTAGGAAATTGATGAAAAGATCAATGTTTGCATTTCGCCGATGCAAAATTCAACGTCATTAGTGAGCAACTAATGGTAGTACGTTCGTCGTACTAATTGCGTTGGCAAATGGTACTGCAGGAGGTTTCACGAATCAGTGAATAACGAGTCGACTTACTCCGGGTTTGCACTCGACTCGGTGCGCTGTATTGCCTTTTATTGGCGATGACCATTCCGGTCCATCTGTGTTATCTTCTCTCTTAGATCCTCTCTCTGTCTTTCTCTCGCTCGCTCCCTCGCGATCTTTGTCCCCCTCTAAATCGTTGAGTCTGCTCAACCACGGCTCTCCATTCCGATCCAGCATTTGCACGGTGATAGAAGAGCGAGCCAATTAACCCTGCGTACTCCGACCATGTGTAGTATCACAATGCCTATGTACTTGCCGTCGTACATGTGTATTACACGTGCAGAGGAGACCACTCATCCGCAGCGAGTTGGCGTATGTGTATGGGAGACGGTGATTTTTGAGACATTCCACTCCTAGGCACGTACCCATAGTAGCCTACAGCTATACTCGACATCATGCAAGCGCCAATGTCTTCAAAGGCACCTTTGAATACGTACACACATTTATATAAAGGACGTTTCAAGCGCCGATCCGCTGCCAAAATTGACAACTCCTTCTATAGCCATTGGCAGCCATTGAAAGTATGTATGATGCATTGGCAGTCGGATGATGCATCATCCATACTGCCAATGGCTTCCAATACTGTCCTGTCCAATAAATGTCTTTCATATAAATGTATGCACGTATCCAAGGGTGCTTTTGAAGGCATTGGCGCGTACATGATGTCAAGTATAGCTGTAGGCTACTATGAGTACGTGCCCAGAACCTCAAGATCAACGATAATAATTACAATAAGGGTGGTAGTTTGAAAAACCGAGCAGCAGGACACTCGGTTGGTTTTTGTACTGACATTCCTCGCATCGGAATCCCAGGTGTCGCCATTAAATTCTTCCAAATGGATTTTGTGCAAGCTCGGTGCTTGGAAACCCACCCCAAAATGTGTAATTCCTTCCCAAATACACTGGCTCGGAACCAGATCGATTTCGACAACGACCAAAGCTCCAAGATCAGGAAATCTCCAGAAAAACTAAGCACAGTAACTACCTAGTATATATGATCAGCCTCAAGTCCATCAGGGCGCGACAAGGTGCTCTTACGAGCCAACCTATCAATAATAGTAATAATAATAATAATACGCCACCAATTTTTGTTGATCAACCGTACAATCTTTATGATCAAAGCCAGCGTTTGGTATTGTATAGGTCGAAGGGCGTGTACAACGTCTCGTTTCTGTTTCTTTTCCCTCGAACATCATCGAGAAGAGGCAGCTCTCGGGTGGTCCGTATGGGGATGGCGCGGGGCAAAGGTATTCTGTCTTACGTATTGCGGAAGTGCGGGGGAGGTTTGGCTGGTCGGTGTGTGCACACAGTCGATGGAAACAGAACAGTCCTGGTGGGAGGAAGGTGAGGCGTGATGGCTGGGCGGGGGTGGTAGCAGCAAGGAGGAAGGGATGCTTGGGAGTTGGAGGGCAGCAGCAATGGCCAGCTATACGTATGTTGTGTGTTCTTACCCCGGAATGTGCGGCTGCAAAGCCGCGTCAATACGGCTTGCCCGGACGAAGGAGAAGCGAAGGTGGACGAGGAGTGGAGGGTGGGCGAGGAGTAAGAGCAAGGGTGGTGAACAAGAAGGGGTTTCTCGTCGTAAGGTGGCTTAAGGGGGTGGCGCGCGCGCCGGGTGTACAGAGACACGAACAAGGGAGGAACGGTGTGTGTCGGAGAGGTACGGTTCCTCCCGTGCAACTGCGGCGGGAGAGCAGACACCCGATGTGGAGACGAACTACGTACATGAGAGGAGGAAGAGGAATAAGGGATGAAGCATGAAGAAGAACAAGATACGGAGGGAGGTGGAGGGTAAGGGAGAGAGAGGTTGCTCGAAAGACCTTCTCTCGCTCTTCAACTCTCTTCAGCTTTCTCTCTCTCTCTCTCTCTCTCTCTCTCTCTCTCTTTCTCCCTTTGGTTCTCTTCACGGCGAGAGATCACTGCGCCGCCAATATTACTGCCAGCACGAAGATTACCAATATCCTTGAGAGGCGCTCTAGTCCTGTCATAAAAGACGGAGCTTACCAAGATATTACCTACCACTACCAACCACCGTGGCACTACCACTGTCCGCGAAAGGAGCATCAGTTATACCGACGTCAACCATATTCACCACACAGCTAATACAGAGACCAGGCAGTCTGTATAGGACCACCACTCTTGATGGTACTATGGTAGGACGTACGTATCCAACGTATTATGCTCTTCCTCATCGCACGCCGTTCGGAAAGCCACACCGCTGTCATCTCAAGCATATTATCACCCGATCCACACACGGATGTGCGCATTTGTGAATCCCCCACGCCCGCACTCGTCACTTGCTCATCTTTTGCCGCTATTTCGTTTTGGGAATAGTTGGCGAAGGAACATTAAGAGTGGACGTGGCTGGTCGACAAGTTGTTGGAAGCCTTCCGCGGGATTATCCTCCCGCTCGGGGGTGCCACACTTGGCACGGTTTAGGGGTGGTATACGTGTTACATGATTCGTCCGGGATGTGAAAGACGATGTGATCATCGGTCAGTTCGTGTTGGTAAATCTAATTATCTTTATCCAGCAGCCAGACTTCTCGTCTGCGTACAATCATTGAAGACATGATGCCGGAGTTTTTTTGATGATGGATCCTGCTTTCACGGGAAAGAAAACGGTTATCCTTGATACATCCACAATCATTGCGTATGGTTCAGAGATCCGTTCAATTAAACGAGTCAGACCAATTAAACGAAGGTTGGTGTCTTGAAAGACTTGACCAGGGCGTAGGATGATGTTTGTTGTACTTGCTGCAACTGTTGTAGCAAAATAGACGAAGTCGCCAGGACTCGAAGCCGATAAGGATTGAACGTCCGTCAGCATCGACCCAAGTGAACAGTCCTTTCTGGTTCACCGCGAGGATTTTCCAAAGATTGACCACGAGACTTGGCTCTCGTGATTAGCCGATTATTAGAAAAATGTTTTCTTTTTGCATGAGAAGCGACGAAGAGCAAGTGCAAAGAGCAAGGGAGCGAAGCCGTAACAGTCCCCATGTAGTTTCATTACGTTCGCGCCACGGTAGAAGGCGACTTGCACACGCACACCCGGCAAGTTAGTCAAGAGACTGCACAAAGTTCGCGAGGGTGGACAATGCGGTAGGCGTCTGTACTATACAGGCTCCATTGTAGCCCAAGCTTTTTGTACGCAGTACAAAGCTTTAATCCATGACCAAATCTGCCAATGTCAACATCATCCATATATCCGTACAGGCTATGCGATTCTGATGCTGCAGTAGATCGAGCCCAAGGGCCACGCAAAATCTACACTTCGCCTGTACCCTCATCCCAATGGGTATACATACATTACGGCTCTACAGGGTGTCCGAAAAATCACCCTAAACATCATTGAATCGTAGCTAGAAGGTAGAAACTCTGATGAGACGGATTCTCTGCCTCATCAATTGATCTTCGTAGAACGCTATGGGTGTCCCATTGATTGTGGCACATGGAGCTTTCTATGGACAATATACGAGCTTCAAAGTGGGTTTTTCTTTCACTACGCCACGATCAGCTGCGATCTCGATGAGCGTTTCATAATCCACCCCAAACCGAGTAATCATCATTCCAGGCGAACCATTGTGACCGTTTCGTGGCGTTGGGGTCGTCAAAGTGGAGAGTTGTCCTGCGAGCAATTGAACGGCAATCATATACACACACACACACACTTATATACCTATACATAGATTGCACGTTGCCAATTGGTATATTCGGCTGTTTTGAAGACTTCATTTTTCCAAATTGCATCCTCGATTCTGGACACTGGGCCGTCTTTGCTGTGCTCTGCACATAAATGTCCTTACATCTGAAGGTGACTTCATCTAAAGGTGACTTCGAAGACACCGGGGTGTTCATAATGTTGTCTATGGGGACAACAAGCTATAAGGGCGGTCCTCGAAGTCAAATGTCTTCAAAATCACCCTACCCCATGTACATACATACCTGTATACCTACAATCGTCTGTATATCTTCACGTGCCAATGCTAATAACGAGTATTTATCAATCTCCACTCATGGACAAACGACGATACAACCTCGCTCTTTTTTCATTCGCCTTTACGCGCTACCGCGTGTCCCCAGGGACGCGGTCTCGAGAAAGAATGACTTTTTTTTGCTTCTTCATTCTCCCCTCTAATCTGTGGATCGCGCGGATGAGTTTACGCGCGGGGAGATAAAGATCTGCGGGGATCGATCGGCGCTACGTCCGCGGAAGCCGCGTACGAGGTTGAAGTTTCCATTGGCCGGGAGAGCGCGTGCGATTTATAACGAACGAGGATACAAGTTTTTTTTCCATGCGGCCCGAACAGTGTTCGGTTCGCACACGTCGTTAGTACGGTGTCGCGATGAAGGGTCTCGCATGGTGAATCGACAAAAAAACTTCGTATATCCGATTGCGACAAATCCCTTTTATACGGGAGTTCATGAGAACGTAACTGCGGCCAATTAAGGAGTTTCGGGAGAATTGACGAAGTGTTGCCATTTGATAGGAATTTTCTACGGTAAATTGTTCGTCATATACTGAATAGACCCTCCAAATTTGACATCGTTCGTCTACACCGTTTCTATCAAATTTACCATTGAAAAAACACTTTATAGCATAGGGAGATGCCTACGTTAATCGCTGAATGGCAGTTTTACGCATGAAATAGTGTGAAAAAATGTTTAAAATGTGAAAAACTGTCCAGTCAATCAGTACATGATGACAATTTTGTCTACAGTGCCATAATCATCTCCGTATGATGAAAAGTGTTTTTTCCATTGCAAATTTTATAGAAACGGTAGAGACGATCGATTCAAAATTTGGAGCGTGCATTCAGTGTATGACAAAGAACGAATTGTATAAATTTAAATGAAGTCGTAACATTTCGTCAATTGTCTCGAAACTCCTTAAGCATGGAGGTACCTTCAGGTGAGGAAAAAGTTGACGGATTTTTTGTTAAAGGAGGCAGTTTTCACCATTTTCGAGACTTAGGCTATTTTTTATTACTACTTTTAACTGTTACATGGTATTTTTAATCTTTATTGTTTGAAAAAAATGGCGGAGGTATGGCACGGTCTTCTAAATTGCATTTTTGGAACTGGCGTGACGTATAGCCAAAAAACTAATCGACCGATTCTGATGAAATTTGGTATAAATGATTCTAACCATATTTTCTCAAACATGACGCTAAATGTTTTTGAAAATTCAAAAAAACTTTTTTTTATGCAAAATGTAGCCATTTATTTCGGAAAATTCAATATTTTTATTTCATAGCGTACCATTTAATCGGTTTTCAACCTTTCTCACTTTTTAGAGACTAAACAAATTTTAAAAAATACCGTGTAACAGCCAAAGTCGTAATAAAACATACGTCGAGTCTCAAAAAATGTGAACAAATCTTTCCGTACAAAAAAAAAAATCACGAAAACCAGAATTTTTTCCTCGCCTAAAGGTATCACCCCCCTCGAAAGTAGACCAAATACGTGGCGGATCGACTCAATATCGCCTACTCCGCAATGAGAGACATATTGGGAGATGTTAATGAGGCACTCTCCCCGAACCCAAACGTTCAACTATCCCCCCAAATGAGCCTCGCACATGAGCATGTAGCCATTCTTGATTCTCTATTATCGCGACGTCACGAAAATACGATAATACCTCGCGCGAACTTATACTTCGTCGTCCGTTAAAGCATCATCCCCTTTTATTATTCTCATTTACGACGAATCGTGACAGACACGCGCACACTTATCGAGAGTTAGAACGAAGAGTTTGGGTGATTGGCGGATCCATAGAGCGTCGAGAAAAAATATTCTACGCTCACACACACACGCACACACACACCCACACACGCACACACACACACACACACACACACACACACATACACCCCCCCCCCCCCCACACACACACACACACACACTCACACCCACACACACACACACGCGCGCGCACGCTTTTTCGACATACATACGCCACGTATACGAGACTGAGATTAGGAGAAAGCTCTCTATGACGACGACGACGATGATGATGATGACGTGAGGAACGGCCGTCAACACGTTCTCGAAGACAGCGATGTGTAGTCACAATGTAATTACTCGGCTCATGGACGCGTTTTGGGCTCTCGGGGACGCGTATCAGGGGCATCCGAGGGATTATAAGGGCCCGGCTTCGCGCAACTGGCAAACCTATTTCAACATGTATAAATACATACAAATGGGTCTATATACACATACGTATACGTCTGTCCTACACTACAGCCAGCTTATTCTGACATTCTTATCGTAGAATCAGAGTGAAGTAATCCCTCAGGCGGCGTGTACGTAATCTCATCCTTCTACTTCACTCGTTGTATACATACATTCATATATATATATATATATATATATATATATATATATATATATATATATATATATATATATATATATATATATGGGCAAAGGTGATTTAGACATTCGATTCTTAGGACTGGCTCAAAACAGCTAGATGGGCTGCTCGTCAATATTACGTATAAATAACACGTGGACGTATATTTATAGATCATAGTAGAAAACGATTTTGAATTTGAGATGAAGTAGCTTTTTTAAGTTGTTGAAGTTAATTTTGACGGTTTGTAATTTGGGTTAACTCAGGGAGGCTAGTTAAAAATAAAAAAATGGAATTTGAAATTCGAGTAAAATCTTTTCGATTGTTTTTTTGGTTCATTTGAAAGTTCGTGATTGGGGTTAAATTGGAGGATTTCATGAAAAACGAAAAATATAAGTTACATTTCTTTTATTGTTGTTTCATTTCATTTTAGAGTTTGAATTTAAGTTAAAAGCGGGTTTTGATTTAAATTTTTAATTAAACATTTTTCATTTGGGATTTCTAAATAAATTTTTGCAATTTAAATTCAAAAAATCTTCGGATTAGTTATTCAAGTTTATTTTAATTTTATTTCCATGTATATATATATATATATATATATATATATATATACATATTTATAGAATGGAGTGTATATATATATATATATATATATATATATATATATATATATATATATATATATCGCCATATAGGTTGTGTTTACTGTCAGAGTGATCATTTTCGTAATACATCGCTCGATTTATTGCAAAAAATGAATTGTATATTTATATATACATTTTTTTCAATCTTATATATGTTTATAGATATATATCTCTATTATTCTAACTCTTAATGCCGTATTTTTTACAGTATTTACGGTTGAGTTTATTATGATCGATAGGTATAAAAAATTCTGTCTATCGATCTTAATTTGTCGCGGTGTACAATGAAATACATTTTTCCTTTCGAAACGTCAAGTCGAACGTTGAAATAATCGCGTATCCTCGCAGCACTTTGTATTTGTCTTATAGATGATAAATTTGTCTTTATATATATAGGGTGTCTCAAAATGACCTGACATTATTATTTATTAATAAAACGTATTATTTATTTGGGTCTTACTTTCGTCTTACTTTCGTGCTCTCTCTCTCTCTCTCTCTCTCTCTCTCTCTCTCTCTCTCTCTCTCTCCCTCGCAGTCTCGTCCCAACGTTTGTGCGACCCTCGTTACGTGGCTCGCACTGTGCAAGAGCCGCAAAGTGTAATACTTTCTCCCCCCCCTCTCGCGCTCTCTCTTTCTCTTTTAGCCACCCCTTCTCGTTTCTGGTTTACGACAACGCAAGCCATTAATCTACTATTAATTGCCACCACAAAGAAAGT
Organism: Ophion costatus; assembly: GCA_951751655.1. Lineage (NCBI taxonomy): Eukaryota > Metazoa > Arthropoda > Insecta > Hymenoptera > Ichneumonidae > Ophion > Ophion costatus. The sequence continues at coordinate 20,393,947 of OX632366.1, read as the reverse complement.
GCGAGAAGAAAAGCGGTGAAAGTTTAACACCCCTGCGACAAGCGATTATCGTTGTTAGCTGTGTATTGCGGAGGTCGAATAATTATAGGGGTGTCTCGAGCGAATCGAGTGGGGAAAAAATTGGCCAGGGGATGATCTGCGATATTTTATCGCGCATGTGGAAAAAAGGGATTTATCAAGTATATTAAGTTTATCACCAGATTTCAGACGCGTTGTTTTTTTTCGGCCACTCTGCGATCGCCGTACTCAATCAGCAAATAAAACAAATTGTAAAATGAATAATAAATGAAGGAGTAAAAAAAACGAGATTGTACAGGAATAATACATTTAAAAAATAAAAATAAAAAATTGTTACAGGAATGTAATAGTGAAAAATAAATATAAAAGTAAAAAAAAGATTGCATAAGGAATAATAAATAAAAAAGTAAGAACAAGGAGAAGAAAAAGAAGAACTTGCATTTCTCCGATGTATATCAAGTTTATCATCAGATTTTCGACGCGACAATGGAACAATGGATCGAGAAGTACGTTACTTGCGCTTCAGAGTGAAGTTGGCTGATGACGCTGGCGGTCAGTCGGGTCGGGTAGCCATGCCACGTTCGCCATTGAGGTATTCGCCATTTGAAATCTTTGTCGTTCTATATCTGGTCATTCGACATTTTGACCCCTACCCAAATCGGCGAGTAAAACGAATTTTTCGAAGGAATAATAAATTAAAAAATAAAAAAAATTGTACACGGAATGATAAATAAAAGAAGTAAAAAAAAGGATTGTAAAAGGAATAATAAATAAAAAAGTACAAAAAAGCTGCATCCCTTCGATGTATATTGAGCGAGTACCCAGTCGGCAATTAAATAGAATTGTGATAGGAATAATGAATTTAAAAAGTCGAGAAAGAGATTGTACAAGGAATAATAAATACACAGAAGTAAAAAAGAAAAAGAAAAAAAAACAAGTCGCATTCCTCCGGTGTAGATTCCAGTACCTACGACTCTTGATCTCTACGTCAGTTCAGCTTTCTGATAACGTGCACGCGCGGACCACGATCACGAAGTGTCGACGGTACAGGATATGTGTTACCTACCAGTGGGATTGTCCCTATGTACTCGCGAGTAATCAGTGCTACGGACTTGCCAGGGAAACGCGTTTGGCGATGAATTTCTCGCACGGCGTGTACGTACATAGACACGGCAAACATACGTCGATACACCCACACACACCTACATCTACGGACATCTCGGGGTGCTACGAGCTTAACGGTGCGCATCCGCTTTCAACGATTCGCATGTCGTTTAATTTAATTTGACGATTGCTCGTTAAGCACCGGACCAGCAAGTGCGAGTACGTATATGTGCGAGAGATGAATTCACATGCTTGGCAGAAAACAGAGGAAGAAAATGCAAGAGAGAGAGAGAGAGAGAGAGAGAGATGGAAAGGGACAAATAAGTTTCTTTGGGTAAGGTCATAGTCTCGCACCTTTGATGAACGTGCACAAGTATATGCAGGGTGATAGGAAGGTCGATGCAAGGCCTTAAGGGGGTGATACGTCACCTTGTTAGGAACATATCTCACCTAAGTTACCTTAATCCAAAGCCTAAGGATTTCGAGTTGCGATGGTAAGTATGATTTTTGGAAAATTTCCCAATATTAGGTACTAACTCGTTTATAATGTTCAAACAGACAGTAATTGGTAACTAAAAACTTGTTCGCGTCAAAGCGTAATGTGTATTTAATCGACAAACAGCAATACGATCATCTCTATCCACACAACTAACTAAATGAGACGTGTTGAATAATTAAAAAGTTGTCAAAAAATAAAAATACCTCTTATGTTTATGCTGTTAAAAAAAATACCAATTACGCAAGAGGCGTATGAGTTAGGACCTAATTTTGGAAAATTTTCCAAAAATCATACTTACTAAACACACACAGACACACATATATATATATATTTATATATATATATATATTTATATTTACTACACATATACTTACTATACTTACATTTATATTTACTACACATATACTTACTATATACTATACTATACTATATACTGTACGATACTATATAATTACTACACACAATATTTATATATATATTTATATTTATATGTGCAAGCGCTGATCAAAATGATATAGATTTTCATGATTATCAATGCAGAAAAAATATACTGATGTCCGTACATGCATGCGTATATTTATTCGTATATGTACATAGGGGAAAATAATATATATCCTGTATATGTGTATTGCAACATTCGGATTCATTTTGCTTTCTTATAGCTGTTGGTTCTCGTAAGCGAGCGCCGTAACTGCCATGGGTCGACATCAGAGCGACTGTTTCATGCATACGAACATATGCGCTGTTTTCCAGTATTCACGTTACTTTGCTTCACAAAAAAACAAATGACTGAAAGTAGGAATAAGTTTCCCGGCTATATTGCACTGTTTACACTGAAATAATCAGTGCATGCACCGCTGAATCGTAAAACTTGGGCAAGATGATTATCGTTCGATTGGGCACGGATTATAAAATGTCTAAACCACTTAAGCTGTAATCTTAATAAATGCACGCGGAATCCCGAGTCTCATCATGATCGCTCCTGATCCTTTTGCCTTGTCGGACGTTTCCTTATTGCTGTTCGGATGTTAACCCGTGTTAAGGGGAAAAATACCTTTAGGCGAAAAAAACAATTTGCTTATTTTTATGATTTTTTTTTAAGGAGCGATTTTGGCTGTTATATGGTATTTTTTTCGTTTGTTTATCTTTGAAAATTGCGGACGTATCGCACGGTCTTCTAAACTGCATTTTCAAAACTGGCGTGGTCTATAGCTAAAAAAACAATCGACCGATTCTGATGAAATTTGGTATAAATCTTTCTAACCTTATTGTCTAGAACATGATTTTGAGAAGTTTCGTAAGATTTTCTAAAATCTATGTTTCTAAATCTGAAAGCTACGTTTCTAAATCTAAAATCTAAGTTTCTCAATATAAAATCTGAGTATCTAAATATAAAATATGAGCACCTAAATCTAAAGTCTGAGTATATAAATCTAAAATCTGAGTTTCTAAAATTCTAAAAGTCTCTAAAATATTTCTAACCTTATTGTCTAAAACATGTTTTTGAAAATTTCTTTAAGTGCTTTTTTACTGCAAAATGTAGACATTTTTTTCGGAAAATTCAATCTTTTTGTTCCAAGGCGTACCATTTCGTCGATTTTTAACATTTCTCACTTTTTCTTGGTTCATATTTTGCGTATGAGTGTTGATGAAAGAAAAATCTTCGTTGGTTTTTTTTCAGATTAATCCCGCCGCCTCTACATCTCACGCCGTCTGACAACGTCCGCCGCAACCCGTTAAAAAGATTGTGCCATGGCACGGCCATTTTTGAAGACGAAAAAAAATCATGTAACAGCCAAAAGTAGTAATAAAACATATCGTCAGTCTCAAAAATGGTATAGAAATCTTTCCTTTTAAAAAAATGATAAAAATCAGCAACTTTTTCCTCCCCGAAAGGGAACTCACCCCTCGACTCTTTCACACACGCATACGTACAAACACACACACACACACACATGGACATCTTTTCGACCGAAAAATCCTGATCCTTGTGGCATGAAAATATGAATAACAGCATATCAATATTTTCACGAACCAAATATTCATCATTAAGGACCAGCGAAAAGTGGTTTCGTTACGAATTTTATCGTGCACAGGCGTCGATTTATCGACTAGGATCCAGCGAGCCGAGCGTGAAAGCTCGACGCGCACTTGGCTCATCCAATTTCGAGAGTTAATCCTCCTTCCGGCCTCGAACGTGCTGGAAGGGCTAATGGGGCCGTTGAAGGGTTGCCACGGTCATGTGTCATTATACGAAAAAACGTGCGTTAATTTCTTCGAAAAAACTCTTATCGCCAATAGATTCGTTCGAGTCTTCGAGGATTAAGGGGGTGCATTAATTGATAAGAACCAAGTGCGCGTTGGTTTGAATCGATGCTTTGCTGATTCGAACCTGGGAGCTTTTGAAGGGAAATGGAAATGAAAAAAAAAGAGAAGAAAAATCGGCCGAAGCATGTGCGTTCATCGTGCTCGGATCACCGGATACGCTTAGTAGATTTTCCACGAAACGAGCTTTCATGCACTCCCTCGTATACGTTACGCGTGTATGTTATGTCGTATACGTTATACGTTGTGTTGGCACAGCAATGTTTGTTATGTTGGAGACTGATGTGAGAAAGCCTCTGGCTTCTCGATACATCGTGGAAGCACATGGACACAGCTCGTTCGTGTGCCCCGATCGAACGCGCATTACTTTCATGATGAAGGAAGAAAAACGTTTTCCCCTACGAGGCTCGTCAATATTTTTTCATGAAAAGTCAGATATTCTCTGTTCGCTGCAGTCGTAAAATACATCAAAAGATTATTCCACGTGTAAAACACAGCCTGGAGTGGGCGTATACTCTCGTTCCTTCCTGATTGTCGTTTCGTCTACGCTGAATCGAAATTCACGGTAATTTTAATGCGGAAAATCCGTTTTGGTGACACAAAAAATCGGATTTTTTAGTTCATAAATTTTGGGTAAAACTCTTCAAGAATATGTTCCTAAAGGAGTATAAATAATTCATTACTGTTTTGAATTATTTGGTTTGGGTAATTTTCTTTCAAATCCGTTTGTTCTCGAAACTACTTTTTTTCAATTTGTGTACTCTCTGGTTCAAAAAGTTTCTATCCTATAATATCATGAAATAATAGTTAATTTGTTTATATGATTACGCTCTATATGAACTTAAATTTGGGGTGATATTATTCTTTAAAGTAAATTTTTTTATAGCAAAATAATTATAAAATAATGGCAAACATTATACCTTTTTGTTTGAACACCTTCAAAAAGAGGATTTTTTAATTTTTTTAGTCAGAGTTAGGTTCATATAGACAGAAAACATGTTCCTAAAGGAGTAATCAAACCGTATTGATTTCCGATAAAAACTGTGGCCTCCAGAGTGTACACAAACAGCAAATTCTAATTGCGGGTTTCGATTATGGGCGGCAGGTTATATGTTCCATATTTTCAGACGAAATGCTTTGAGAAAATTAAAATACTTGTTAGAAAATATATATGAAATATTCCCGATGTTTGAATAAATTGTATTAATTCATTCCTTGTGAAAAAAACATGCATCTCATTTAAAAAAAACGTATTCCTAAACTGCTTCACCGCCACAAGCGGCTGAATATGTCAAATTGAACATGTGTTTCTTTGTTTGCTTAAATGGATGAAAATAAAATGATGTCGAAAAAATGGAGATTCGGGCGTGGTGGTCTTTATTAAAATGCTTTATTGGGCTTCCACCATATATATATCATTCTTATGGATCATACAAAATAAATATTTAGGCATCTAATTATAATGTTAAATTCGCATATACAGCGGAAAACGAATAACACGTGGAATTCCACTCATTATCGTCGAAATCTAATTGTTAATTGGATTTCCTAATTTTTAGAATTTAACGGATTCGCCTAGCTAGAGGCCCGAAAAAAAGGATTTTTTTAACAACGAGTACAGTTTTTCATTCTTTTTCTATATTAAAGAATATGGTTTCAAGTATCTTTTATAATTCTTGGATTGAAAAATATTTATATATGTGGTAGATGCATGTAGAGATTGATTGAAATTCCCAGAAAAGCTGAGTATCTGAATATACTTTTTTCACTTACTGCACATAATATTAATAATATGTGTATAGATAATAAAAAATATCTGTTATAAATATCAAGTCTTCTATTTACAATTGGCTATTGAAATATGCAACGGAAACGGAATAGCACATCGATTTCAACAATTTAATATACGAACAGAATGTTCAATAAAGCTCCGAATAATTTCGATTCCAATTTTCATTGGCGCATATTTTCGATCCGCAGTGTTTGTTTTTTTCAGTACTCTTCTTCCGACTCTCAAAAAAGACACATGGTTGTTTTCTTTTCGTAATTGGTCCATTGTGAGTCAACGAGTTCCGAAGTTTTTTTGCCTTATCGGACAACATCTACCTGGCCGCGTAAAAATTGGATTTTCCGAAAATATTTGTATTCGATAGTACCACCTTTTAGCCATATTCCCGGAAAATGTCATAAAAATATTTCTAAAATTGAATGAGCTACAGCTTCTAACAGTAGCAGCACCATTTTTCAAACTTTAACCGCCCTTTTCTCGAAACACTGTCTGCAAAGTCGGTGGACATGATATCTCAAGAACCATTCGAAGGAACATTTTCCCATTTACAGAAGATATGGAAAGAAATATTTGAAGGTCTTTGACGATCTCACTTCTTCAAAATCGCCCTTCATTTTTTAATATTTCCTCAAAAATGACAATTCTTCAATCGATTTTGTATGCTCGTGATTTACCTCGTGCCCACGGTGTTAAAAAAAAATTTAGCAATCTACGATCGTCAACGACTCGTATTTATTATTAACACGAATAACCCGTTTGGTTTTTAGATTTCGGATGGACCGTTTGAGCTGGAGAGTGTCCACCGCCAAAAGTTGCAAAAAAATGTCATCATCTGCCGGTGGCCTTGTTTTTGTTGTTTTTCTATATTTTTTTGGTGATTTTTTCGAAGGACCTCATCGTATGTACTTAAAAAAAATGTGCTTCTTTTTCACCAATAGTTTCCCAGGGAATGGGAAACTATTGGTTAAATAGGAAAAAAAATGGAAAATTGGCCATTTTTTTCGGGCCTCCAGGTAGATGTAACCCCTTTTATGGAAACGCTCGACTTGTCAATGGAAATCGTGGAGCCTCGAACCTCCTCAAATACTCATCCAATGTTTTTTTTCACGTACATCGCGATTTAAAAATGGAACACGTCACAATTTAATGGAACGACGATAGAGCGGTCTACGAAATGGGGCGGGAGAAACGACACGAAAGGGAAATATGACAGGAAGAGCCGCGGGGCGGGAGGGGGTGCGGGAGGAAGCGTATTATAGTTTGTGACTGGAAGAGACGTTCATGGACTCTTTTCCCTCTGTGGGCTATACGGAACAGACTGGCGGCGTTATATTTTAGACAATAATAATTTAGACACGTGTGGGCCATACGTGCTCGTGGAGAAGGATCGAGGATAGATAGACACAACAGGGACGAGGCGCGAGATGAAGCCACACGAGCTTGACAAGACGACATTATCTCTTTCTCTCTTTCACCTCTCTTTTTTTCTATTTCGTCCTCTCTTTCTTTCTTTCTTTCGTTCTTTCTTTTCATTCGCTTTTTTTTCGTTCGTCATTCGTCCATTCGTTCGTTCGGCTATAGGGCTCTGCTGAAATCGTCGGCGAGTTATTATATATGGGTTCCTTTCGACAGGGAAACACATGTGCGGATCTTCGAGAGACAGAGGGAACGCGAGAGCGGAAAAGAGGGAGCATGAACAAAGATGCCATTTTTCCCCGATCATATATACATATATATATATTCATATATATGTATATATATATATTAGGGTGGATCAAAAATAAAAGAATTTTTTTTCGAACCAGAAAAAGAAATTTGAAAAAGAAATTCATACAAAATTTGAGAGGTTCAAACATTTTTTAGGTAGTGCTCAAACGACTTTTAATTTTTTTTTTCGATTTTTTTGTGAATTTTTTTTTTCGTTTGTTTTCTTACTCCAAAACAACATGTTACTTCTAAAAAAATACGCATACTTGTTAGACGTTCAGTGATGTAAACACCGTGTTCTTGTTCATCAAGTGGTTGATATAATTTTCACAACTGAATTACATATATTGATTCTTAATCTGCAAATACAAATTACTTATGGTAAAAAAATATTAAAATAACAATCGTGTATTGGTACAGAAGAAATTAAATCAAGACTTACATTGGATCACGCACTAACATTTTCTGCATCGAGATAAAAAAAAAAAAATTCCTATAAACATGAAAAAAACATGAAAAAGGCGTTCGAGCACTAACAAAATAATTGTTTAGTATCCTCAAATTTTGCAAAACTTTATTTTTCTTTACATACTTCAGTTGTCCGTTGAAAAAAAAACGATTTTTTTAACCATCCTAATATATATATATATATATTTTTTTTTATCACATATACACACAGGACAGAGCGGGTCCTGTGTAAGGGTTGTAAGAAATTTTTTCCGCGATCAAATGACCCAGTAATGCTCCATGCAAAAGTGAACCATTTTCGAGATATTATTATTATTATTTAAGGGGTAGGCAATTTTGAAAATGAATTTACTCAAAATTGTTGTATGGAATGAAACTTTTTTTTATTCGTAGTTCGAGGTCACGCAGTAACAAAGAATTAACAAGACTAAAAAAAGAATAATCTGCAATTTTTTTTTAAATTAGGGGTCAAAAACTTTGCGAGTCTAATAATTATTCTTATTTTATCGTTGGTCATTCTTTGTTCCTGTGTCCCCAAACGACAGAGAAGAAAAGAAGTTTGATTCCATGGAACAGTCTTTTTGTACAGAAATTTTTTAAGCAGCCTACCTGGTCTTTAGGAAAAGTGATATTTCGAAAATAGTTAACTTTTGCTTAAAGCCATATATTTGATAACGCAGTAATTATTTGATTACGAAAACATGCCCTACAACCCTTCCACAAGATTGTGACCAATAACCAGTAGACCTATATATATGTTCTGGGCTGTGTGGAAAAAAACATTCAATTATTTACCCTTCGAATAATAGCTGGTAAAAAAGTCCATTAGAAATTTGAGGGTTTCGGCTGAAATCGAAGAAATCCGCTCTGCACCTTCAAAGTTGTACTATTCAACAAGCAATTGATTTTTGTGAAATCCGGTTGAAGTTTTTGAAACCCAACTTGTGGCAGCTCAAATGCATTTTCATCACAATATCTCAAATTTCATCTTAAGGCGTTAGGCCACAGCAACGGGTATAAAATCATGTGCAAATTTGACCATTTTTCTTCCTACGAAAAAGTGATTTACTCATAAAATTAATTAGACATCCATTTAGTATGAATATCAAGCTGTTAAAAAAAATATAAATTTTTTTTCGATGTACAAAATGCCCGACTACTAATATTTTTTAAGAAATTACAGCTATTTGAAAAATGCCTTTTTCATTATCATCCGAAAACATGAAAAATTATGAGATCGACCTTCTAAAAAAAAGCTCTTCGGAGCTGTGCCCGTAAGCTTTGAGAATCTTCAAACCGATTCAACGAATATTCATTTTTTATTGAATTATTTATGTTCGAAGTAAATGAGAGAATTTTTTGTTTAAATCAGACGGCGGAAAAAAATTATCGAACGTTTAGATTTGAGTTAGACTGGTCCGAATTGGACTTGAGTTAGAGTTTTTTTTTCATCTTTTTTACTCTTTCATCGTCTGGAAGAGTAGGTGTCGCCTTTTTTTTTAAATGGGATGAATAATTACGTCGTTCTAGTGTTTTGATTAATGTACAAATAGAGTTTTTTTTTTCGAGAGGCACAAAAGGCACCCTTGGTTTTTGCTCTTGTCCCCCACAAAAACGCTTTTATTTTAAGGTGTACATCCACCTATATTTAGCGATCCCACCTTTTTCCTTCTCTACGGAAACAGAAGTCATAAAGTGGACGACCGATGATTGGTTGCAGGCGAATTAACGTGAGGCAGGGTAGTGAGAAGAGTAAGCAGAAGATTGTAAAGGCAATCTTGTGTCTCGGTGACTTACAAATTCACGAGTAAGTAGGGAATCGCTTAAAAGAAGGTGGAGGGTTAAGAGCGAGTGGAGGAGTAGGGACATTTAATTAAGTCTACAATTAACTCTCGATAATTCGTGTGCTTCTTATCGCACTCTCAGATCTACTTTCGTTCTTTTCTGGAGTAGTACTCTTCCCACCCGACCCCCGCAGTCTCGTAAACCGTCGGGGGTGAGTGCTTTGTACACGTAAATATCTACGAGCGAGGCAAAATGCTTGTATATAAATATTAAAACGTACGAAAAGGCTCGCGATTATCGTTGATTCACTTTACTGGGACGCTTTGTATTCTCACTCGTCTACACTCGTTAAGGGGTTATATACAGTTAAAATTTACGATAAATCGATAAAAAAAATCGTAATGTACATATATTTAAGTACACACAGAAAATGTCTCAAGCAAGATTTCTCGGAAAGGGCTGAACCGATGAGTCTCAAGTTTTAACACAATCTTTTCAAGTATAATTTTTCGTAATTAATCGAAGGTTTTTTCTCACCGATAAATATTTTCCATTTTAAAAACAATTTAAGTCCTAAATTTTGGTTAAAAATCAATTTTTTGGGGGAAGCCGCCATTTTGTCAAAAATTATTATTTTGCTTATTCCTTCGATCAATTACAAGATAATCCACTATACTAACGAAATATTTTTGGTTTTTCTTTCATTTTAGATGATCCAGTCCAAAGATATCGTCCTCATCGCAAGACGCCTTTTTTAGAGGTGTTCACGAAGATCAGCTATAGCAGATTTCAAAATAATTATTTTTACAAATAAAAAGTGTTAAAATATAGTTAAAAGTTACCGTAATATGTGTACAAATGTTTACGTTAATAGATTTAAAGGTCTTCTGAAGGAAAATTTTTGAAAAATCGATCTCCTTGGACCTCCTGACTGTATATAACCCCTTAAGGGGAGAGATACCCTTAGGTGAGGAAAAAATGTGCTGATTTTCATGATTTTTTCCAAAAGGAAAGATTTATCGCCATTTTTTGTTAGTGTATGTTTTATTACTACAGTTCGTTGTTGCATGGTATTTTTTTAATTTATTAATCTTTGAAAATGGCCGAGGTATGGCAGGGTCTTTTAAAGTGCACGTTCACAACTGCTGTGACGTAGAGCTAAAAAACTAATCGGCCAATTCTGATGAAATTTGGTACATATACTTCTAACCTTATTGTCGAAAACATGCCCTAAATATTTTTGAAAACTAAAAAAAAGATTGATGCAAAATGTAGTCGTGTTTTTCGGAAAATTCAATCGTTTTGTTTCAAAGCGTACCATTTAATCGATTTTCGACATTTCTTACTTTCTCTTGGTTCATATTCAGCGTATGGGCGTTAAGGAAAGAAAAATCTTCGTTAGTTTTCATTCATATCAATTCCGCCGACGCTACGTGTTACGCCGTATGGCAACATCCGCTGTAACTCGTTTACAAACCCGTGCCACACCTCCGCCATTTTGAAATATTAATAAGTAAATAAAATACCATGTAACATCCAAAAGTAGTAATAAAACATCCTCTAATCTTCCCTCTAGAAAAAAATAATGAAAATCAGCAACGTTCTCCTCGCCTAAAGGTATCTCTCCCCTTAACACGTACGAAAAGTTTAGCGATTCTTGTTAACTCGTTTTGCCGGGACGCTTTGTATTTTCACTCATCCATACCCCCTTTATCGCTTTATAATTAGCACCCTGATTAAATCTTTCAAAAACTAAATCATATTTTTTTCTTAATGTTATTAAAACCTACCGTAAACTCAATAGTAGCTTTTACAATAGTAAAGTCGAAAAGTATTTTTTTTATTCTTATGTTGTTCAGTCGTGAAGGGCTTTTTTTTATTCTTATGTTGTTCAGTCGTGAAATGCTTTTTTTTATTCGGAAACAAAAATATTCGTATAAAAAATTCCAATCGTGCCATTGTCGGATATGCGGTCACCATTATTTATAATGTAATTATTTTTTTAATCATACAGTAAGAATATTGAAGTTAAGCACATTAATGTAAATACTAAGTCTCTTGATCATAAGATTTTCTAAATAATACGTCAATTTATCGATCAGTTAACTTTAACGATTATTTGCTTAAACATAACGTTTCCTAAATAATGCATTAATTTAGTAAAGTGGTCCACAATAATAACGTTTCTTGAACATACGTTCGTTTATAAATAAGTTACCTCTGATAAGTCATTTCTTAATAATAATGTTCCTTAAATAATACGTTAATTTATTAATAAGTTTCTAAATACGATCGTGACCCTAAATAATGTTTCTTTGGACCTCGCTTGTTATCTTCATTGAATTTGATGATTAATTCATTTTAATAAAAAATTGTTGATACATCGTACTTCACTTTTGTTAATTATAAAGTCGTTTTCACTATTAATGCTTGTATCGTTATTATTGTTAACGTCGACATGTAACTAGAATACCTCTACCAATAATAATAATAATAACAATAACAATAACAATAATAATAATAATAAACGGAAATAAAACTAGTTCTAATTATTTGAAATACAGACAGCTCCAAACCAATTCGAATATCTGCCTTTGATAGTCTGCGGTGTAAAAAAAATGTACCACGCATATCGTGACAATTACTTCAAAAAGTTGCTCTGTCATTGACGATTCATACCATTTGAAGAATCGACATGCCAAAACCAAAAGAAGATGATTTTTCTTTAAAACGTACCATAAAGCCGAAAATCTCGAAAACCGTGGGACTTATACTAAACGGAAATTCCAGCATATAGTAGAGCATGATCCGACCGATCGAAATAATCCATGAATTATAGGACACCCTGTATATACACATGCTTACATACGTGAAAGTAATAGTACAAGAAAATCCCATGCAACGGGGACTCAAAGTATAAAAGCATAAATAAGCAAAGCACATATCTAGAAGAAGAAGAGTCGGCGGGGGAGGGGGCGTTGGTGCATCAGAGTGAAAGAGGAAGCGCGAGAGGGGCGTGAGGGAGAGGAGCAGCGAATAAATACTTGGAGATGTAATCGCTGAAGGAAACAAGCGGCGGGATTGTTCAGGGAATAATTGAAAGCGCCGCTGAGCTTCTCATTCCCATTCCTGCAGTCTGGAGTATATGTGTGCCTGTATATATATATCTATATATCTCATCGCCCATGGCTAGCGGAGCTACTGCCGCCAATCGTCCTCTCTCTCCCTCCCACTCTCTCTCTCTCTCTCTCTCTCTCTCTCTCTCCCTCTCTCTCTTTCTATCTCTCTCTATCTCTCTCTCGGCAACAAGTCGTCGTATAGTCGCATGGACTTGCAATTCTGCAGCTCCGCTTCGCGACTGTTTCGTCGCAATCCGGCGAAGTTGCAATGTCTGCAATGCATTGATATATATATATATATATATATATATATATATATCGTTGATGTTTATCCTAAAATACAGCAAACATGCGCATTATTTAATAAAAATTACTTCATCTTCATCATTCCTTCGTATTACTTATCAGTAGGCTAAAATGAGTTAAAAATGTCCTCCCGTATAAACATCGCGAAATGTCGCATCTGAGGGCTCAATCCTCAAATAGTACAGACATGATGTATATAGGAATCGGAAAAAATTAGAAGAAGGCTAGTTTTTTGACAGGTGATTTTGTAGGTGCCGCGGGTGCTAATGCGAAGTTTGCCTAAACATCGGGGTGTAGGGTGCTTTTCAGGGGATGAAGGAGGATGGGGTGGATTGCTGCGAATCGCAAACCCTTACGAGGTCGGTGTCGTGAGACAAAATGTTCGGAAAAATACGGGCTTTATTTTTGTCCGCGGCGCCGAGGTCGCGGAAGTTCTTTTTGGGGGTTTAAAAGTGGGGTGAAATTTTGAAAAATCAGTTTTAATTCAATAAATCATTAGGAAAAATTGATAAAATTTTTGTTCGAATGAGAACGTTGTAGCCCTTGAAAAGACGTGTTGATCGAGTATTTGATCATCCCTCTCCGATAATATTTTCACCCACAAAAAAATTATTGATGTTTAAAAAAAAATTGTTCATTGAATAACTCAAAAACAATCGATTTTTCGGGTATGGTTTGAATGTGCGAAATGTAGAAAATAAATTGTTCTATATTTTGGTTTTTAAGGACCACCCGTGGATTTCGCTTGTTCCAACCCCTCTCGGGGGTTGAAAATTCAAAATGAAATTCTGGGAAGACTATTGACCGTACGAATTCGCTGACATGGAAAGATTTGTAGCTTGAACTCTCAACTATATTCTTGTCGACAGCACTAAAATCCTATCTCTTTATTTTCGGTTTTCGAAAGTGGGGGGAACTTACCAAAAATCAGTTTTTTGAGAACTCCTCTTCGGGAATTTTTGTTTCGAACTCCATTCGAATGCAAACCATGTAGCTCTAAAAAATACGCGTCGATTGGATATAAAGTCATCCCTCACTACCGAAGTAACCCCCGCCCCTCCCCCTATAAAAAATGACGAAATACTCTGAAAATTTTGTTTTCGTAATTACTCAAAAAAGGTTGATTTTACGGGTGCAGTTTGAATCTACGAAATGTTGGGATTAATATTTTCTACATTTTCGTTGATATAAGCAACACACAAATTTTACCATGTTGTATATACATGTTAAAATATAAGTACAATTATATACAGGGTGTCCTATTATGAATGGAGAATCCTGCAACTGTCGATAGATGAGATCATGTCCTACTATACAAAAATTTTCCCTCGATTTACTTCAAATTTTAAAGTTATGTTCCTAACTGCATTTCGCAGAGAAGTACGTAAAGAATTTCTGCTTAATCGAAAACTTTTCACTTTACGACCAGTTTATGAGCAGTTATAACGAAATTTTTCACTGAAAATTCATTTCTTAAGTTCAAATACCTACAACTTTTGAACAAAACAATATTTTTGAAATACCGTACGTACTTCTCTAGGTATTCTAATATAGATTGACAAGAATTTGGGTTTTTTGTTCTAGGTAAAACATTGTGGCTGATAAGTGTCACGCCGCGAACCGCCTAAAAAACAGATAACAAAAGAAAGTATTAGTGGTCGGCCATTTTGTACATCGAAAAAAGGTCAGTGCACTTTGAAAATTAAAAAAAATCGATTTTTTTACTGTTTTCGAAAGTACATACAATCAGAAATATTGGATTTTGTACGGTGCAGGAATTGCCGATTGAGTTTAGGTAAGAGTTTTTCATAGTATAAACTTCAAACGCGTTTTTCTCGAAACGTTTTCAAAATCTAGCTCCATCGGATCTCTAAAACTAATAAACCGATTCTCTTGAAATTTGAACCACATATTGTTAACATGATTTGCAACAAGATGACCTTCGATGGTTATATATATATATATATATATATATATATATATATATATATATATATATATAATATATAATATATATATAGAGTTCTCTTTATGAATGGATAATCCTGCAACTCTCGATAGGCCAGATCATGTCCTACTATATGCTGCAATTTCAGTTTAACAAAAGTCCCACGATTTTCTAGATATTGGGCTTTGTTATTTTTTTTAAGGGGGGAAATCACAGTAAAATTTTCAATTTTTCGAAAAAAACCATTTTTCGCTTAAAAGGTGCTTTAGGGTCTTAAAAATAATATACCGAACGATGGAATACGGCAAAAGTGTCCGAGTGCCCAAATTTCTTGCGTTGAATACAACGCTTTTTCACGACGCTTCACTTTCGTGCATACATATATAACATAAATAGTGATAAAAAACAGTGATATTTGTAAATCATTGTCATTATGAGTGACACATCATCGAGTCATGTTAGAAAAGGGATGAAAAAGGATACTGCGTACGAAAATCGACTGTACGGTGCAGGCCTTGCAGATTAGAGGTA
Source organism: Ophion costatus (assembly GCA_951751655.1). NCBI lineage: Eukaryota > Metazoa > Arthropoda > Insecta > Hymenoptera > Ichneumonidae > Ophion > Ophion costatus. The sequence continues at coordinate 20,378,348 of OX632366.1, read as the reverse complement.
TATGAAATTTTCATATGGTGGGTGGGGGTCAAAAGTTTGAACAATCAATGTTCAGAACGGCCGAAATTTCGAATGCAGTAGTGGCGAACGTAAATATGATGAAAGTTTCCAGTTTCGAATTCATTTAAACCGAAGGGCCAAAACGACGATCGGTTAAAACAACGATGGGCAAAAATATCGAACGGTCCGGATAACGAACACTTGGGATCGAGTAATACGTTGCGTGCGCTTTAGAGGGAAGCTTTGTTCGTTATCCGGACCGTTCGATATTTTTGCCCATCGTTGTTTTAACCGATCGTCGTTTTGGCCCTTCGGTTTAAATGAATTCGAAACTGGAAACTTTCGTCATATTTACGTTCGCCACTACTGCATTCGAAATTTCGGCCGTTCTGAACATTGATTGTTCAAACTTTTGACCCCCACCCCATATGGTTTCTCAGTACTTAAAACTTTAAACGCGTTTTTCTCGAAACCACTTTGTTTGAGCTCGCCGAAGACATAACTCGAGCAAATCTTTACCGATCGACTTGAAATTTTGACAGTAGCTTCGAAACATCTTTCTCCACGGAGCTACGTAGGATTTTTTATTTTATATGGCTTAGTTTTTTTTTATCGACGATTTTATGGCGTTTTTTGTTTGTTAAAAATTTAACTTTATTTTCCAACATGCACCATTTTGCGAAAAATCAATATATCGAAAAAATCCTACGTAGCTCGCTAGCTGTTATATGGAAACAGAAAAATTTTGGTTTTTTCTTCCAGGTAAAAAATTAAGGAGTCTACGTCTTCGGCCATCGACACGCTTTCAAAAATAGGCGCCTTGGGGCATATGCTGCGCAGCCGCCATTTTTAAATATTTTTTATTGAAAAAATTACATTTTGTACTTTTTTAGTATTGCTATAAAACCTACTTTACAGATTTTCGATTGATACTTTTATTCAGCCGAAACTAATTCCCGAAAATATGCCTGTTTTTTTGTGTGCTACTGTGATTTCCCCCCTTAAGGGGCTATTTTCACGATTTTTTTGAGGATTTTATAAAATATATGAATATAAAAGTTGTTGGGCTTGATAAATGAAGTCTTGAAATACATTAAAAAAAAATGTTTATTCATTTTTGTTAATTTCATATATATATAATTGTATCAGAGAGAAGAATAGCGCCCTCGGGAGTTTGGCTGATCCGATCTGCGGCAGTGATCGGCGGCTGTTCTAATGTATGCGTAATGTCGCTGCCCGGGAGAGCTCTCCTCCGGCATAAGGTCTCATCCTTTTCTCGGGAGCGGGACCGGCTCTCCTCATTAACGCCCGGTTCCGCGATCAGCGAACGAGGCAACTCTCCACGCGCGGTTTATAAAGAGCGAGGAGGAACCAGTTCGGGCCCCGTGGATACCGCATGCGCACGTTTCGGTACACGGGAGGCAGCAAGAACGTCGGAGCAGCAGAAAAAGATGAGACAGAGGCAAAAGAGAGCAGGGCCCTATATACTACGAATGTAGACCTCATGTTTTGTCGACCTGCGCGCGCGCCTGTATCGGAGCCCCGATCCACGAGTCCTCGCCAATAGAGGAGCAGCCTCAGGCCTCTGACTGCGATTCACGATGTACCGTGGGCTCATCCGCGACCTTTGTCTATCGTCTTTATTCCAGGATCATCGAGGGCAATCGAGAGAAATCCGCGGGTGGAGGTCTTCGTTAGCGACGTTTTTTTATCATTAAAATTCAACGATTTTTCCAATTCATTTTTTAATATCTATTTTCAATGTCTACTCTCACTTGGTTTAACGGTTCCACCCAGGTGGGTCGAAAAATGGCATTTTCCAAAAAAAAACATTTTTTCGGGCCTCTCGGTAGATGCAGCCCCTTGACTTTTTAAATATTTATTTCAGTTTATTAAGACTTCAACACATGTTATTTTGCAAATTCAAGTTGTAGCTTTCGTGTCCAAGAAAAAGTCCGCAGTGATTTTCGGCTTCCTATTACGACATAGACCCCCAATTTTATTTACCGTCATACCACTTTTTCCAGTCACATTCCTGAGGGCTCGAAAGAGTTTCGCCTCTGGAGCAATTTTTATTTGAGGCTGCGTCCACGTGTGTTTTTCTCCAAGCGATTCGGCGCTGTCGTAATAAGAGCGTTGATGAAGTCGCGGACGAAAATGATATGCAGCCACCCCCGCCCGACGGTCCGTCACTGTGTGTGCTCAACTTTTCATACGAACCTTTTTTTCCTATCCCGGCTGCGAGAGATTCGCCGCTTTTTTTGTCGCCCGCAGTCTTTTGCAGGGAGATTAGAAGTGCCGCCGGATAATCTGCGTACGCGCCCTGAGAAAGTAGCTCGCCACGATGGCGAGGATGTTTGTCTTTGGATTTCGAGTCAACGAGGTGAATAATCCCCCTGAAGGAACCACGAGCTCATCTCTTGACGACATCTCTCTCTCTCTCTTTCTCTCCTGGAATATCACTCCGTACGAATATTTCCTTGCAGTATCAAACGGAGAATGTCTGATGAAAACCAACCGAATCTCTCTCCCTCTCTCTCTCTTTTTTTTACTTCTGTCAAGTCTCCGGACTCGGCAGATAGCTTGGCTATGTATTATTTCTTCCGAGAGTTTCTTTTTGCTACTTTGGTTAACTCTGTATGCTATAGACCGGCGTCTACTTTAAGTATAATCTGCGTTATCTCATATTATTTTAGTGTTAATTTGGTTAATCATGCGTTACTGTTGGAGTTATTTTATTTTATTTTATTTTATTTTACTCTATTTTATTTTATTTTATTTTATTTTATTTTATTTTATTTTATTTCACGCTTAAGTTTATCATGGTTCTTCCTTATTCGCTAATAATTCTATGGTGGAAAGTAACATTTAAAAATGTAACATTCATGATGTATGTTGTTTGCGGGAAAGTTTTTAAAACTGAGGCATAAGAAATTGTATCAATCTATCAATCAATCCACCAATCAATCAATCAATCAATCGAGCTCTCTCTCTCCCCCTCACCCCCTTTCAAAATCCTCACGCAAAAAGAAAACCGTGATTTTCGTGTCCTTAATCTGCGACCAAAAACTGTGCAAGCTTCTGAAGAATGTAACGCCCGAATCGCAATATGAATCGCCCCCTGCCCTCACCAACTCCGCCATCGAGAGATAAAATAATCCATCTCCTACATTCTACTTTTCTCCTTTTTCCACCACGTGTATCGTGCCACGGTTGCACATAAATCTTGCGAAAAAAATACTATGAAATAAAGAACGATAAGGATTGAAAATAATGACGTGTATTTTCGAGTAATTCAAAGCAATCTATATATACACGTACGTTTATACGTGTAGACCCGTTGCATGAGAAAACGCCGAGTACATGCTTCAATAATGGAGAGAAAAAGCCCCCGCCGGTGAAAATGGTGAGCTTGTGGGTGCACGCGTACATACGTGTATAGTAAAAGTTGATTCCGAAGACATTCGACTTCGGGGACCGTCCCCAAAGTAGCCAAGATTCCCCATATTCGACATTATGTACAATGCAGTGTCTTGAAAATCGACTGCCAGTGAACGTATACACGTGTGTACAAAGATCACGCCAAGGACCTGCCTGTCCCCAAATTCAACGATTCGTGGTCAAAAATGTTGGGGGGCCTCCTCGAAGCATCAACGTGTACCGATAGCCAACACTGGACGAGTGAAACTCTGCCCATATAGATACACTCGTGGGTGTGTGTGTGTGTATGGGGATCGTATCGGAAAGCGATAGTTCAGAGCTCAGGAGGTCGTTGAATAAGTGATGGTACAATATTTTTAAAACGCCTATAATTCGCACGACCTGGCCTCCGAGGGGGGTATGGGGAGCTCTTCCGTTCACCCTCGATCCTGGAATGGACCAGTATTTATCGGCCCGCAGAGTATAAACGGGCGAAGCCATCGGGATCGAGAAAGAAGGGCAAGATCATTTATGAGCGCGGCGCCGGGTCGCCCGGGCTATCCCATACAGAATGAAGAAGGGTGGAAAAAGGGAGAAACGAAGATCGAAGCGAGCGCGCGAGGGAGCGAGAGATCGAAGATGAGAGACGACGGATGAGTGCGAGTCTCTGGTGTGTTTCGCGTCAGTTTATTTTATTTTATTTTTTTCCCTTTTTCTTTTACTCTACAATCGGGACAACAGCGGGTCGTGCAGCATGGAATTATTACGGCCATTTACCGACCCTGCCTACTGTTTTAGTAATGACGTCCGAATGGAGACGATCCATACCGTAGGCTCGAACGTATGAGACTTTTGGCCAGGGGACACGGAGGGCGAACCACCCCCAGCTCAGGGGCTCTCGAACTCCTCTCTCGGCCAGGACACGAAAATCTCGTTTTTTCTCTCTCGAGGGACGGAACGGGAGAATTTACTCTTCAACTCTGGATACTTTGATAAAATGTATACGCGATCGTTCTAAGGACGCAGTGGAAGAAATAATGGCGTAAGGCAATGAGCAGCTCTTGGGGCGGTTGACGTTCTCCAGACGCAAGCTCGCTGCGACCACTTCGGGAAGTCAGGAACCGCGCTGTTGAGAGAGGAAAAAATGGATGTCCACTTCGTACTTGAGACGGATGGAGCCCTCCGGTTGAGGCAAATAACGGTTCATGATGTTTTTTTTTCTTTCAATAAACCTCAAAACATGAGACGAGGTAAATGTTTATTCTGTAGATGCTAATTCATAAAATTTACAATTAAAGGGAAAATTATGCATATTTGTATTTTTATTACGTAAATGAGAAAAACTTTTGTGTTACCACCAACTTAAAAAAGTATAACATTATCGATGATTATTATGAAAAAAAACTGCGTCAGTGAATGTTTTATACACCTCAGACTGAAATTTTGAGTCATTCATAATTATGCCTATCTACATTTAGGTCTCGAGATGATTTATTGTTACCACTAATTAATATTGAGTGTTGGAGAAATACGGCAACTTCGCGGACATTGAAGATGGGCTTTTTTTTCTAAACGTCTGCAAATGTTTGTGCTAATCCGTTGTTAGAAGTAGTTTATCTGATAGTAAATGGCAAAAAAAAATTATATCACCGTAGCGTGAACGTCTTGCCCATACGACCGCACGTAAAATTACATACATTGAACTATTTTTTATCTCCGGTGTTTTGTCGTTAAAAAATATCAAAAGATCGTATAGACTCATTCTACTCTAGACAATAGCATATATTTAAAAAAAATTAAATCTTCGATTCTGACTCTAACCTCCTTAATGAACTGACAAACATTCAAGAATTCTCGACCACCCCTAATGCTCCGAGTGGCCCATTGACGCGTGTTCTCGACCGTGAAAAAATGCAGAATTGCATTTCGTTTTAATGACGATCCACTTGAAATAATTCCACAACGCGTGCATTATTAGTAATAACAATAATAAATAAACCTTCGCTGAATTTTAAGTCATAAAAATGAATCGTCAGTGAAGTCCCGATGGATAGAATTAATCGTAACAATTATTCTCAATCAGGGCATTCCAATAAATATAAACAAATATTTTTCAACATTGATTCACGTATCGTTTTTTTGTAATATTTTCGCTTCGTCCCGCCTACCATTCCGTTCCCGAAGAATTAGAAAAAAAATCCGTAATTGGCTCTTGCATAGTTCCAGCACGCAGAGGCAATCAGATTGTTTTGAGAAAATCGCCGTATTCCTCGTAGTTAGAGCGACGTTGTGTTAACCACAAGGAAAAATCATGATTCTCGTTATCCACGTGTCTCGTAATTTCGACGTTGCCGCGACCATCTTTGTGCGCCTTGTATATACGAGAGGCTCCACATGGGGGAGAGTGAGTGAGAGAGAGAGAGAGAGAGGGGGGGGGGGGAGAGAGAGAAGGAGAAAGAAAAGGTCCTGAAAGAAGGAGAAAAGAAAGATAAAGGGAGCGAAAGAGAGAGAGAGAGAGGGTGCAAAAGAGGCACCAGGAAAAGTGAGACCGAGACACGTTCTATGAGGAGAGGGCATGTTTTCCTGGTGGCTCGTTAAATTCTATATTCCTCATGCCCCGACGCGATTCCACGCTTTGTCGTGCTCCCTCCCCTTCCTCCCTCTCTCTCGCTTTACGATTTCGATTGACTATAAACTTATCTCGGCTTTCTATTCCATTGGTATGTATAAAGGCGGATGGACCGGCTACTTTCTCGAGCCCGCATTGGATTGTGTGAAAGCAGGACGCAACTCCTTCTTACCGTCGGCCATACGTACAAGCACGTATGTGTCCACACGTATAGTACACAAACGTAATACAGCCGGGACCACACGAGTCATCGTGTATTGTGCACATCCGCGCAGTCTCGTTTTCCCGCGATATTCCTCCATGCCACCCTCCACCCGCCCCCCCAGCCCCTTTCGACCCGTCGGCAGCTTGCCTGGCGGCATCGATCGGTAATGCCGATCGCGGTCGTTGTTCCCCGGTTTGCGGATCGGGAGAGACTCGTGCAGGGACCGCGTGTTCGCAGCGCGCCTGGAGAACGGCAGTCGGGAACGAGGGCAAAAAGTTGATGCCAGGAGGGAAGGAAAAGAGACACGCATAACACACACGCACGCACGCACACGCACACGCACGCACACACACACACACACACACACGACGGTGTGCTCGGGTACTTGTCTCTCTTATTTTACTCCCCTTCCCTCATCTTTTTTTCTTGCTTACCCTCTCACTCCCTCTCTTACTCTTGTCCTGCATCGATGCAAGTGTGTCTGCAATACACGCGCGCAAAGTCTCGAACGAACAAAAACAAACACGATGAGACAACAACGACGTATAAAAAACGGATAATGAAAAAAAAATTGACATTGCAAAGCAAAGGCAAAAAGGAACATCAAAAAAACGCATATCGGACTACGTATAGAGGAACAGCAAAGTGTAGGTGCGTGTGAGCGCGTGCGTGTGAGCATATATATGAGTGAGTAGAGTGTGTTAGTGAGTGTGTGTGTGTGTGTGCACACACCAAACACACACACACACACACACACACACACATACACACACACACACACACACACACACACACACACACACACACACACACACACACACACACACACACACACACACACACACACACACACACACACACACACACACACACACACACACACACACACACACACACACACACACACACTCACACTCACACTCACACTCACCGCACGCACGCATGTACAATGCGACAAAACATTGAATACACGGGAAACAATTTATTGCTAGCCGATAGGGAAGCAACCGTATCTCCTTCCGTATATATGCCTGGCGAACATACCTGTTGTGTGTGGACCTGTGCAAGAGGATCCTCTCACCGCGTTTATATAGCTACTACACACTCTCGGCAAGTCGTCTGATGGCTCTTAACGCGCCTTCGCTCTTGCGTGCACGCCTCTTTGAACAAAACGAGAGAGCGAACAAGGGACGCACGGAAGAGAGAGGTACAGAGCAAGGAGCGGGGCTGAGGGAAGGTTGCGGTTGGGCGGGATGAGAGGTAAAAAAATTATGAAAAAAGAAAAAATGAAAGGACGGAAGAACGAGAGATAAATAGAGAGAGAGAGGGAGGGGGGGCGGGAGGAAGAGGAAGACGAGGGAAAAAAAGAACTGAGAAAAAGGAATGACAGATAGGTTAAGTGGTATAGAGCTCTCTGTTGGACCACGCATACCAGCAAGTGGCAGATCTATAAATAGCATATGAAACGTACATCGAACGAAAGAAGCCGTGAGAGGGAGAAAGATCGCCATTGAAATATACGCTTAACGCGTAAAGAATTCCGAGACCTTGCGAAGTCAATTTCGATACTCGATTCGTTGAACTCGATGTACGGTGGAGGACGATGCGATTGGGAAGCAACGAAACGATGGGGTTTGTGGAGAATCTTGATGGTGTTTGTGGAGAATGCTCGGGGTTCGGTGTTTCGGTGCAGCGCTTTTCTTTTCCGGCAGATGAGCATCATTTGTTAGCATCATTCGAATTTGCAGGTGGTCCGATCGCTGCCTTTGACGCGGGGAGCAAGCGGAGGCGGTTGATTTCTAGGGTTGACCTTGAGAGTCCTACGAGTGTGTGTGTAAAATACACTCACCTCAAACCCAACAGACTCAAAGTGACCGCGTATGTGCGGAGGACACTTGGTTCAAGGGGTTGGAAAGCTGTCTACTGCTTCAGCCAGTTGATGCATCATTGATGATTCACTTGGAGTGCAATGGAGGATTTGAATGATATCGCTTGCAGTGAACTGATCAACTTCTGAGGATTCTCAATCGGAATGAGGCTACGTGGTCGCTGTTATTCAGTCGCGACATTTTCCCTCGTTATATTTTGCTCTTTCGATCTTGGCGAGCACTTGCGAGAAAGGCTCTTTCGCTTTTCACCTTTAATTGGAATTCTTCCATCGATGCCGCAACAGATGTCCATACCTGCGTCGCAACGGTCACCCTATCTCTCCTAGACATCAATGGATTGCGCGTTCCTCTCCGCGCGAGCACGAAACTCCGCTCATTTGCGTCGTTGCGTCCACGCAGCATCCTCCTCGCGCGTCTTTCCTCATCTTCCGTAAGATTTCTCGAGTCTTCACGGATTTCCACTTTGAAGCGGCTCGTTTTTTCATTGATTTTTCACTGGTAGGAGGCTCTCGTCCAGTTTTCTTCCGAACCCAATTGTATCCCCTCGCAATAGGGAACGTCACGTTTCCACAAACCGTACCATCCGTAAGACAGTTGGCCCAGTAGTCGTCACCTTAAGCAGGTCACCCTAAAAGATCGACCTTGTAGATTTGGATAGCTCAACTGGGAAAGCGAGTCGAAGTTATTTTGAGCAATTCTTAAGCAGTTTCTTTTATTAGGGAGATGAACGTCGTGGTGAAGTTCTTGGGCCTGGTACAGTTGTCGAGAAATTATTTCGCAAAGGTTATAAGATGCGACGGTACGTCCAGCAATCGCCATGTTGAACGTCCCAGTAATCGTCATATGCGTTCAAACTGCTTTGTCTAATTATGCAAAGGTCCATAGGCCGTTGTTGACTCGATTGTGTCTGTATGTAGGACTGCGGGATAATTTTTAGTTACTCAGTCACGAACTTGTTGATTTTTATTGAAACATTTGCCAAACAGTGTACTTGAATTAAAATTTAAGTACTTAAACTTAAATTTCTCTTACAACTTTATTGATAAAAAAAAGAAAGTAGCTTGATATATTTAATTTGATTATTTTTGAACACGTATACTTACGAGTGCGGCAACGTAATACAACATAGTAAATACCTTCTGGACGCTAATACATCACAGATCTGCACGAACGACTGATTCTTATCTTAAAAAACTCATTTAATGTGTAAACATGACGATCACTGGGACCCTGACGACCACTAAGCCGAAACCGAATCTCGGAACTCCCAGTTCACTGCTGAATCAACATTGGAACAGGCAGACCGACGAATTGAGGAGACTGGCCTCGTTGTCCGGTCGCTTGCCAGGACAGTTCCACGCACTCGCCAATTTAGAGAATCAATGGACCGTTGGAGGCTGTGCTTTGATTTTCCACCGAACGGTGGTGGGGAAAAAAATGGAGAGAGAAGGACGTCCGGTGAGTGGGAATGACGATGGAGTTCTGTTCCGACAAAAGACGCACAGATGAAGAGAGAGCAAGAGAGAGAGTGAGAGAGAGCAAAAGAGAGAGAGAGAGAGTGAGAGATCGGGGAAACAGAGAGCGCAGGCTAGTAATATCGTGAAGTCAGAGGACCAGAGGACAAACACATGTTGCACACTCGGTGCGTTCGCATTGCCTGGAGACGTGAAGCCTCCAAGTATCCCCAGTGGAACAACACGAAGCTCACAGAGGGCTTCGAGAAAGTGAGCGAGAGATAGAGCAAGAGAGAGAGGGAGAGAGAGAGAGGGGGAAGGCTCAGAGAGCAGAAAGGACACAGAGGACAAGAAGGAGAGCCACAGAGGGAAAGAGGGTGGAAAAGAGAGCGAGAGACAAACTGTCAGAGAGAGATGCACGGAAGGAGAGTAAGCGAGAGAGAGTCCGAAAGAGCGCGAGTTTCGTAAGGGGTCTCTGTAGCGCGGCAAAGTACAACGACGCAACGTAAGACTAACAACACAATGGAAGCAACAGCTGCATGATAGATGGTCCCGCGACCGACCGAACGGCCGGCCGAACGCGAGAACGACCGATTCCTCAGGCCGCTCTTTCTTTCACTCCACAATCTTGTATACATCTCTGTCTCTCTCTCTCTCACTATGCCCTTCCTTCTCGTCTTTCTCTTTCCACTCGGCAAAGAGAAACACAATCTTCGCGCAGCCTCGTCTGTTTCACTTCTTGTCCGTTTGGCTCGTTCTCTCGCCGCGAAAACGCTCCTCGCGGGGCCCGACAAGAGAGAGAAAGAGAGAGAGAGAGTGTGTGTGTCCGGGACTTCTTTCAGTATAGCCGCTCTCGCCACGCGGACCGGTCGTTATCGTCGCATTTATTCGCGGAAGCGACGAAGAAGGAGCTCCACCGGCTCGTTGCTGCCAGTTTTACCAGGGCGACGATCCCTTCGCGTACCGTTTGCTCTTTCTCTCAACCCCCCTCCGCCCCCCAGTCACGCCGGTATTCGCCGATAAATTATTTGTATTCCCGGTGAAAACGCGCGAAATGAGGGCGAGCGGTTGAGGGGGATGAAATTTATTCGCGATATGAGACCGGAGAAAAAGCGTTCGGTACTAAAAATTTCGTACCGTCGTGTATATCTCCATTCGCATAAATAATATCACGCGTGTACTTCACTTTGTTTCGCTAATGGACAAACGTCTGGAATGTTGGCGCTCGGCACCATCCAAAAAAACCGCTGCCCCGAAACGATTTTTGTTTAAGATGCGGCGCCTTTCCCGTAATCGTTCATAACTGGAGCTGTGCCAGATATGACATTAATCTCGTCGGTATACTGTTCAGGGGGAGAGGGGGGGGGAGATCTGAAAATACTTCGGCGCGGGGATTTGACATCGTCGGACAAGTGGAGGAGGTGGAGAGAGATACGGAGGAAAACAAGAAAGAAACGTTCAAAGGGGATCTCACGACACGAGGAGTCGACGAGAAGAAGAATAGTATGAGAGGAAGAGGGATATAAAGAATCGGTGATGCCACCGACCTTCGAGGCTGCCGAGAGGGAATATATATTGTACGCACTCCTGTGGATCTTTATTCAACCGCTGGAGCAAGGAAGATAGGGAGAGGGGGGGGGGAGAGCACACAATTCCCTTCCACCATTGTTAGCCGTTTTATTCGTACGAATCCAATGGTCATAATCGCTCAACGCTTACATTCAAAGCAGCGCTATACAGGGCTCGTACAGCATCTTTAGGACAAGCGAGCGCGTCAGCATCAAGGCATCAGTCGCATTGTGAGCTCCTGAAAATGGTCTTGGGTTCGGATCGCGTCGAGAGATCGGAGACCGCGCACGGTAAGTCCCTCCAACTGATGCGTGAACGCGCACGCAGTTCCGACAATGAGCTTATGGGAGAGATCCGAAAAGATCGGGGGATCCGATCGTTCACGAGGGAAAGAGAGACCGACGAAGGTGAAACAGAGAGGCGACTTGTGGGCATACGCGACGGTGACTTGACTCCGAGGCGGAACAAACCCGATGTCCCTTGATCTGCTCCCCCTTTCCCTGTTTCACGCATTCTTTCTGTATCTTGGCTTCATCTCCTCAGGACATTGGAAGTCCCGTTGAAGACACGCGGGAATTTCAAGCCCAAAAATTTTGGAATTCCACGTGACAAATCAATTCCACCTGAAAAGTGCCACATACTTCAACCTGAGTGTTGCCCTACGGTGATGGCATCTCCCCTTGCGCGAACAAAGCCCGTGCCGTCTCGATCAAGAGTGACCTGGTTGGAGTTGGACCAACACTCGGGTCTTAGGTCATGGACGAATCATTCCGTTCAAGTCCGCAAGCAATCATATGTACCAACGCTTCGATTGCTCGCATCCGATTGAGCCTTCCCTGGAATCATAGTCCAATATTCTGCCTAAGCGGATTGCACGGCTGGTAACTTTGTTTCGGGAAACAGATGTGCTTGAGGATGTCTCAGGTCCTGCTTTGGGCAGGACCTGAGGCCTGGGCAGACCTCAGGCGGCAATTACCTTCCCTGACAGCCAGCCTGACAACTGTATTGATCTCCTCATAGACGATTCGGTGTTTTCATCCCCGATCATTTGATTTAATGAACATGACGACTTCAATGATATCATCATCATTGAGGTTAAATTCATCTTTCAAAAGCAGGGCATTCCGATAGTCGGTTGAATCATTCGACAGGCTGTTGAAGACATTTGAGGATCGTCAGATTACTGATTAGTGTGAACGACCGATAACGCTTGATTGGCCGTACACGTACGGTCGTACACAAGGTTCCTTTGTACGGAGGCTCTTGTTGGACGCTCGTTGGTAATCTGCATGTGAATTTCAGCTTATTCACAACAGGCTTAAGGGAAGGGGGGAGCACTCTTATTATACACAGTGACCAATCTAGCGTTTCTCTATGCGCGCCTCCTTACGAGGTACAGCTTCATCGGGTAGCCGGATATCTCATCGTCTTGATACAAGTTAGCGGTATTCTCGTTGTGTCTCTATTCGTTCCGGCGTTCTCTTTGTGAACGCTCAAAGAGCGCAATTTCCATAGTACTCCCGGTACGACAATACCCAGTCCAACGACTCTCCTTGATATCCAAGGTTGCGCGAATGATCTTCAAGTCGCGTGATAAGCGAACTTCCGCTTGTTCCACGAGATTGACCAAGACCCATGCGTGTCTTTCAATGACCATCCGGTGGACAAGCAGCGCCTTTTTCGTTCGGGTGAACGACCAGGACAGACGTATTCGATTCGATCAATGGAAGACAAATTGCCCATTAATATTCGATACGAAGAAGCATTGCGTTCGTGGGGAGAAGCGTGCTCGGCGAAACTCGTTGTCCCAATCGATTCGCATATCACGTGTGTTTGATTAGCGCTCCCGTGCAAACATGCGAATGACAAAATTAACGAACATTCAATTGAGAGCTTCGTCGCGATAACGTTTTGGACGAAAACGCGGTATTAATCGCCGTTCGTTACGTTCGACGTTCGGAAGAGACACAATCGTATCTGGGTTAGCTGCGGGCCACTTGGTTGTTCTTTGCAAACAAGCCAATCCACACTCGAGGAGAATGTGCTCACTCGGCTGTCTCTTTACCTGTTACCTCAAAACGGGGCCGCGGTAAACTGTCGAAATTCATTAGCAGGCAACGTCTTCGCGTCTCCTTCTTATTGTAACAATACACCGTCGATGCTACCTAACCGTTCGACGAGGGTTCCTGCTCAGGCAGATTGCGGCTGAAGCAGGCGCGACTGCGTCACTTTACATTGTGTAACGAGAGTCTACGTGCAAACGTTGCTGCTTCGGGGCTTTGTTGACTCTCGGCAAACAGATATTGTTATCGATTACTCATGACCCGATGGTTTCCATTGTAGCGACTATGCCCGTCTCGGCGAAGCACCTCGACCGTTTTTTTTTGCACCGGTGCGACTAAACCCGGCGAAAGGACGGAATAGAGGTCGACCAAAAATACATTCTCAATGGCGGACTGAAGGCGAGGAAGGAGAGGGATATCGATTGATTGATTAGTCGGAGTGTTCGAAAGGGAGGGAGAGAGCAAGGAAAGGAGAAGGGCTAACTAAAAAGGGCCCTGGGAACGTTCCTGAAAAAAAGACAAAGATTTGCTCTGTGTTTGCCGATTTGCAAACAACTCGCTTTCAAAGTATCGTGGGCCGACAGGCTCGTTGTGGTAGCGGTCCTGGTCCTCGACGAGGGGGTGGGCCAACGGATCACGGGACCAAAGGGCGAGAACGGGCACGAGGAAGTGGACTGGGGAAAGCTCCAAAGGGATGTACTGCCTGGCAAAGTGGCATAGGGGAAGGAGCGGGAGAGCAAGAGAGAGACAACCAAGCAGGGAACAGAGAGGTTTTGTTCTCTGGGGAGCAGTCAAAGCGCGTGGCCCTTGCCATGACGATCTGAGCATCAAACAAGCTACTGCTTTGCGGCGTCCTCGTCGGCGTCGTGACGCCCCTCTCTCTTTCTCTATCTACATATCTTCCTCTATTACAATCCCGAGATACGCATACTCATCTATTGCAAGTCATATATAGATATATGTATATATATATACTGATACACAGAAACAGGGGTGGTAATGCAGACCCATTCGAAATCCGGCTCAGGCTCAACTATACACGTGTAAAAAAAACTACGTCACCATCTACAATTTCATAGGAAGTATGAAAAACGCAGAAGCCACTAACCGAATCTCCAGTGAGTTGACGGGCTACATCGACCTAGCTAGTTCAGGGGGTCGAAAAATGGCATTTTCCAAAAATATTTTTATTCGACAACGTTTTGGTTAAATTCCCTGGAAATTTCATTGAAATATTCCTAAAGTTGAATGAGCTTCTAACAGTCGGCCGGGTGAGCGGCAGCAGCTCTATGCTTCAAACTTTAAATGCGTTTTTCTCGAAACACTGTTTTCAAAGTCGGTGGACATGATATCTCGAGAACCACTCGATGGATTGTTGGCCAATTTACAGATGATACGATGAGAAATATTTAAAAGTCGTTGACGATCTTACTTTTTGAAAATCGATCTGCTTTCTTTAATATTTATGTAAAGATTACGAGTTTTTTCATAGATTTTGCATGCTCGAGTTTCAACTTATCGCCACGGTGTTAAAAAAAAGGATTTTTGAAATCGACGATCGTCGATGACTCGTATTTATTGTTAAGATGAATAACCCGTTTGGTTTGTAGATATCGGATGGACCGTTTGAGCTGGAGAGCGTCCACCGCCAAACGTCGCGAAAAAAATTTCTTCATCTGGCGGTGGCGACGTTTTTGTTGTTTTTCTGTATTTTATGGTGTTCTTTTAAGGTTTCTCATATATGTACCTTTGTGATAAAAATAATGTGTTCCTTTTTCACCAAACAACCAAAAAAAAAAATCGGAATTTGGCCATTTTTTTAGGTCTCTAGGTAGATGGAGCCCTTTAAAAATGTACGAGGTTCACGCGTGAAACTTTCTTTTCGGTATAACATCCTCGACACCCTTCTGTCCTACAGTACGTTCGACGTAAAACAGAGTAACACCGTAATTCAGTAGTAACAGCAGAGTATACTATTAATTCTTCGATAAAGACGTGCAGCGAGGTAAAATAATTCAACATCGTTGGTAATCTGAAATCGCACACAACACGAAGTTCCCAAGCCGATTATTTTTTTCTCGCGCCTCGAATATATTTATTCGTAAGGCCTTTCGATCAGATTGAGTCGGGGCTTAATTTCTCAACTTAGAAAAAAAGATGACGAACTAAAAGTGACTTCCATATTACCCCATCTCTCTTGATGTCTTTATACATTTATACGAAGATACCGATCTATTCGGTCTAAAATCAACGACCTTGGCAAACAAAATTATCGGGTAAATATACTGCATAAAAAAACCAACTAAAAACCAAAAGTAACTGTTTTATTATAATAAATTACATGAACTATACTGCTATATATGTATAAACGATTGCTCTGCCGATAAATTATAGCTAGATTCACTGCACTACTTTTTACCATCGGCCTTCGTTGTAAATACTGCGGAATTTCATTTCATGTTATTGTCTATTTATCTGTACATACATATATATTTGCTATGGAAAGATCGGTATCTCCCTACCTACGATGCGTTCCGGATAAGCTAATGTATAATGATATACATCAGGCTGATGTGCTCCATAGTTTTCAGTGTACCTACAGCGATGCTTGCTGGGAACACAGCGCCGCATGCTATTGCTGTAAACTCGGCCCTACGAGGGGGCAAATACTATTGAGCTTGTCGGCGAGGCACCTCCACTTTTTACCCCATTAAAGCCGATTCACGTGGACAAGAGGAGGCACCGTGAGCCCCAATGGCTCTTTATAAACCGCGGGCAAACTATACATACAAACATACATACATACATACATACATACATACATACATACATACATACATACATACATACATACATACATACATACATACATACATACATACATACATACATACATACATACATACATACATACATACATACATACATACATACATACATACATACATACATACATACATACATACATACATACATACATACATACATACATACATACATACATACATACATACATACATACATACATACATACATACATACATACATACATACATACATACATACATACATACATACATACATACATACATACATACATACATACATACATACATACATACATACGTACGTACATACATACATACATACGTACATACATACATACATACATACTTACATACATACACACACACGTGTATACAGGGCCGACGCGTACACAAAATTTGTATAGGAACAACGGTCATGCGTACGTAACTCTCACGTCGAACACGTTGAACACGCGTGATTCGCTAATTGACTCCGCGCGCGGTGATATGTCGCGTGGCATTTCGAGTGGCCAACGATCCAGCGGTCCTGCTCGCTGTAAAAAGGTTGATAAGTTATATATATATATATATATGTATATGTATATGTATATGTATATGTATATGTATGTATGTATTTATATAAATTTGTTTTTGCAGGCCAGTTAGCACTGTTTTCAACAAGGCACAC
Organism: Ophion costatus; assembly: GCA_951751655.1. Taxonomy (NCBI): domain Eukaryota; kingdom Metazoa; phylum Arthropoda; class Insecta; order Hymenoptera; family Ichneumonidae; genus Ophion; species Ophion costatus. Next base: position 20,361,624 of record OX632366.1, on the reverse strand, counting down.
AAAGTATTCGAAATTATTGTTCTTTCCACGATGGGTTTTGGAAAAGAAAATTGCGAAGTAAGCTAATAAGATAAAATAAGAAGTGAAATCTTTTTCACAGCTACTATATTTGTCTCCCTCATATAGCAGAAGCTGAGATAGGGTTCAGGAGTCAGGAGAGGCAGGCTGCAGCTATTCAATTTTCAGACAATTGTGAAAAAAAATATCTCTGTAGTGAAACTAAATTCTTATCGTCCATTTTAAGGGATTATTCCTAGTTGTAAACATCGAAAGTTTACTTTTGATTAAAACCAATATATATATATATTTGACAGTACATCATTTTACAAGAGTTCAGAGAAAATTTCAAGGCGATCGAAAGAAGATTCACTGATTGACAGTCGTTCGAGACTTTAGACACTTTTTTTCAAAAGCACGGTTTTACACTCGGTGGGTAGAATATCTCAAAAAACTACTGCATCGGCCTTTTTGACATTATTAGGGCTTTTACTCGATGAAAAAATGTAGTATTTGATCGAAGGATTTTTTTGCCGATGTATATTTTCGATTTGATGAATGAAGAATGCCGATTTGAAATCGCGCCATTTTTTTTAAATTCGTTATGTCGGAAATTCCTTCGATCAGTCATTAAAATGACCGTGGTTGTAATTACAGTGTTTTTCAGACGATACTTTTCAAATACCTAATTTGTGTAGAAGTTTATCATTACGATCTTCTGTTTAAAAAAACCCAAAAATGAACTGTTTTCAACTGTTACAACTAGGCATAACCCGTTAAGCAACTATGCAACACATTTCTGACAGTTTAATTTATCCGGAACTGGTTACTAGATTTGATTGAATTTGTAATATCTTTGCTTGAATTGCATTTACTTCTCAATATAAACACTGTAAATTAAATATTTATATTCTGAATTTGATTAGGTATATATTGTCGCGGACGGTTAAATGCCAATGGATACAGCAATGAAAACCATCGACGAAGTGCTGAGCCCCTCTCTCTCTCTCTCGAATAATTATTAGGCTTTTTGGTTTATATAGTGTTTTATTTACGTTATTTCTTTCGCAAGTCGAAACTGTAAACTTTTTACTTTTATTTTTATTTTTATTTTCATTTTACTTTATACTGTAAATTGCAAATTATCACTTGTTTTTTCTTGTATCGCCTCAAGGTTTTGACCAAGGCATAATGAATCATAATCAATCAATCAATCAATATCTCTCTCTCTCGCTTTCTTTCCCTATTGCTCTTTTCTCCAATGAGCTACAAATATTTTTTTTCCTTCCCTATTCTTCATTAATTTTTTTATACTTTTTTCCACATCGAACAAATTTTCTCATTATTACATTTATGACGAATTATAATTTCTTTCTCAAATAAACCAGAAAAAACGTCAAATGGAGGTGAAAAAGACAGTTCGACGGAAATTAAAAAAAAACATTTTCGTTATACGCGTATGATTTATTATATATCCACAAGCATGCGTACATGGATATAAACATATTGAAAATAACAGGAAGCCGAAGAGGCGTTCACGGCAGCTCGTACAAAAACAACCTCGCTAAGTAGTTACGTACCGCCTATGACTCGTTTTACACTCCCGTATATCGTTTTTAAGTCTCGTTCTGTACATCGCAAGGTGTGCAAGTCTCAAATTGTATGCTTCACGAAAAGCCTACAATTTCATGCAAATTTATGTAGAGCGTATAGCGCGTCATTAAGATCGCAGATTGTGCCGGCCACGCGGGCGTGCGCGCGCAGTGCCGAAGGTGCGAGCACCGATAGCTCGTAAACGAAAGAAAATTCGCAAAGGTGCATCGGTGCACGCAGCGAGTGAGCTCGAATGAAGATACGAACGAAATGACAGATTCGCAGGACCAGAGATCCGTGACAACGCTTTTTGTTTATAAAAAATATAAATATATATAGATATAATTTTATAAATGTTATGAACAATATTTATAAATATTTATATTTATTATTTATTTATATTTTACTTTATATTCATTTCATTTGACATTTTTTTTATTTCATATTATTTGTTATTTTATTTTGTATTTAAATAAATATAAAACTTTATAAAATTTTATATTTATTTATTATTCATTTATATGTATAATATTTATGTTTTTATAAACAAAAATATTTGCCACGGTTCTCTGATCATGGGAATCTGTCATTTCGTTATTATATAATATCATTATGTATATAATAAAATATGTATATAAAATATAACAAATATATATTATACATATATAAACATAAATAAATATATAATGATAAATAATACACAACAATGGAAATATAAAAATAATTATATATTAAAACATAAATAAATATGTATATAAACATTTAAAAGATTAAAAACGATTTTTCGTTTCATTCCTATCAACTTGAAGATTTTTCTTCTGCGTACAAAAATGGGTGGAAAGCTGCTGGAGTCATCGAGACGCCATTCGACACGTGGATATCGCACACGCACACACACACACACACACACACACACACACACATACACGCGCGCACAAAAAAGTTTCATTCCAAAGAGAAACGAGAGTCTCGGAGCTCGTGGGGGTGGCGTCGACGGGGGTGGCTCGTCGAATGCGGAGCCCGCGGAACCGTATACCTCATCGAGTACGATCGCGTGGATATCCCGCAGGGAGCAGCAATTTATAAATAATTGAGCCGAGTCCGGTGAAAAATGAATTACGCCTCCCTGTACATTACGAGGAGTTGTTTTACAGCGAAAACCGAGAAGAACTGGACCGCGACGTAAGAAACCGTAGGTACCTTTAGGGGAGGAAAAAAATTGATGATTTACATGGTTTTTTTTTCAAAGGAATGATTTTTCATCATTTTTTGTGCTTAGGGGATGTTTTATTACTACTTTTAGCTGTTACGGGGAATTTTTTAAATTTGTTTATTTAGAAAAATGACGGAGGTACGGCACTGTCTTGTGAAATGCATTTTCAAAACTGGCATGACGTATAGTTAAAAAAACTAATCGACCGATTCTGATGAAACTTGGTATAAATCTTCCTAACCTTATTTTCTGAAACATGATCCTAAATCTTTTCGAAAATAAAAAAAGTATTCTTTTATTGCAAAATGTGGTCATTTTTTTCGGAAAATTCAATCTTTTTGTTTCCGAGCGAATAATTTCATCGATTTTATACATTTCTCATTTTTTGTTGGTTCATATTCTACGTATGAGTATTAATGCGAGAAAAATCTTCGTTGGTTTATTTTTCAGATCAATCCCGCTGACGCCATGTGTCACATTGTTTGACAACATCCGTCGCACCGGCTTTGGAAGATCGTACTATAGCTCCGGCATTTTTAAAGATTAATAAAAAAAATACCATGTTAGAGCGAAAAGTAGTAATAAAACATACCCTAAGCCTCAAAAATAGTGAAGAAAACTTTCCTCTTAAAAAAACATCTTGAAAATCAACAATTTTTTCCTCGCCTAAAGGTATCTCCCCACTTAAGTGTGTACGGGGTAAGATGGCCAGCTTGAATTTCAACCCGAGATTCAGTGAAATTACTTCACGTAGTCATTTGCAATGAAGTTTAATTAGTTGAAATTTAACAACCGAAAGTTCAATTACTTAAAAAATGAACGTTTTTCATCGTGCTTGAGGCAAGAAAAATGAGCTGTCGATCGAGGGAATTGTAGGAAATTTGAGCTACCTGCAAAATAATGTGATCGTTACAAAATCCTAAAGCGAATGGCGAGGAGTAAAGAAAAATTATCGCGAACGCTCATAGTTATTAAAAAAAAAAACAACACTGATACGATTATCAATTATCAAGAAACTACTAAGTTCAGTTAGCAAAGTTTTTTTTTCCCATAGCAACTTACTCTGCTCAATTAGCTTAGCGATCACGACTGTTTTTTCCGCTTGCTTCGAATTTCTCGTGTCATTGATGCAACTCACGCAGAAGCAAAATTTTTTTGTTTTTTCGCGTCTCGATGAAAATAATTCGTTGACAAGAGATATTATTTCGTGTATATCGAGTTCGAACCTTTTATTGTTATGCCACTGATTCAGAATGCATATTTTTTAAAGTGTATGGCTCAAAATATGTATTTGTTTATATATATATATATATATATATATGCGAATGAGTATTGCGATCGAACATAGACAAGAGTTAGGCTGGCAACCGCACATCAGCATCAGCGTAGTGAAATATGCCCCTAGCGCGAGGGCAAAGAAACGTCACGCGGGAGCGTAACATAAGCCGCATCAATTTTGCAATTGGAGAATTTTATGTCGCCCGGACGTCATATATTATGGACGAATGGTTCTTTTTTCTCTTCTGTTTCTCTTCGGAGGTCTTCCTGTTCCGAAAGCTCGCGCGCGCACAGAAATACACATATATAAGCGTAGGTTTTCTCATTTTACATTTTTCTGAGTGTTGGAATAAATATATATATATATGCGTGCGTGTGTGTGTGTATGTGTGTATAAAATTATATATATACAAATATAATTTTAAAAGAATATATATATATATATATAAATATATATATATATATATATATATATATATATATATATATATATATATATATATATATATATATATATATATATATATATATATATATATATATATATATATATATATATATATATATATATATATATATATATATATATATATATATATATATATATATATATATATATATATATATATATATATATATATATATATATAATATCTATATTTATATTTATATTATTTTTATTTTGTTATTTATATTATAAAATTGTATAATATATATGTTTATATATAATAGATATAAATATCTATATATTTTTTTTTATAAATATGTGTATGCGTGTGCGTGTTAACGTATGTTCTTTGAGAACGGTTTTTCGCTGTTATCTTTCGTCAGGTCTCCCGAATCGCACCCTCACACTCATCGAGGACCAAATAAAGAAGAATGCCACGACGGCGGCTTATTATATTCACATGGATAGGAGATGATCGACATTCGAGGCGGACTAGTTGAAAATTTCATTTGTTCACACCTGCTTCGAAAACCGTTTTCTCTCTCTCTCTCTCTCTCTCTCGTGAGTGTCACAATCGCGAGTTAGCAAGGCGCGACGACTTAGCCGAAACGGAGCGATCACTTCGCACATGGTTCTGTTTGCAATTGTTATCTGTTATATTCGAATCGTATATACGGAGCTTCGTTCTCGAGACCCGCGTGTATTATGTAATTCCTATTATGTATCGGGACAGAGAACGAGAGAGAGAGCGCGAGAGGGGGTGAGGGAGAGAGAGAAAAAGGAGAGAGACAATGTTGCAAGGCTAAGCTGTGCGAGAAAAAATTATTCCGTCGAGAACGAAGAAAAATCTGGTACAAAAAGCAAACCCATCAATCGACCGCAGCACGTAATGTTACAACCGCACTTGGGTCAATATACCTCGGGAAGAATAAAACGATCGGCGGCATGCGATAATTCACGATAACATTGGATAGAATCATCGGAAAAAACCTTTATTACATACCCTGTAAATGCGTTGATTCTTTTCAAAGTTCCGTACTAGCCAAACCCAAAATAGTTGGAAATATTTTTTCGAATCGTTACGAATAATCGTTTCAATCGATATGACCATTGGACGAGCATTTTTGGCCCTCTGCGGGATTTGCGCAATGTTGAATCAGGAGGAGGCTTATACGAGGACGTTCCTCAGCGTCGAGGGTCTTCAAAATACACCCCACCCCTCCGCACACACAGGCACACACGTTATGTCCTGTGATGAATGGATGTTCTCTCACGCATGAATAAATCCTGCAACTGTCGATAGGTCATCTCCTACCATATGCTGGAATTTCAATTCAGTAAAAGTCCCACGGTTTTCAAGATAAAATCATCTGCTTTTGGATTTTTGCATGCCAGTTCAACAAATAACTTTTTTTTACCCGGTTAAAAAAAAATAATTCCGATTATTAGTTTTATCTAGAAAAGTCTTCTTTATAACGTGATATGTTAAGGAAACCAATGAAAAACGATCTTTTGCAGAATTTTCATACAAACCAATTCGAACATCTGACTTTGATAGCCTGCGGTGTAAAAATAAATTTACTACGCATATCGTTGCCAAATACTTCAAAAAGTTGCTTAGGTATTGTCGATTCGTATCATTTGTAGAAATGGCATGCGAAAAATCAAAATAAGATGATATTTAAAAAAAAATAACACGAAGCCCAAAATCTGGAAAATTGTGGGACTTTTACTAAACTGAATTTCCAGCATATGGTAGGACATGAACTGACCTACTATATCGATAGTTTCAAAATTATCCATTCACACCAGGGCACCCTATATATATATATATATATATATGTGTGTGTGTGTGTGTGTGTGTGTGTGTGTGTGTGTGTGTGTGTGTGTGTGTGTGTGTGTGTGTAGAGAGAGAGAGAGAGACACATACACGAGATTTTTCGAATAACAAGCAATAAAATAAGGAGACACGTAAAACGTTCGCTCTTTCGGAAATAAGTATCCGCGTTGCACGTTCGAGTGCGAAATTAGGAATACAAACAGACCGCGCAGGTTGAGGGACCGGGAGGGAGGAGGACAGACCAGGGGTACAGCGTACAGCAAAAGAAAGTTCGCAAGAGAGAGAGAGAGAGAGAGGGAGCGAGAGAGAGAGAGAGAGAGAGAGAGAGAGAGAGAGAGAGAGAGAGAGAGAGAGAGAGAGAGAGAGAGAGAGAGAGAGAGAGAGAGAGAGAGAGAGAGAGAGAGAGAGAGAGAGAGAGAGAGAGAGAGAGAGAGAGAGACAGCGAGCGAGAGAGGGAGAGGGCGGGAGGGAGGAAAACCGGGAGAAAAAGAGACGGAGCTTGAGAGCTTTGCATCAGCCCATCAACGAGACCGAGAGAGCGCTTTCTCGCTCACGATAAGAGATAAAAGGAAGACTAATACACTGGGCGTACGATGCGCGGTGTATGCGCGCGCGCGCTTTTGCTCTGCTCCTCGCTCGTTCGCCCACTTCAGAGGATAAACTTTGTGAAGCATTTGGCTTTCACGCAAACATCATTTTAATCCCCGGACGACCGAGAGAAGAGAAACTCTCCTCTCGGCTCTTGTTGGCCCGGGAGGGGGGCGGTGGGAGATTGGCGAAAAGAGAACGACGATGCTGCTCGTGTATGGCAGTATATATATGTATATATATATATATATATAGGCAGCTACGCGGTACTGAATTCTCCAGGACAACTGTGGGAGGGTTGGATGTACGTATAGTTGTATAACGGAGGACGAAGCATCGGTGACGCGGATTGGGGATGGAGGGCGAAAAGGAGAAAGGACGGGGGTGCAAGGGGGCTGAGGGAGGCCGGGGGTGGGCTGGGTCGCGCAGGAAAACCTGGTGTGAGAGGGTAGTGAGCTCCACTGAGGCGAGTAATCAGAGAGACATTATTTCTCTTTGAGCAGGGCCCAACGACCGCGCCCGCGTGGAACTCGTGTTTTAATACCAAGGAAAATCGTGGGTGGTGTGTAAGCTTCTCATGCAGTTTGAATTCTCAAATATTTCTCTCTCTGTCACGCTCTGCCTCTTCCTCTCTCTTTTGCTCTCTCCCTCTTTCTGTGTCTCTTTATCTCCCCATTTCTCCCTCCCGCTCTTCCATTTTATTATCATTATTATTATTTTCTTAAATAATTCAAACAAGGCTTAATGAGCTCTGTGCCATTGGATACGACGAATTTGCCGTTATTATTCTTTCGTAACGTCGATTGGTGGCGTTTCGTTTTTCGCCTGGCACGACGACCGAGTATGCCTCTTGATTGCGCGAAACTGAAGAATTTTTCGTTCGTCTCATCGTGTACGCGTCTTCTATACGATTTTCATCGTTATCGATCGATTCGTAATTTGAGGGTGGCTTATTTGGGTAAAAAATTAATCACGGTGAGATATCAATTAGTAGGAGTATTGTTATTGTTGCTGACGTTTTTAAAGTAGTATAATCCTGGAACTGTCGATAGGTCAGATCATGTCCTACTATATGGTGGAATTTTGGCTTAGTAAAAGTCTCACGGTTTTCCAGATTTTCGGCTTTATGTTATTTTTTGAAAAAAAAATCATCTGCTTTTGGTTTTTCGCATGCCATTTCTACAAATGATACGAATCGACATTAACTAAGCAGCTTTTTAAGGTAATTGGCACGATATGCGTAGTACATTTTTTTACACCGCAGGCTATCGAAGTCAGATGTTCGGATTGGTTTGTATGAAAATTCTGCAGAAAATCTTTTTTCATACAGTTTCCTTAACATTGAAGGTTAAAAAGAAGACTTTTCTAGATAGAAGGCATAATCGAGAGTATTTTTTTTTAACCGGGTAAAAACATTTATTATTTGTAGAATTGGCATGCGAAAAACCAAAAGCAGATGATTTTTATCTCGAAAACCGTGGGACTTTTAGTAAACTGAAATTCCAGCAATCTGATCAACAGTCGCAGGATTTTCCACTCATATTTACGAAATATAATAATGTCGTACTTGTAATTGTTCTTATCATTGAAATTTTATATTAAATTGACCTTATTTAGTATTATTAGGTATACAAAAAGGGGGTCAGGTTGAAACTTCGAATTTTGGATAATCCGTTGAAGTTCCGTTGAAGATTGAACCCCAGAAGATCAAAATTCCGAATGAATTTTACCCGAAAGACCAAAACTCCTAAAATCTGAACGGGGCCGGGTCGAAATTCCGAGCTTTGAGCGATCAGTGAGCTCAAAACTCCGAAAAAAATAGTACCCCGACGGATCAAAACTCCGAAGCAATTTTACACGAAACACCAAAACTCCGAAAATGTGAATACCGCCGAAATAATTTGGCTATGAAAGTTTTAAAAGTTTCAAAATTTTTAATAAATCGACGAAGTATTTCAAGAATTTTCTCATTAGAAGTGTTGTTCGTCAATTTTTAAATTTGTGTGCACGATGTTATACGTTCCACATTATAGTTGACTCTCAATGATGTAGAACGTATAACATTGTCTAGACAAATTTCAACATTGACGTGAAAGCACTACTCAATAAAAAAATATTCTCGAAATAATTCGTAGATTTATTGAAAATGTTGAAACGTTTAAAACTTCCATTGCCGAATTATTTTAACGGTGTTCAGATTTTCGGAGCTTTGGTCTTTCGTGTAAAATTCTTCCGGAGTTTTGATCTTTCGGGATAGTACTTTTTCGGAGGTTTGAGAGTTTTGATAATTCAAAGTTCATCATTTTGTAATGGCGCGAGAGCAGGGCGACCAAAAAAGTTGAAATTTGTGGAAGCGAATGAAGATTACTTTCCCAATTAAAATGTCGCTTGATGTTAAGTAAATAAATAATTATTTCCATACAAAAAGACCGAGAACTTGTTCACCTGATATTATTCATCGTTTAGTTATTATAACTCATTAGTTGTTATCACTATTATACTTATTAGTTACCAGTACTATTATTATTACTGATTACTTTCGATTGGTTGATTTTCCACCTACTACATTACTACTATCTACCGCTCAGAACTGGTCTTATTGTTGTTATTATTATTATTATTATTATTGTTATTATTATTATTATTAAAATTACCATTTAAAATAAAATAACTTAAACAAAATCCTCATTGTCATTATTATTATTGATTTTACCGCTACTACTACCCCTACCACCAAAATAAAAACAATAATAATAAATACTGCAATGGCTGTCATCATTACGAATTGTGATGAAAACGTGACTCGATGATTTTTCATATCGACCATTCGAATGTTGGATCCACTCAAAAATGGATGATGTCCATTGGGCGGTACTACGATCGTACCCAAAATTCCAACCTCATATTTCCACATCTTCCAATCGCTATATATACGACAGAATATTTCGTTCCGACGCAAAAATTTGTGTCAAGCTGACATAAATTTCGTTGGATCATATTTTTTTCTTTTATTTTTCATATTCTCGCCGTCTCGTCGGGGTGGGAGAAATTTATATTTTTAGCAAGAACAACGGTGCGGCGACGGGTCGTTGCTGCTGCCGCGGCGTAGGCCACAAATATTTCAATACTCATATTTCCCTATCTTTTTTTTTTTTTTCATACGCGATGTATTTTTACGTGTAACATTTTTCTTATTCTTTTATTGCGTTTCTCATTTCTCGTGACTGGCATACAGGGGGGGGGGGGTGCGAAGTGTATCATATTTGTTGTGCGTGCATCACCGTCGCTTTAACGACTCTCTTTTCGTATGTTGCGAGATCACACACAGTCTGCCGGGGGAGAAAAGTCACGGGGGAAGAGGGCTTCAATGCTGGCCGGATGTCGTATAATGGCGGATGTGCCGACAAAAGAGCATTTTTTTTCTCGCCCGGATTTTCACCTCTCTAACGCTCTACATTATTCTCTATCACGTATATACACGTCGCGAAGTGCAACGCGCGAGTACACCTCTCTCTTGACACTTTGTATTTCATGCACGCTCCCCGGAGCAGGGAATACTCTCGCTCGACTTCGTTTTCTCCAACTCACCCCGTACTGCGTTTGCGCTTCTTTCTTTTTTCGCATCGTTACAAAGCGCACTTCTTGACGCTCCTGTTTTTTCGATTTTTTTTTATTTCGGCCCGATGTGTCCGCCACCTTGGGTGCAGTGACTGCAACGGAACGAACTTTCATCCGCGCGATCGCGTCTTTTTGTTTTACAAAGCGCCGATTGACGGGGAGATATCTTGGCGATGAAAAAAATTGCTGATTTTCATGATTTTTTTTAGGAACGATTTCATCATTTTTGAGACTTAGGGTATTTAAGTACTATAATATTAATAAATATAGTATAGTAATAGTATAGTAATAGTATAGTAATAGTATAGTAATAGTATAGTAATAGTATAGTAATAGTATAGTAATAGTACAGAAATAGTATAGTAATATAGTATAGTATTAGTACAGTAATATAGTATAGTATAGTATAGTAATACTATGCTATAGTATTACTATAGTATAGTAATAATAAATACGCTGAGGCCGTCCGGTTGTCGGACGAATAAGCGTATGTTATTCGTCCAGCCAGCGGCTAACTTCACGCAGCTTACGCTGTACAACGCCCCAAACAAACAATCCCAAACAAATACACCCAAACGCAAACAAACCACCCCAAAAAACAAACCCAAACCCAAATCCAAACAAAACCAACCAACCCAAACCAAACAAACGCACCCAAACGACACAAACCCAAACAAAACCAACCAACCCAAACCCAAACACAACTAATCAACCCAAACCCAAAGAAAACCGACCAACCTATACCCAAATACAACTAACCAACCCAAACCGAAACACAACCAACCAACCTAAACCCAAACAAAATTATAAAGATTTTCTTCGGACGACCACGTGTCTGCAAAAGTTTTCTCCAAAGTCTGATGGGTCAGAAAATATTTCTACTGCCAATGACTCACCTTGCGGGGCTCCGACAGCGATCCACCAGCCTCCTACCGTTCGATTCACCATTTTTTTTGTCCCCCATACACTCTCCTAGCAGACGATGCTCACTTTTTTAAATCTTTTTTTTCCGCTTCTTTCTTTTTTTCTTGGCATTCTCCAAGTTTCTTCATGATAGTTTACAAACGCCGATTTGTCAACATCGAGATAAAAATCGTAATGCGATAAAGTACAATGTATAAAACGTTGAAACAGGACCAGTTTTCTACTCGGATCGATGAACGGGCAATTTGGCGGGTGGATTTGTAAATGTACGTAAACACGATAAATTTGTTGCTGTAGTTAACGATCGACTGTAAATTTGCAAATGATTTATTCTCGCACTAATTCGACGGGTTTAACTGTGTTCTGGAGCTGTCGCTCTCACGAAACGACTTAACTTGTCTAATAAATCAGTAGTTGCGAAGTCGGCTTTACTATCCTGGTTCACAGAGTCCTGCTCCAGTAGACCAGCTGCCGTCCTGAACTGCATAATTCCCATCCAAACATTCGCTAATCGTTGTTTTTTTTTCAAAATATTCTTCTAATTTCGAAATCTCGGAAATCCTCCATCATTTAAATTTCGAATTCTCTAAAATCTTCTATTATCTTATTTTTAAAACTCTGAAATTTTCTAGCTTTATAAATTCGAAATCTCTGAAATGCTCTATCATTTTATTTCGAAATCTCGAAAATTCTCTACCATTTCACTTTGCAAATCTCTAAAATTCTAATCATTTTAATCTCGAAATCTTCGAGACATGTATCCCTTTTGATCTTACATTCATCTATTTGTCAAATTCGAATAAAACCGTATTTCCAGAGAATTACCTCAATCCTTTTTAGAATTTTTTAGAATCTTTGGTCTTATATTCAAAATTCAGAATTTTCTGTCTTGCATTCATCTAATTGCCAATTGCGAATGAAACTGTATTAAGAGAGAATGACCTTAGTCTTTTCCCATAAGAAATCACCAATCTGTGGATATTGGATTGATTGATTCACCCTAAACAGCCGATAACCTTAATACCAGAGTCGTATTTTGTGGGAGCATAAACAGAGCCCTTCTGAATTATTGGCAATTACAGTGGCGATTAATAAAAATAAGTCACAATCGATAATTATACCCAACAACAAAATGGAAAAAAAAATTCCCGCAAATTGAGTCATTTAGACACATTTTCTCCGAAAAGTCGCGGTTACGAAAATTCTTCTGCTAGTCACATTTTTCTAAGTTTACCATTAATATTTTCTCCGGTAATTCTTTAGATAAGTAAGTTTTCTGAAAAATGAGCCTAAATTGTTTTTTTTGCTTTCTTCTCATTGATTGGGTCATAAATGATGATATTCAATCGGGGGAAGGTGAAACTTTTCATCGAAACATTTTTTACGAGCAAAGATCGTTAAAAATAATTGTGACTTTTTCAAAAATCCAAACAAACCCAATACAGGCGTCGAAATATTCAAAAATGCCCTATTTTATCACGTGTTTCTGCGGAACTTCGTAACCCCATAACTTTTTATGAGGGGGTGAATTTCAGCTTTCCCCGACTGAATATCATATCATTTATAACCAAATAAATGAGAAAATAGCAAGAAAAAAATTTAGGCTTATTTTTCGGAAGTCACTTATCTACAGAATTACCTCTTCTTTAAACATTTGGTGACCTCCTGTTTTCATTGTCGTTACGGAATCTTTAGAATTTTTTTTCCCATGTTAAGCAATTTGTATCAGGCATCCACAGTTATTTAGTGTAATACACATAAAGTGCCCTATCAACGAGACGATTTTTAGAGTCGTAATTTTGCGTTAAAATTTCGGTAACTTGGCTTCAAAATTTACCAGTACACTGAGATGTATTTTTTTTTGACTATAGGAGAAAATCACTTAAATGTTAAATATTCAGGTTCATGAAAGGAATACCTTAACTAACTAGGATTGGTGAATCACACCACCGGAAAGTGTAGTGGATCGAGTCCAAATTCTGCAAGAAAGCTGCTGCGCATCATTCATTTCCATTAGCCTTCCACACTAAATAATCGATCGATGGAAAATCACTTCGTTATCTGGTTACCTAAAGGACTTATCATAGCAGTTTCGCAGATACATTATGCAGTCGACGAATAATCAAATATCGATTAAATTTAAATATCATTCACATCGATTTAACCGGTAATTAAATTTCATTTATACGTATATATACCCTGAGAATATTCGAGTCAGAGATATTGAATGCATATTTCTACGAGCTAAAGGCACGAAGAACGAAAAGATTGTTTAACCGTGAGAAACTTATCGATAATCGATATGAATCCCCATCACAAACCGATTCGTCATCGAGTGCGCTCACACATGCCATATATCTGAGGAAATGACATTTAGAGCTCGTTACATTCCGGCAATGGCGTCGTCAGCACATCCGGCTGTTTTGAGGATCCTTAAAAAGTAATGTCAACGCCAATTGTTGATTTTGGGGACAGAACGGTCCTGGAATTGACGTTTATGTGAGTATATTCAAATTTGTCAAGGTGATTTTGTAGACGTTGGGGGTTCGAACAATATCGAGGGTAGAGGCTACTACGAGGACAGTTCTCGAAGTTGAAGGTCGTCGAAATCACTTTTTCCATATATATATATATGGAAAAAGTGATTTCAATATATGAATATGAATATATATGAATATATGAATATATTATGTTGAAGTCGAAGTTGAATATATTATGTTGAAGTCGAAGTTGAAGGTCTTCGAAATCACTTTTTCCATATATATATATATGGAAAAAGTGATTTCAATATATGAATATGAATATATATGAATATATGAATATATTATGTATGATATATGAATATATATTATGTATATGAGTTATATTATATATTATAAATATATATAATGTATAATATATGAATATATATAATATATGACATGAATTTATACCAATGTATATATTCATATAGCTATACAGGGTGTCCTGTTATAAATGGATAACAGGATTGCAGGATTATCCATCACAGGACACCCTGTATATATTCACATTGATATCTACTCGTATAGCTATATATTGACAAGTATATACAATATCAGCAGTGCAAGTGTGTAAAATATGTACGTACAAACGGTTGTTCATTGTAACTAAATGATGTAAGCTCCAAGTAGTGACGCGATCTCGAAGAGCGTCTTATCTCGTTCTCACTCTTGGTCTTTTCCATCCATACCTATACATGCGGAAATACATTTATACGTTTTCTTTTTTTTTTTTTTTTTCAATACGGAAACGTGCAGACAACGCGATCCTTTATCTCCATTCGCGGATATGCGATACGCGCGGGTCAGAGCTTTATGTACACGCGTATGTATGGATGGGAAGGAGGAAGATACGGGAAGCATCGATACAGTTATACTTGTATGGCTCAGGGCACGGTACGCGTATTCGATCGGATTCGCATAGTTTTTATTTAGCTCCACGTGACTCACACGCTAGATATTGCGTATCTATTCTCATAATCGTAAGATACGCGCGAATAGTAGCGTGAGACGGGATCAGCGGGTTTCGATACACAGCTCCGAGGGCAAGGAAGATTCTGCGCGAAATTCTGATCTCCGTAAAAAATCGACCCTGTTCGATTTACGCAGGAGTATTTGGGTATCAGTTTATTTTTTTTTGTATATTGCCTAAGGGATAATATCTGAATGAAATTTTCGTGTTAATTTTTTTTTTCTTAATTGGGACATAAATATCTCAAGAATAATATCAATTAGCATTTCTTGAGGAATTTTTTTTGAACAATTGTAAAAGCCGAATTTTGACACACCTCTGGTAGCTCTGAAATGATAAGTTCGGCACCTCGCGGCGAGCACGTTCCACTGTTGTGCATTTGCTATTAGTTAACAGTTTTCTGTTTATTTTTCTTGGCGTTATGGTTCGGAAAATTGGTGACAAAGTTTATGTGAACAAAAAGGGAAGTAAAGCTGATTAAGCAAGATTAATGATTTTCAATTTGCAATCGCGTTTTTCGGGAAATTATTATTTTGAAATTGACACGCAGTGGAGCTGAAACCATTTTTCTTGATTGAGCTCTACTGCGGAAATATTTATTGCAGGTAATAATATTTTAAGCTTGTCGGACGTAATAAAAAAAAACGAGTAAAAGTAAGGTAAATATTCGGAAGTGGGGCTCCTCCTAGAAGCAGGCCAATTTTCTTCAAGATTTCACACAAACCCAAACAACCCCAAAAAATCCTCAAACAACCCCAAAAATCCTCAAACAATCCCAAACAATTCAAACAAAAAAATGTTTTCAGCCTGTTTATCGAAATATCGGTATTATTCGAGTTCAATATGGGTTTTTCAAAATCGGATTTCGGTTCGATATTATCGAAAACGGGTGTGCATGCTCTACAGCCTGGACGCTTACTCAGAAGGAAATACAATAATAATCGAGGGTGAAAGTTGATGATTCCCAGACCGCGTTATGTCTACCGTGCAATCCATCAAGCAAATCCAGCACCACATAAAAAAAGTGTATGCCCTTGTTGGTGGAAGTCCGGGCCACGTACACATTATGTACTTGCAATTATCGACACCAAGCTGGAAGTCCTGGTCGATGCGAATAGGTAGAGCACAGAGACGAGAGCTAGTGAACGACGAGAACAAGGTGGAGGCAGAGCAAATACATGGGAACGAGGAACAGGCAAGCGAGAGGAACGAGACGGGAAATACGGCAAGGGCCAGAAGCAAGAATAGTTGCATCTTATAGAAGACCCTCGTGTTGTACCGTGATCAAGAATCTAGTCTTTATTTGCCTCTTGTTACGACGACGAAGAAAGTGGAGAGGAAGAAATGAAGAGTGTGTATGAGAAAAGGCAATGTTGAAGACAGACTTTAAGGACAGTGCTGGAAACAGCCAGATGTGCTGATAATCAACATTACAAAGATATAACGGCTTCAATATGTCCTTTTCTATATGTACAGGGTGTTCTGTTATGAATGGATAATCCTGCAACCGTCACTAGGTGAGATCGTGCTTTTTTATGTATTTCGAAAGTGTATTTATTAAATGTAACTTTTATATCAATATCTGTAATATAAACCTATAAAAAAAATCACGAAAATAGCCTTTTTCAGCGTCTGAAGTGACAAGACCCCTTAAAATTTAGCGTTAAAAAAATACTAGATGCAACAAATAACCAAGAGTATTTTAAAAAATGGGTAAAAAAAGTTTTGATTTGTAGAAGAAATGGTAGGCGAAAAACGAAAAGCAGATTGTTTTTATTTCGAAAACGGTGGGACTTTTACTAAACTGAAATTCCAGCATATAGTAGGACATGATGTGACCCATCGACAGTTGCAGGATTATCCATTAATTACAGGACACCCTATATATATATATATATATATATATGAATACCAACGGCGAGAAGGGCCGAAGGACCGACCACTTTTCACGCTGAGCCGCCCTGCGCTGCACACACGTACGTGTAGTATGCAGGCATGGGAAAATAAATCTTGCGGACACTCAACGGGAGGGAAGGAGTCTGCACAGCGACTGCGGACACTGGACCCTGTCACCGGACACGGGTCCCGGCATCGACTGCAACGGAGATTGCGTGTGTGAAAAAGTTGGACGGCTATCAATGGCTATATGCAACGCGCGTTCACAAACAGCCGCACACGCGTACGTGTCTGTTCGCGCGCGATCCTGCGAATGCCCCGACACACAGAAGACACGTCCACGTATCCGCGTATGGACCGCGCGCGTCTTTGTCTTACGCCCTTTCGTTTCCGGCATTTTGAATATTTTTTTTGGCAACACCAATTTTCCAACAAAAAATTGCCAATTTTTGGCAATTTTGAAAATAGTTCGGACTGGGGTAATGGAGAGAGCGAGGAAGTATGTTGAGGAAGATTTTTCGGATGTGTGATTTGTTGAAAATTTGACGAATGGAAAGAGAGTTATTTTCCGGAGCTTTTTGGTAAGACGGCCCGTTTCTCGGCCTGTATGATTGAGTGACAGCTGACTTTGCAGATGACAAAACATTTTCATTCGTATTATGGGTATTAGGCATTAGGTATCAGGTATTAGAAGATTCAATTTTTTAATATATATGATGATTATTATTATTGATTTAATTAATCAAGATAAGAAAAATATCATTGCTTTGATGAATAATAATAAGAATAATTGTTATGATTGAATCAATTAATAACAGGTGTAATGACTTTGTAGATGACGAAACATTCCAATTCCCAATTATTATAATATATTATACAATACAACGATAATAATACTAATAATAATAACGATTATTATTAGGAATATATAAATTGTAAATTGGAATCTTCCGTCGCCGACAAAGTCATGGCAGCTGTCATTCGGTCAAACAGGTTGGGAGAGGTGCGCACTGTCAATAAGTTCCATACGGCAAGGTGCGTACACTATTTTGTTCATTGCTGGAAAAATATTCATAAAATTAAAAACAAACATGTATTATAAAATAAACAAAGTCGGTACGCACCCCGCCATTTACTTTTTTTCGTCAAATATTAAATGAATAAATAAATAAATAAGTAAATAAATAAACAATAAATATATATATATATATTTATATATATATATATATGTATTTATTATTTGACCAGAAGAAGTAAATGACGAGGTGCGTACTCTGTTCATTTATATATCGGTATATGTTTCAATTTATCTTATATACGGACATTTTGAGACCGTTATACCTATGTTTCAGTAATTTTCAGGACAGGACGGGCTCCGAAGTCAATAGTCCTTGAAATCGCTATCTCTCATATATATTTCTTTTTAATTAAATACTCAGCTTCGCGGAACCACTGCCCTCTTTTGATATATATATATATATATATGTGTGTGTGTGTGTGTATGTGTATATGTATATGTATATATATAGATAAATTTTCAGGCATCACTGTATATATCACGTACTCCGTAGTACCCGATTGTACGAGTGACGTTGCATGTATTATGCACTATAGTTAAACGAGAAACTCACAAGTATATGCACACACACTTTAGTGGTGGATAAATACCGATGGCCTGTATCTAAACACTGCACAGTACACAGTAAACATACGAAAGAGAAAGACCGAGAGAAGTGGGGAGGGAGGGAGAGAGAGAGAGAGAAGGTGAGGGAGACAGACGAAGAGGGAGTGGCGGAGACCTCAACGAGAACGAAACGGCCCGAATGCACGATGTCTGAATGCAGGTACAAAAGCATACTTTACCTGCATCAAGGACTTGCGTATGCGTACATGTAAAAATGCAAAAATAAATGTAACCGAAAGCAAATTTGTACAGACTTGGTTAGAGATGTTTCGAAGATTCCTTCAGCCACTGCCTCTCTCTCTCTCTTTCGATATTTTTTATCAATTCAAAGAGTATTCTCTATTGATTTTTTTAAAACAATACAAAAAATACGATGGAAGGAATAAGACTTAATGGGCTACATCTACCTAGATGGATCGAAAAATTGCATTTTTCAAAAATATTTTTATTCGATAGTATCACCTTTCAGCTACATTCCCTGAAAATTTCATTGAAATGTTCCTAAAATTAAATAAGCTACAGCTTTCAACAGGCGGCTGGGCGAGCGGTAGCAGCACGATATTTCAAACTTTAAACGCGTTTTTCTCGAAAAACTGTTTTCGAAGTCGGTGGACACGATATCTCGAGAACCACTCGATGGATTGTTACGAAATTTACAGGAGATACGAAAAGAAGCACTTAAAAGTCGTTGACGATTTCACTTTCCTAAAATCGATCTCCAGTTTTCAATGGTTACATAAGAATGACGACTTGTTTCGAAGATTTCGTATGCTCGAGATTCATTTCGTCGCCACGTTGTTAAAAACAATGATTATAAAAAACAACGATCGTCAACGACTCATTTTTATTACTAACGTGAATAACCCGTTTAGTTTTCAGATTTCAGACGCACTGTTTGAGCTGGAGAGTGTCCACCGCCATACATGGCGAAAAAAATTTCATCATCTGTCGGCGGTCATGTTTCTGTTGTTTTTCTGTATCTTTTTGTGTTTGTTGAAAGTTTCGCAATATATGTACCTTTGTGCTTAAAAAATGCGTTTCCCTTTCACCAACCCTTCACGCGAAAAAAATCCGGAATGTGGCTATCTTTTCGGGCAGATGTAGCCCCTTAAGAAACACTTGCTCTCCGCATAGTTACCGAGTTCGAATTTGGCGCAAATTTTTCCAAACAATTCCAAACAAACAATTTCAATTTCTCTCCGACACATCTCAACGTCCACACGTACTACCAAAAGGTTCCGAAAAATGTCTCCCATTTGAACACTACATACATATTTGAATACTAAAATTTCCTCCCAGTTGTATACTACTCCCATTCGAATAGTTCCACACAGAGACCAATAATATTCTCGCCTCTCCAACAATGGCAACGAATCCGTTTCGATATATCAAGTCCCGAAGCCTAACCTGAGGGCAAAATAGATGAGTTTCTCACCGTGTTTGCGTTTGATACCGGTGAACGTTTTTCACCGTCGTTGCGTGCCGTGGCCGCCTTCAGATCGATGGATGGAAAAACTCGAAGCGTCTGCCGATTGTTTTTCTGCAAAGATACAAAACGAAGAGGTGCCGTGTATAGCGATCAGTTTGGAAAATTGAGAATAATTATTGGCGTCGATCTATAGGGCAAAGCGTCGCTGCCGTTGGGTTGGGGCAGCGAACTATGAGTGGATATGCAGTCTCACGCACGTTGGACCTATGCAGCGATGAAAAATCGTTACGTTTGTGTTTATGCGGGGCATGTGTATGTGTGCAGGATCTATATGTAGCTTAAGCATCGGGTAGACGTCCTACGGAAGCTGCAGGTGGTTTGTAATGCTATAAATAGAGGCACTCGGAGTCAGCGATCGAGATACCAGTAGCTCCGTAACCCACGCGAGTGCGATCGTACGGTGATGCGGCCAGATACATACGTACATGTATATATATATATCCACAGGGTGTCCTGTTATGAATGAATCCTGCAACTGTCGATAGGTCAGATCATGTCCTACCATAGGCTGGAACTTCAGTTCAGCAAAAGTCCCTAGTCCCCCTAGAAAAGTTTGTACTACATATGCGCATCGCTGGCATACGCGTACCTGCAACCAATCACTCCTACCAAATATCAAAATGGTGCACCGTAAACGTGCCACGCGTGCGGGGCCTCAAGATTTACCGCGTTTCTTTTTCTTCCTCTTCTAATGGGAACGTGGTTCCGAACGGGGTCGCTTGACCGAGGACGAAACGTTGTTTGATAACATTTAACGGCTCGTGGCGAGAAGCGGACGTGAGTCCGAGCGACGAAAAAAAAAACATCGCGAACGAATGAGAAGCCTTCACAAAAGTGAGGCGAATGCCCAACTCGCCTCGATGAAAAAAAAAGAAGCCGAATGGAAAAAAACTTGCCGTAGTGGGTTGCGCGCAATGGGTTACCGAACTGACGAAGGATCAACGACTGGTCTGTCCGGGCGGACATTTTTCCAACTGTCCTCGGGCGAGATGAAAAACGATCGAAAAAAGAAAGAACGCTTCCGCCATGAGAAAGCAAAACAAGAGGTAGATGCTTTCAACGAATTCGCGGCTCACGATTTTTGTGCTCAGGAATTTACGGATGCTGGTACGTGTGGGTTGCGTAATCGCGGGCCGGTCCGAAAATCACGTCCAACAATCGTCGTAATGGAGAGAACACATACGCTCGGGTGTAGGGACTACGATCATGTACGAAGCCACGGGAGGCTACTTTGAGGCCGTTTTATGTACGCAATGTTCGCTGTCAGTACATCTATCTCTTTATGAACGCTCCACGAATTGTTCTCCAACAAGATGTTGGTTTTCGAAAACGGACGATCTCCGAAGTGACTTTTATACCAATATGCTTACATTCATCAACGTATGCTTTTGAAGACATGCGTTTACATAACGGTGGGTATGGGGACCATAGGCTACTGCGAGGATGGTCTTCAACGTCGAATGTCTTCAAATTCACCATTCCCTACATACACACAGGGTGTCCTGTTGTGAATCAATAATCCTGCAACTGTCGATAGGTCAGATCATGTCCTACTACAAGCCGCAATTTCAGTTTAGCCAAGATCCCATAGTTATCGCGATAAAAATCATCTGCTTTTGGTTTTCGCATGCTATTTCTACAAACGATGGCTTTCTTTAAC
This sequence comes from Ophion costatus, assembly GCA_951751655.1. Classification (NCBI taxonomy): domain Eukaryota; kingdom Metazoa; phylum Arthropoda; class Insecta; order Hymenoptera; family Ichneumonidae; genus Ophion; species Ophion costatus. The sequence continues at coordinate 20,339,904 of OX632366.1, read as the reverse complement.
AGTTTTTAAAAAAATACTCGTGGTTATTTGTTTTATGCAGAAAAGTCTTCGTTCTAACCTTAAAGACTAAGGAAACTTTGTGAAAAACGATGTTAGGCAGAGTTTTCATACAAACCAATTCGAACATCTGACTTCAATAGCCTGCGGTGTCAAAAAAATGTGCTACGCATATCGTGCCAAGTACTTTAAAAAGTTGCTTAGTTATTGTCGATTCATATCATTTGTAGCAATGGCATGCGAAAAACCAAAAGCAGATGATTTTTTTTCTTCAACACATATCATGAAGTCCAAGATCTTGAAAACCGTGGGACTTTTACTAAACTGAAATTCCAGCATGTAGTAGGACATGATTTGACCTATCGACAGTTGTAGGATTATCCATTCATAACTGGACACCCTGTATATATATGTATATATATATATATATATATATAAACACACACACGCGTACACACACACACACACACACACACACACACACATATATATATATACAAAAGTGTATATATGGTAAAGTAGTCAGGTGCCAGGGAGGCCGATTTACCTTGCCAGGTACGTGAGAAGGAGAAAGAGAGAGACAGAGAGAGAGAGAGAGAGAGGGGGGGGGGCGAGGGAGAGAGAAGCCCGCGGCATCAAAACTGAGAGAAGCAGAGTGGGTTTAGTAGCGTCTGTGTAGCGTGAGCGCGTTCGTTTTGCCGGTTACCGGAGGAAAGATGCTGGATAGTCCGAGCGCAGTGGCAGCACGACCGGTGTGGTCAGGTGGCTCGCAAGGACGCGCCAGGCCATTCACCTTTTCTGCTCGTCTCTTTCTCTGTCTCTCTCTCTCTCTCTCTCTCCCTCTCTCTCTCTCTCTCTCTCTCTCTCTCTCTCTCTCTCTCTCTCTCTGTCTGTCTGTCTCTCCGTCTTTCTCTCTTGATCTTTCGACGAGATCCTCTCGATGTGGTTAACTCCGGCAATCTCCGGAGGGGACTCGAGACTCGCGCGCAGAACGGTGCGGGACCGAAAGCGGACTGCGTCCTGATCGTTCCGCCACGCATATCCGACACTGTAGGTGTGTGTGTGTATATATATATATATATATATTTATTCATATTTTCTCGGTGTATGGTGATTATATATCGGTTGCCCGATTGCACACGATCAATGGTCGGCCTTCTCGTCGCAATCTTTGTACGGACGCTGGTACATATATATATATATACATACGCATATTATAACTAAAATATACTTCGCGGGTGCGCGCAAACGGTCGAAATCACGATATGCCTGATGACCTATATACGGGCCACGAATTCTTCGCGAAGAGCTTCTCATTCCGACATGCACGGATCGGAAGATCCGCGCCGGTTTTCGAATGAAATGGCATGAATGGAACGTACTCGTGTAGTCGCGATTCGACCTCAATCATAGCTATTATCAGAAGTGTGCATTAGTTTAGAGGGATTTTTTTAAAAGTAAAAATACGGCTTCATTGTGAAAAATGGTTGGGAATTGATCATTCATAATGTTGTCCATCACTGGCCACTACTTTTCCTCATCTTTCTGGTAATAGGTGACTTCCATGTCGAAAGCACGACACATCTTTGGTGGCCATCCAGGAATCGACCCTTTTATCGGTTTTCTCATGAGAATGGAAGCGCTGCTCGGACAAGCTATGGGCCATCGATCGAAATAGGCGGTAATGGCAAGAATCAATATCTGGAGAATACGGCGAGTGTGGTAGGACATCCCTGTTGAGCGCTTCCAATGTTTCCGTGACCGGTTTTGCAACATGAGGCCGAGCCTCGGGCTGGAAAATCACTTTGCCGTGACTTTTCGCGTAATCTTGCTTGGCAATCATTCCAATGAGCTTTACAGGTCCGGAAATCGTCGATCGATCGATCGACATTTAATGATTCTGCAAGTTCTTCTTGCATTCGAATCGGGCCTTCATCGAGTAAAACTTCCACTTCCTCATCGTCAAACTTTTCGTCTAGCCTGGACTTCCTAATCTTATGTGTCAGAATTACCTTTTTTATGGCATCGAAATTAATGTTGAAATCGATGGAGCATAATCGCCATAAGCTTCCGACAGCATTCGTTGACTTTTAGCAGCACTTTTCTCCAAATGGAAGCAAAAAAGCAAAGCAGTCCGCACACGACGTTTTGTTGGCACAAAATTCGACATACATGGTTTGTTCAAAAAATAAGGTGACTTTTCGAATTTCGCAGGCTACGTACATTCGATTTTCGATTTTTTTTTATATCGCTACACATGTCCCCAACATATGTTGACATTGTCACCCATTTTGCATGTTTAGTTTGTTTTTGACCACGAAATAATTCGTGGCTTTTTCATCCTAATGCAACTCGCTACTTGTTCGTGATTTTCTGGCCAATAATAACACCGTAATCATGCCTCAGCCACCGTATTCACCGGACTTGGTCTGCGACTATTTTCTGTTCCCAAAACTGAAAAGCCCCATGAAACGATGGAGATTTGCCACGATCGAGGAGATAAAGACCGCATCGCCGGGAGAGCTTAAGGGAGCTTTCCAGTGTGAAATTTTCAAAAAATCGATTTTTTTTTTTTGCTTTATCGAATAGTATACACTCTTCCGAATATTCCCTGAAATTTTCATGCCGAAATTCAGATTATTTCGGTTACTGTACAGCATTTCTTGGAAGAAGGCAACGGAGCGCTACAGCTACAGCGAAACTTTGAACGCGTTTTTCTCGAAACAGCATTTTTCAAAACGGTGTCCAACTTGGAGGGCAGAGTTTTAAAGCGATCGAGTTGAATTTTTTACACAATATTCTTAACGTCATTGTTTATCGTGCTATGGAAGCTTTTTTTTTTTTGACATCTTCCTATTTTTTTGTAAAAAAAACTGCCATAAAAAATGCTAAAATCGATACTTTTTGTTCAAACCGGCGCCATTTTTGCAAAAAAAAAAAAAAAAAAGCCTCCATAGCACGGAAGCCAATTATATACCGATCAATAATCTTGTTGTGTTTTTTGTTTCAGATCAAAATTGTGACCCCCAACGTGGACACCACATCCAAGTGCATTTTCTGCAACAATTGTTTCATCATTTTTATAGATATTAATTAATAAATAAATCGATCTTTAAAAAATTGTTTTGTATTCTTCAATACCCAATTAATATACAAAAAAAAACCAGACCGATTAGATTATTTTTTCTTTAAAAAAAAAAATCGCGAAAAACAGCGATTTTTCGGGCTGTCACACTGGAAAGCTTCCTTAAAGTTATACCAAAAAGCGCATATCAAAAGTGCTTCGAGGATTGGAAAAAGCGCTGGCCCAAATGTATCTATACCTGAGGGGGGATTACTTTGAAGGGGGCAAAATAGATATTCATGAATGTATAAATATTTTTCGAGAAAAATTGAGTGAGCTTATTTTTTTAACAAACCTTGTATTCAAGGGTGAAAAAAAATGGTGCGTCAATGTTATTCGGTTGATCGTGGCATAAGCGGCGCTTGCCGATCGCGCAGGGTTACGAAAGACGCGAGGGTTCAAGGGCCAGAGCGAGAGGGTTGGTGAATGAGCGATCGGGGCGAAACGAGCGTATGTCTTTGTGCTTTTTCTTTGCACGTCGTTGCAAAGTCCTGCACTCGCGGCCTCGTCATCTCCCGCCGTGAACTAATAACCGAGTTCCGTGTATAGCCCGAGTGTTCCTCGACGTATCACGACGGAGTGGGATCGAAAAATCGTTCTTGTTCTCGATATATTCTCTCCCTCCGTTTCTCCCTTCTGAGCCGCCCCCGCCTCCAGCTTCTCTCTCGCTCGGTCGCCTGCTGTGGGAAGAGTACCAACGACTGGATTCTGGCGTGGGGTGGCGGTAACCGAATTCTCGGGGTACCGTACCACACGCATACTCGTATTAGTCAGCCTCATCGTAGAGTCGAGCTTCGTAAACCCTCAGTCTCGTTCTTTCTTTTTTTCTCCTCCCAGGAGCAAACTGTTATTAGCTTTCTTTTTCGTAATACTTGTCCTGTCACTGGCAGAAAATAAGAGGAACTTTCTCAGATACTTTGTCAGCACGACACTTCGTATGTACGTTGGTAGAATATATATATATATATATATATATATGGGACATTCCACGATATTTCACCCAGCCCGTGACCCCGACCATTGTTGATTTTCCTGATTTTTTTTTGTAAAATTGTACCCCATGAAAGGAATATCTATACCAATTTTCAGATTTTTATCTCTTCTCTTGTAAGAGGTATAATTTTCCAAAAAATGTCGGTTTCGCAGCTTTTGGAAACGTTTAAAGGGTGATATCTACTGAAGTTATTGAGATATCGACAAATGTCACTATATATTTTTTTTCCTTTTGGAGCATACGTTCGTTGAAAAATATGAAATAGTTATCAATTATCAATGTCAAGGTTTTTTCCCTTCTAAAGTGAACATTATTTTTTTAAAGATGAAGATAAAGAACATTATTTTTTTAAAGATTATTTTTTTAAAGATTATTTTTTTAAAGAACATTTTTAATTTTTTTCAAAAAATTCTCTAAATTAGAGTGACCTATTCTATGATTTTTAAGGCTAGTTTCATCGTGGGCCCATTTTTCCTTCGTTTTTTTTTTATTTAATCATAGTTTTTTGAGAATATTTTTATCATTTTAATCTCCAATAATGCTATTAATGATTTTGCGATTTTAAATTCGTCTTCGATAGGCCTGGAACGGTTTATTTTTTATTTGTGTGGAATGTAACGAAAAAAGTTATTTTTTATTTTAAATAATTTTTATCGTTGAATTCAGTACTGGAATAACCTGGGATTCCAACATATAGTAGGACATGATTCGATCTATCTACAGTTGCAGGATTATCCATTCATAACAGGACACCCTGTACATATGAATGTACATATTATAAGGATGATTAAAAAAAATTGACTAGTTTCTTTTCAATTTTTCTATGGAATAGCTGCAGTACGGTGAAATAAAACGCCTTAGTATTAATATTTAGAGGTTCCTCGTCACAATTCTCTATGTCCCATGCTAATGACATGGAGAAAACTTTGCGTGCTACTTTCGAATTTTATAACTTGCCATCGGCTAAACGTACAACAATGCCAATGAAACATTTTGTAGGAAATGGAACGCTGTATAAAAAAGGTCTATTATCGTCTTAAGATAAATCTACTCTTTTGAAAGTTATTCAAGCCAAAACTTGATTTCATAGTAAATTTCAAGATTGTTTCACTTTTCCGGCGAATCTATCGGACTTATGAGATAATGTCACAGGAGTTTTTTTGTAGATCATTAAATTATCTATAAAATCACGTCATTAAATAATTTTCAAATTCAATAGTTTGATAGTTAACGGCTTTACGAATTCATTTTTTGGAGAACGGTTCGCCATGAAATTAATTATTATATTAACCGAAAATATAAATTTAAAAAACGCCAGTTTTTATAAAGTTACTTTTTAATGTTTACTATTGATGAAAATTCTATAAAGCATTAGTATTTTTCGTATTATTTAGTTTTTTACAAAACAATAAGAGTTTTAAATGTAAAAATAAAAGTTATAATAAAATAGCTTACTAACTTTTTCGTACTGTAAATATACATACATACATACATATATATATATAGGCAACTTGCATGCCTACGTACACATATATCACGCGCTACAATATTTTTGTTCGTTTATTTTGCAATTGCAAAAAACGTACAGTGCCGAGTGTGAGTCGCCTCAGTCGACGATTGCAATAATTCTTGCGATGTATTCTACGTTGGCTGAACTTCAAAAGTGTATACAATTTGAAGTACCTAATTGCACTTCCCGTAATTGCACTTCGCATAATGACACGTTATATTATTGCCTGGCTCACCTCATATGCGAACACTAGCATCTAGTTTTTCGATTTTTTTTTATCCCAATGAATAATTTTAATACAAGAGCACCTATTTTCAACACGAGATCACGTAAATGCAACGTGCCATTTACCGAATTATCCATTTGAACTTTATTTACGAACCCGAAGCGTAAGAAAATAATTCACGTCTAAAAAGTTTGAACCTTGTTTTTATTGGCTTAAATGGTGGATAGACATCGCAAGAATGATATGCAAATTGAATTATACGTGATTTCTTTTTTTCAATGTTGAAAGCTTATTTTCCGAAATGCCTGCGAGCGCTCCGAAATGCACGAAGCAGCCTAGACGAAGAAAGTAGCAATTTGGAGTCGTTTAGTCCAGTCGTACAAAAAATATACGACGACCTAACAACTGAAGACCTAGTATTAAAATGCCTCGGTGGTAGAGAACTTCAATTTCGTCGTATAGACGATAGCTCCTAAATCGATTTTGAAATTTTAAACACGTTTATTTGGAAAATACGTTTTTGAAATCGGAAGAATGCATCATTCTAACAGTTTTTATCCGATCGATGTGAAATTTGAACTGTAGCTTCTTAAATAGATTCTCTGAAGAAGTATACGCGATTTTTAAAATACATCGACAATTATTGTTTTTATAAATAAACTAAGGCCGTTTGTCTGTGCGAAAAAAAATATTCAAAATGATGTCATTTTACGATAAAAAACCTTTTTTTCAAAAATCTCATGTGGTTTTTCAGCAAAAGTAATGGAAATGACGTTTTGCCTTCTACATGCTGATCTAGGTATAAACGTTTTCTATTAGATTCTCTAAAGAAGTATCCACTATTTTTACGGTTCATTAATAATTCCCATTTCTATGGGAAATAAAAGTCTACGAAAATCTTGAAAAGCCTATAAATAATTTCTTTCATGGAAAAACGAATGGAAATTACAAAATTTTGTTTATTCGTTCAACATATCGATCCGTAAAAGTTCTGCGTCCATCCGCATGCCACTTGAAAAAAAGCGCTTATAGCGCTGCTACTATTTTGTAAATTCTATTATAATACAATTTTTTTTTGTATACGTGGACACTCGTACTATGAATCGTCCAAACGTTATTTTGATTACTTTTTTAGTATTTTCAAAACGAAATTCCCAAATAAGTCTCATTTTTGATGAGCCGCATAGATGTAACGCCCTGAACAAAATAATTGTAGACTATGTAGATATATGAATATATATATATATATATATATATATATATATATATATATATATATATATATATATATATATATATATATATATATACGTATATTCAGCATGTCTCAGAATGACCTGACATTTTAATTGATTTATAAAATGTATTATTTATTTGTAAAGTACGAATATTTTAATTTTAACATAAGGTACAAGCATGAAGTTTATGTGTGGAACACGACATCAATATAATATCAAATCAATGTAATAATAATATATATATATATATATTGTTTATATATGTATATATATATACATATACATATATAACCACATAATGGTGGTTAAAAAAAAAGTCAATTCTTTTTCTCAACGGAAAATTGAAGTGTGTTGAGAAAAAGAAAGTTTTGAAAAATTTGAGGGTTTTGAACAATTTTTTAGTTAATGCTCTAACGCCGTGTTCATGTTTTTTTTTCTTGATTATCGGAGTATTTATTTTTTTTTACCTCGATGCAGTAAATGTTAGTGCGTGATCCAACGTAAGTCTTGATTTTATTTGTTCTGTAACAATACACAATTTTTTTTTAAATATTTTTTAACCATAAACAATTTGTATTTGCAGATTAGATATCAATATATGTAATTCGGTTCTGCAAACGATATCGACCACTTGATGAACAAGAACACGGTGTTTACGTCACTGAACGTCTAACAAGTAGGCGTGTTTTTTTGGAGTAATATGTTGTTTTGGAGTAAGAACACAAATGGAGAAAAAAATTGACGAAAAATCGGAAAAAAATTAAAAGTCGTTTGAGCACTACCTAAAAAAATGTTTAGACCTCTCAAATTTTGTGTGAATTACTTTTTCATAACGTAGTAACTTTTTTCGTTGAGTACCGTGAAAAAAAAAATCATTTTTTTCAACCACCCTAATATATATATATATATGTATGTATTGGGAAGGGAAAGTTCGGACAATGCTTTAGGCAGCCGCACGCACGCAGGGTACGTATTAGTCTCAAGGGTTGCCGCTTCACATCGGCGGCACGGAAGAGAGCGAGATGAAGAATCGTGAGAAGAAGGCACGTATTTAGAATGCAATACGAAGGAGCACCAATTGCGGAATATACGAGAGCGACCTGTACGTTGGTGTGTTTCTTTTTACTGGCCGATGAAGACGTATGCGTGAAAAAAAGAATTTCTCTCTCTCTCTCTCTCTCTTTCTCTTTCTCCCTCTTCCTCCCTCAAACTGGATGGGGAAGGGAATAAAAGTCGATTGAACATAAATTGAATGATTGGGGGCGAGGTGGAGGCACGGTGAGAGAGGGCGCCAAGTGTGCTTCTGGAGGGTTCTTGATTGTTCATTCAAACAACAATCGTAATTGCGTTACACCACGCTGGGCGAGCAGGGGTGGGCCGATTCGGGACAACGGCATGCCATCGAATCTACGATCTACGCATGTATCGCTAAAAGGGGTAGTTGGGCGTTGCGAACCACGCATCTTGACGTGTGGCACAAGGTGAAGCTGACGGGCTTACTGTGCGATTTGCGCGTGCCGCAAACTTTTTGTGTGTTTTTTTTATTCACAATGCACAGAACTTTCTTTCAAGCCGGTCAATTTCGTGCCATGCCCGTTTTTTTATTTTTATCATTCTAAGAACGTGCTCGATGCAACGCTGCGGGCTTTTGACGCACGAAACGCCAAGAGAATTTGGTTATTTGACGAAAAAACATGTGAGGGATTCACAAATCTGATCAATTTTGTTGGATATTATCAAGAAATTAGAAAAAAGTGACCAATTTTGCCCCCCACCCCTGAGAGCAACGATTTCATATTAATTGCAGTATGTTATCATTTACATTGTGCATGGTTATGTAAATTATTATTATTGTTACTTAATTTATATATATACACTACCAGTCAAACATTTTCGGACACTTCAGATAAACGCAACATCTTCGATCACTGGATAATTGCCAAATAATTTTAGAGCAATATAATTTATTTCATTCATTATTTTACGAAGATACTGTATAGCTCTATATAATATGATATAATGAATATAATGCGCATTTTGCAATTATCTGAAGTGTCCGAAAACTTTTGGCAGGTAATGTCTATCGACATATAGTGACCTTTATTTATTTTATGAATATACATTCACATGGTCTTGTCAGTATTTATTAGGTATCCCATTTTTATTGCTATTAAATAAATTATTTTTTATTGGATAGAAGAGAGTTTATGGCGTCGAAAAAGTACATTTACAAGCTCATCAGTATTTTGTAGGCAATTTTTCTTATGCAATTATTTTTCAATGTATATATATATATATATATATATATATATATATATATATTTGTGTTTCGTGTCTGACACATACACACATATATATATGTGCGTGTAGGTGTCAGATACGAAACACGCCCGTACATATGAATATGCATTAGTGGAATTAATTCTGGACACGTTTCCATTTTTTAAATTTCGCATTCATCGATCATCTTCACGTTATAATCACTTACACTTTATATTATTATAAAAGTAATCTTATTAAGGCTAATATTGAGTACAAACATTATAGATGAAAATAAAAACGTTACAGTATCATTTCGGCGTTGCAGAGTATACATTTTCTTCGTAAATATAAAGAAAGCTCATTTTTATTAAAAGTATCGAGAATAAATCCTAGTGTATATATCAGGGAGTAATGAAAGAGCAAAGAATTACATGTCTTAATCCTTCAAACAACATGTCTAGGAATAAGACGAATTTATGGCAAAGTTGAATTAAAAAATGCCTCTTTCAATCACCTGCAAGGTGTGTCAAAATAACGACGTGGAGATTAAAAAAAAAACTTTTTACAGCCCCACAAGAGCCTTTTTTTTGAAACCCAAACAGCCAAGATTCACAAATATTAATTCGTTGCTATTCAAAAATATCAATGGGGATAATCATGCAGCTTGAATTTGGCACGTATTTTTCTCGTAGCCAATAATATTGTTCGAACAGATAAGGGGCGATTTTTTTTCTCACACGTCGATACACACTAGTGGAGTTAATTCTGGACAGTTTTAATAAAAATGAGCTTGTTATATTCACGTAGAAAATTCATATTTTGATACGTCGAAATGGTACTGTAATGTTTTTTATTTTAATCTATAACGTTTTTGCTTAACATTCGCCTTAATGAGCCTTCTTTGATAACAATATAAACTATAATTGTTTAAACCGTAAAAATGATCAATAAATACGAAATAAACATTTTTCCCCCTAATTCCCCTCGTGTTAATATTTATAAACATACATAAATGTCACATTTTTATAGAGGAATTTTCCAAAGACGAATAACCCCCATGTATATAGATTTACGTATAAAGGATCGCAAATTTCCCTTCACCATCCCCCGAATCGCTCGATCTTCCTTTGGACGTCGCGTTATCAATTAGCGCGTCGTGTGAATCGTTATCGAGCAGCGTAACGGCGATCCCCGAAGGTCCCGCTAATTATTGGGACCGCAACGTGGCGCGTACACAAACGCGATTTCATTGTTTAATCTTCCTTTGTTTTTTACGGCGCACGTACGCTAACGAGCTCTCGCGTGTGTTGTACGTATGCGAGACTCGTGAGGATTTGCTCTTCCATTCTTCTCCGCTTTTATCCTTCGTCGCTGGCCTTTTATCGTGCGACGACATAACACACACCTTCGGACAGTCAATACGTCAGGTTCGCGAGAATGCCATTTTTTCTCTCAATTCTTTTTTCCTACCTTTTTTTCGTTTTTTTTGTTTTTTTTTTTTCATTTGTCTCTTTGTTCGAGGCACTGCGCAACGCGGCCCTGCATTATGTGTAGGTAGGTACACACGCGAGCTTGGCCACACACTGGGAGGACCTTTGACCCCGGTGCTCGGATATGACAGACCCTCCTATGTACGCCGCAATGTGTAATTACAATTAGCAAGTTGACCACATACGAACGCTTCGTACAAATATTCGTAAACGATACCGATGTTTTCCCCGGATGTCGATGTGTGTGTGGAAAGAGGATTTTGAAGACTCGACATCGACGACCGTCCTCGTGGAGGACACTGGTCCCCATACTCAACGTTATGTGAGGCCCGATGTCTTCAAAATCACCTTAGGAGATATGTGAGCATTTTTTTATTCGGGAGCTGGGGTTTTTGAAAATGCCATTTTTTTGGGCTTGAAGTTTGCACTTGTAATGCAATAAATGTTCTTCTCGATTTCATATTTTCATTATTCTGCAATGTCGTATTTTGCAGATTTATTGTGGATCGCTAAATGAGAATCTTCAAAAACGTTTGCGTCATTATGGTAGCTTGGATGTGTCAAAGGACTTTGGCAAGATTTGGGCAAGGGACAAAAAATTATTTTCGTTGCATTGCAACGATGCAAACTTCAACGACGTCGATTTTTTTATTGCAGAGTTTTGTAGTTTATTTCATTTGGGACAGGTTTTTATAAGATTTTGACAAAGGATTTGTTGGAAATTAAAGTTAAGACCTGAGGGTATTAAACTGCGCAAAAAAATCGTATTTATGTAATTGTGAAGGGCCACATCGTCTATTGCGAAGATTTTCAAGTAAATCTTCCGACCAAATTTTTTAAATTTTTCATGCAAGCTTTGCCACCCTCTTTCTGCCCTTAGGAGTTGAATTTCTAAAAACGCTGAAATTCGTGTTTCATTAATTGGGTAAATTTTCGGAAGGGGGGCTCTTGTTAGAATGAGGCTAATTTTCTTCAAGGGTTCAAACAAACCATACACAACCCGAAACAAACCCAAACAAAAATTAGCCTGATTCTAGCAGGAGCCCCACTCCCGCATATTTACCATTAATTGTGTCGAGAAGCACGAATACCAAATTTCAAGTAAATCCGACCAGATTAAAAAAAATTCATACAAACTTTGCCACCCCTGGTCTCCCCTCAAGGGTTGAATGTCGAAAAATCCCTTCTTAGTGGCCGCTTATGTCACACAAGCAAAACCTACTGTCCAAATTTCATGTAATTAGCCTCGGCGGTTTTGGCTTGGCGGTGATGGAACAGTCAGGACATGTTTTTTCATATGTATAGATTAGCATCTACAGAATAAATCTCATACCTCCTAAGCATTTTTTTTACCTTCATGGAAAAAAAAATCATAAACCGTAGTTTGATTCAACTGGACCGCTCCGACGTCTTTAAAAACATTATTTCCCCATTTATTCATAAATATATATATTCACAGATTTTTCAGTGGATATATAACACATACACGTAACTCAGAGTACCTACAAGGCGTCAAGATACTGCCACGTACCTTGAATTGGTATACATGTCAAATATAATGTGTCAATAGAGCGCTGCCGTTGCTGGCTTCCTATCCGCTAACGTATGGCGGTGTGTGTGTGTGTGCTTTTCCAATAACGCCCAGATACAGCGGATGACATAGTGCGTATGTCCACAAGTACACTCATGCGGCATATTTCATGCAAGTATGAGAAACGTGTGTGACCCTGGCTGTACCTGATCCCATTCATTCTCGTCGTCATTTTACGTGTTTTTTTTTCTATTAAAAAAAAATCGGTAGTGTCGAAATAAGTGAATTTAAAAGGCCTTAGGCCACAGTAACGGGTATAAAATCATGTGCGAATTTTCTCGAAACTTCTCGAAACACCTTTTTCCAATTGGCGTGCCAAATGACTTCAACAATTTTCACTCGATTTACTCTAAATTTAAAAGTTATGTTCCTAATTGCATTACGCAGAGAAGTACGTACCGAATTTCTGATTAGTCGAAAACTTTTCATCTTATGATCAGTTTATGAGCAGTTATAACGAAATTTTTTACTGAAAATTCATTTCTTATGTTCAAATACCTACAACTTTTGAATAAAACAATATTTTTCAAATTCCGTACGTACATCTCTAGGTATTCTAATGTAGATTGACGAGAATTTTTGTTTTTTGTTTCAGGTCAACAATTGTGGATGCTAAATGGCACGTCGCGGAGGACCTAAAAAAAAGATAAAAAAGAAAATATTAGTAGCCGGCCATTTGTATATCGAATAAAAAAAATTCCAACAGCTTGATATTCATACTAAATAGATGTGTAATTAATTTGATGAGTGAATCACTTTTTCATACGAAAAGAAATTGTTAAATTCGCACATGATTTTACACCCGTTACTGTGGCCTAAGGCTTTAAGAACAAAAGTTGCGGCGGAGTCGTCTTTCGAGACATTTTCCTAATTTCGAGGTAGATAGTGATGAATCTGAAGGGGCTGAACATTCTAAATTCGTATGGATGAGCAAATTTTGTTTGTAAAAAGCTTGCAAGATAAAAGTAATCGAGTATGAGTATGAGCAAGAATATTAGTGTTGTTCAACATTTTATCGAATGTGTGGACGTTTATTCGTGCTTCCCTTTGAGGAAGGGGGTTTGGGAGTCTCACAGAAATGCTAGTATGGCGATTAAAAGTGGCTGGATGTAACAGGAAAAAAAATACAAAATTTGTGTAAAAAGCTTTTTTTTAAAGTTATTCGGGTTATTTTTTAAATTTAATAGCATTTAATCCGTCATAGGAGAAGAATACAAAATTTCTTTCAGTCTTAACAAATGTTCACTATATGATTGTAGCGCGATTAATTGTAACGTTACTCTCGATTAATTGTAACGTTACTCTCGAGAGCATTTCCCGAATAAAGTTTACGATTAAAAAGTGCGGCTGAAACAATCATCTAAAAAAAAATACCTGTCACCAGAATTTTAAGGGTTGGTCTACCTACAATGTTACAACCAAAAATACAGCCCTCCGCGAAAGGAATACCTTAATTGAGCCCAAAACGAAAATGGACGAAGGGATAAGTTTGACGAATGAGTGGGGGAGTGTCGCATATTTGAGCCAGGGCTCGCGATTCGGCAGGTCGGCAGGGAATAAACGGCCTTAAGGAGATCGATATGGGCAACGGGGCAGGGATAGAACGGGGGCGGGATTCCCGTTTGGTCACGGTTCCTCGGCTCAGGGAAACTAATGATTTGCTTAGTTAATATTTGCCCAGCCACGCGCCCGTCCACCTTTCCAAACCGCCGCCCAAATTGCGGTCACCGTATTGTCAACTCGCGTGTTTTTTTGTGATTAACGTATATCCTGACTAAAATGATAATAATTGTTATTATTATTACACGCGATGGCGATAAAAGGACGAGACAGGTTGATGAGGCAAAAACAGAAGGGCGAACGATTAGCGGGGGGTGGGGGGGAGGAAAAAGACAAGGGGGAAGGCGAGGGACGATCCGGCAGACCTCGAAGCCTGCGGTCTGTTTGATCAGGTGAAAATGCCACGATTAGGCGTCAAAATGTACGGCCTAAATTAACTACCCATAGGCGTATATCTATATTCGTCTCTTGCACAAACGACTGATCGGTAATAAGCTGTCAAGCACGTGTGGGCTTTTTTTCCTTTCTTTTTATCCCATCAACCGTTTTTATCTTTACTCACTTATTTTCGTGACACCTTTTTTCTTTTCTACAAATACGCCATTATGCGCGCATTATTTTTCATTTTTCATGGCGCAATATACCAAACGTCAATGATTCCCCTAATTTAATTATCGGATCGGCGCGAAATACGAGAAACTCGCGATGCTGCTTACTGCGTGCGGGAAAAAAACAAACGACGCACCTGCGTGTGTGGATAGAAAATTTCGACACATTCTTTTTTTTTCGGAAATTAGATTTCGAAACTGACGATATAGGTGGCGATTACGAGATGATCAGTGTTCTTATTATTTCTTATTATTTGGTGCAAAAATAATGCACACGAGAAGACGAAAATGGCATTGAAGTTTGCATCGTTGAAATGCAACGATGTTTTTCTTCGTATTTGCCAATTTTGTTGAGCACAACTAGCCTACAAATATCACTGGGATATTTTTGAAGATCCTTATTAGGGATAATCTAAAATTGCAAAAGAATAGTTTATACAGAAATAAAAATAACGAAATGAAAAAATAAAGAAGGATTTGCTTTGCGTTCCAAGAATGAGAGAAAGAGAGGGAGAGAGGGAGAACGAGAGAGAGAGAGAGAGAGAGAGAGAGAGAGAGAAGAGGAAATTGAAAAGAAGAAATAGGAATATTCTCGTTATGAAGAAAATATTTTATAGAATCAGATCCACGGTTTATGGTATCAATTTATTTATGATTCTCGCTTAACGTGGAAGTTTGCATCGTTGGAATGCAACGAAAATGAATTATGTTTAAATGCTCAATTGTGTCGGCTAATTGAGACACTTAAAAAATTGCTCACACGTTTCTACGTATTCTTTTCAGAACTTGACGACTTCGATTGTCCAAAAATATGCTTTGGAAAATGATAAAAAGGAAGTAATAAAAAAAATCGTTGCATTCCAACGATACAAACGTCGTCATAAAAATTAACTGATTTTCGTCTATAATGAAGGAGAAATACATCCCAGTATACTGAGAACATTTCAAGCGAAGTTACTGAACTTTCAACGAAAAATTACGACTTTAAAGTAAAAAAGTAACAATTAATCTACTAAATTTGTGCGACATTTTTCATTCAATTTTATCCTTAGCTATACTAACTGATTGTGACACATTTTTATTAAGCACCACTGTAATTTACCAATGATTCGGAAGACCCCTTTTTGTACCCCCACAAAATACGGCCCTCCACGAAAGAATCACCTCAAAGTGTGCAATTTGAAAAGGGTCGTGCGAAAAGTTTTTCTCGGCACGTAGGATCGCGAGAAAGGGAGAGGCCCTCGCCGCCGCGGAAGCGGACGATGTCCATACGAGCGAGCGAAGTACCACTCGATGGATGAATACGGTCAGGGCCCCTGTCAGGGGTTGTGTCTTCTTTGCTATTGTACGAATGGCAGGAGGGAATAACGGAGAAATGCGAGGAAAAATGTACTCGATGTCCGATTTAAGTCCTGGCAAAGGGCAGGGATCAAAAGACAGTTTTTACCTACCATTGAGTAATGTATACAGGCTCGCCAGCCATAGAAGGAAAGAGCGCACCGGAGATTTCTCATTTCCAGGTAATTAATTTACAATGAAACGGTCCCCGGGCTCTTCTTCCTGCGAGTAGACATGTATATGTATATGCATATATAGGGGAGTTAATCCTTGTTTCGAGGGTTACTTATGGGCCTTCCGATCTTTTGCTCAAGGGGCGCTCTCTTTTCAACCTCTTATATATACAGACACACATACACATACATGCATACATACATACATTTATGTGTGGGAGGGAGAGAGAGAGAGAGTGTGTGTGTGTGTGTATAAAGGGTGTCCTGTCATATATGGATAATCCTGTAACTGTAAATAGGTCAGGTCATGTCCTACGATATGCTGGATTTTAGTAAAGTCTTTAGTTTAGTACAGTCTAGTTAGTCTTTAGTAAAGTTTAGTTAGTAAAGTGAATTTTAGTAAAGTTTAGTTAGTCTTTAGCAAAGTTTAGTCAGTAAAGTGAATTTTGGTAAAGTCTAGTTAGTCTTTAGTAAAGTTTAGTTAGTAAAGTCTAGTTAGTCATTAGTGAAGATTAGTTAGTAAAGTGAATTTCAGTAAAGTCTGGTTAGTCTTTAGTAAAGTTTATTTAGAAAAGCGAATTTTAGTTAAGTCTTTTAATTTAGTAAAATTCCCGGGAAAGGTTTCTGAGATGCTGGGCTTCATATTATTTTTTGAACAAAGATCATCTGCTTTTGGTTTTTCGCATGCCATTTCTACAAATGATACGAATCGACAATAACTAAACAACTTTTTAAACTAATTGGCACGATATGCGATATGCATATTTGTTTTTACACCGCAGGCTATCAAAGTCAGATGTTCGAATTGGTTTGTATGAAAATTCTGCATGAGATTTTTTTTCATAAAGTTTCTTTAACATTTAAGGTTAAAAAGAATACGTTTATAGATAAAACAAACAACCAAGAGTAGTTTTTGAGAAACCGGGTTAAATATGCTATCATTTGTAGAAATGGCATGCGAAAAACCAAAACCAGACGGTTTTTATTTAAAAAACCGTGGGGCTTTTACTAATCACAAATTCCAGCATGTAGTATGACATGATCGGACCTATTGACAGTTGCAGGATTATCCATTCATAACAGGACACCCTATATATATATATATATATATATATATATATATATATATATATATATATATATATATACATATATATATATATATATGATGCGTTTTACTACGTACAAATCGCTGGGGTTCATTGTGACTTCGATTCAATACACACGTAAACATCCAACACAAACCTTGTTCTGATTCTCCCGCTGGATGATTCCTTCCCCCCATCGTGTATCACCACTCGCGGATACTCTTCAGACCTTTTGTTTAGCCCCTGCGCAAATTTCCCCCTCCTCACATTCGATGAACTTTTGACGCCCCTGTGCTTGTCTTTTTCTTCTTTTTTCCATAACGAGACCAACTATCGTGGTTTGATTCGTTTGGGGGTTGATGCCCGTGGTAAAAAGTCTGAGTATTCAAATCGCGATTGAACAGTCTTGTCGGTGATTCGCGAAGGGCCGAAGGGTGAAATTAATTACGAGAAAGGTACATGTAGCTTGACTCGATGATGACGGGTTTTGGAATGTTTTTGAGGTTTGTCACGTTTGTTGGTAATTCGGGGAAGGATTGACATCGATTTTCAGGGGGGAGTGATTTTGGGGGTTTTCGATCCCACGAGTGAGGGATGAAAGTGGAAGGGATCGTGAGAGCCGGAAAGGCGTACGAAGGAACATTGGAAATTGAAGAAATATAGAGCCGGATGTTTGGAGGCAGTATTTATGATGTCAAAATGTATTGCTTGTGAAAAAAGTGATTTTTCGACTTTTACAACGAGGCATAACCCCTTAAGGAGTGATTTTCAACGTGAGAATAATCGGTGCTTGTAGAAATGCATTTATAATTGCCGTCGAGAATTCAAGGAGTTTGCGGGCTTGTCTGCAAGGTAATTTCAGTGTATCCACACATTGGTGTATTATTGGCGTGAACTGGAGGAGCGCACGTTACACGGTACTTGCTGTGTGTGTTTCACGGTTGTAAGCGCGCCCGACGGTACTAAAATCTGCACTTTAGTCTTTGTGCACGTACATGTATATATGCGAATGTCTGTTGTATCGTACATCAGAGTCGTACGTCCGTTGCCTCGAGGATTGAGGGGTTGTCGGAGAGAGACGGAGAGATCTCATCGATAGGTAATTGCCGTTACAAACGTCGGTGGGAGACGAGAAAAAAGTACGTGAGTCGTGCAACACAGGGTGATTCACAATACGTTGGCTCACGAGCACAATATATACCTAGAGTAAAAATACTTGATAGCATTATTTTTAGTGCGTGAATTCGCGGACTCTTGACGACATTTGCATTGAAAAATACTTTGCGATCGAATGATTTACGGTGAAATATATTTTAACCCTTCCTTGACACACTGAGTCGCTTTGACCCGGACGAGGTTGAAATAAAATGCTCACTTCCCAAAATGGAAGATTTTTAATAAGTTTTTACAATGATTCAATTTTATACTTTCCGAATTGTAATTATGTAGACATATTATGAAATGTTTAAAGTGTGTCCGAAGGCTTGTTAAGGGTAGGTGGATGAAGTACCATCCGGGTCAAATTGTCAGTGTGTTAAAATCGTGACCAAACATAAGTGTGTCAAGGAAGGGTTAATGGCGTACATCTATCTGGGTGGGTATAATAATTGCATTCACCAAAAATATTTTTGTTCGATAGTATCACCTTAAAGCTATATTCCCTGAAAATGTCATTGAAATATTTCTAAAATTTAATGGGCTACAGTTTCTAACAGTCGGCTCGGCGAGCGGTATCAGCACCATACTTCAAACTTTAAATACGATTTCCTCGGTACACTATTTTCAAAGTCGGTGGACACGATATCTCAAGAACCACTCGATGGATTGTTTCTCAATTTACAGGAGATGCGTGGAGAAACATTGAACGGTCGTTGACGATCTCACTATTTTGAAATCCACCTTCATTTATTAATGGTTACGTCAAAATGACGACTTTTTCACAGATTTTGTATGCTCGAATTTCAGTTCGTTGCCATTTTGTTAAAATAAATTATCTGAAAAATCGATGATCGTCAACGACTCGTATTTATTGTTAACTTGAATATCCCGTTTGGTTTTCAGATTTCGGATGGACCGTTTAAGCTGGAGAGTGTCCACCGCCAAACGTCAAAAAAAAAAAGTCATCATCTGCCGGCGGCCATGTTTTTAATGCTTTTCTGTATTTTTTGGTGATGCTATTTTTTAAGGCTCCCAACATATGTACCTTTGTGTTAAAAAAATGCGTTTCTTCTTCACGAACCGTTTCCCAGAAGAAAAAAATCGTAATTCGGCCATTTTTCCCGAGTCTCTAGCTAGATACAGCCCCTTGAGAGATGAATCTCATCTTTCTGAGAGTTCGTGATTGCAGAGGCGAAATAATTGCCGATAGGAATGTTCGTCACGATTGACGTTCGAATCGTAGATAAAGCGGAATACTGAGGAAAGTTTCCTCTATCTTTATTTCGGGTTTATCGTGTCATAATCTGAATGAGCCTCTACATATACGTATGCATAGATTGAAGCAGCATCCCAGAAGAGAAGTCCATTGGAGTTTGGATGTATACAGTCGTAGAGGGACGACAGACGTAGGGACTCTTGATCGTAAAAAATAATTGAAAGTACAGGAGAGCAGAATGGAGAAAGAGTCAGAGATAGGGCCAAAGAGAGAGAGAGAGAGAGAGAGAGAGAGAGATAGAGGGGGGGGGGGGGAGGAAAGAGGACGAGAAGGGAGTTCGAGACGAAAGCGCGGGAGTCTCTCCCGTTCCGACGACGGAAAAAAAAATAATCCTGGCGAGAACGGATGCACGCCGGAAAATGACAATCACTAGGTTGGACGCCCGAGTAGTATGTCTCTCTGTGTGTCAATGCTTGCGACTCTGTCTGACGTCGTTCCCGAGGGTGTTCGCGACCAAGGGTGTGTAACGTACAGGCCGTGAGGGGCTGAACGATTCTCCGGTTGCAGAAGAACGACGAGGGTGATCAGAGCTGGTTAGGGATGAGGGAGGGGGGATGTAACACCCTCGTATACGTGAACTCGCCGCGGGGTCTCGAGCAGAGCGATCGAGAAATTTACTACCGTGCAAGAGTGCCTTGGCAACTTCCGACTTTCGGACCTCTCGGCTTCCGCATATATCCCTGCAACTTTCCACTTTTTTCATCTTTCGCGCGCTTCTTCTATCGAGCGGCCTCGAATCTCGTATGAATCTGACCGACGGATGAGCACTGAGAGCACGGTGCGAATTAAGGGCGGACATACCTATAAGCGAGGATTTTTTTTATTCTTATGATTAAACATTTTTATTTTTATGTTTATAATTTTTTTTTAAAGGAAAGATTTCCTCAGCATTTTTGAGAGTTATGGTGTGTTTAGTTACCACTTTTGGCTGTTACATGGTATATTTTAATTAATCGATAAAAGTGGCGCGATTAATCTCAAAAAAACTGGCGAGGATTTGTCTTTCATTAACACTCATATGCAGAAAAGGAACCGACGAAAAATGAGAAATGTCGAAAAACGATGAAATGGTACGCTGTGAAACAAATAGATTGAATTTTCCGAAAACATGCCTACATTTTGGAATGAAAAGTACTTTTTTTGTTCATTTTCAAAAAAATTTAGGGTCGGGTTTGAGACAATAAGATATTAGGAAGATTTCTACCAAATTTCATCAGATTCGGTCGATTAGTTTTTTAGCTGTCCATCGCCATTTTTGAAGATTAATAGAAAAAATACCGTCTAACAGCCAAAAGTAGTAATGAAACCTTCCCCAAGTCTCAAAAATAGTGAAGAAATTTTTCTTTAGAAAAAAATCATGAAAATCAGCAAATTTTTTCATTGCCCAAAGGTATCTTCGCCCTTGGGAGATGAACGAATTAACAATTAACTTGCATCGACAATATCTGCTGGAACTTCGAGATAAGGAGAATCATTTAAGCTTAGGATTTTTTGGAGACTGCTCCTTTCCGCGTCTACTTTTCCATTTTCAATGTTCCTTCGTCCTGGCGGGCATTTCCGATTCCAACACCTTTGCAAGAGGGCACAGGGAAACTGCGGAAAACCTGCATCGAGCCTGGCGGCTGTATTTTTACCCTTTCGACCGCGTTCACCATCGGGAACTCGCGAGAAACTGCTGCTCGGTAGTCGGTGCTGTTAGCCAATGCGCGGCCAACCGGTCACCCATCCTACCATTGGCCGGGATTAACGTCGCTCGACAGCGGCGATCACCGAAGCGCGTTACTACAATCCAGACCCGCTTCGACACTTTGTCAATTATAATCGTTACTTCAGGATGCACGATTCGAGTAACCGGTTGACTAAATTGTGCGCAAATTATAATCGCGCTCCGCGGCCTCGTTTGTTCCCAGGCACTCGAGCAATTTTTTCATTAGTTTGTAGCAGAGAGAACAATTCTCCCTTCTTGCCGCGTCCGGCTTTTTTTTTTCTTCGTCGCCCTTGCGTCGTGCGCGTTCGTCTTGATGAATGGGGAGCATAAGAAAGTATATACTGCTCTCGATGTCGGAATCCCAAAGAATCAGAGAAAGAGAGGGGGCGGAGAGGGTGAGAGAGAGAGAGAGGGACGCTTATTAGTTATCAGTAGCAATGTGCCACAGTATTCGCTCTGGCGAGAGGCTCTCTCGAGTGCGCCGCGATATCTCTCCGAGAGTCCAGCACGGACCAACACACGGCGAAAAGAAAAATGGTTTACAAATGTGGGAGCCCCAAGAATGGAGAAAGAGGATTGAATGGGTTTCTTTGAATTATCCGGAGAGGCCGCTTGTTTTGTATGGACACATTATATTCTGGCTTTTACGAGTGTGTGTACGCTGTATTATACAGATTGTAGGTGTGTGTGCGTGTGTGTATGTAGGTGTATGTGTGTAGTCATGTGTACGTTATATTACATGGACTGCAGGTGTGTGTGAGTGTATTATAAAAATTGTAGGTGTGTGTGTAGGTGTATGTTTGTAATGGTGTGTACGTTGTATTATCCAGATTGTAGGTGTGTGTGTGTGCGGGCGTGTAGGTGCGTGGGTATGTAGGTGCGTGTGTGTGCGTATGTACAGGTGTGTGCGTGTGTGTGTGTTTGTGTGTGCGCGCGTTGTATTATACAGATTGTAGGTGTGTGTCCGTGTGCGTGCGTATAGGTGTGTGGGTATGTTGGTGTGTGTGTAGGTGTATGTGTGTAATGGTGTGTAGGTGCGTGGGTATGTAGGTGCGTGTGTGTGTGTATGTATAGGTATGTATAGGTGTGTGTGTGTGTGTGTGTGTGTGTGTGTGTGTGTGTGTGTGTGTGTGTGTGTGTGTGTGTGTGTGTGTGTGTGTGTGTGGGTGTGGGGGTGTGTGTGTGGTTATAAGTGTGTGTGAGTGTGTGTAGGTGTGTGTTTGTATGTTTCGGTCCAGCAAAGGAAAGCATACATACATTTTGTTCATCCGCAGATATACAATTACAATTTACCTATACGTATATGTAATTTCTGTTACGCACGAACAATTTCTGCATACGATACAGGCTCCTCCACAACTACTAGCATAACTCTTGGCACATACGTCGTGAGTGATTTGATTTCTCATCCTGCACATTTGAAATTTTTGTACTCGTCAAATCTCGAATGTAGCTTTAATTGAAATAAACTTTTATTGAAGCTCATTTTCAGCATCAAAAGAAGCTCGTTCTCTCATATAAGCTTGCTGGCGGACTCTCGTTCTCTCCACGTCCCTTTCACTCTGATCCCACATTCGACACTTCGCTATTTCCAGTTCCTTGGGGATTGTCTCCGGGGTGTTGTCTGAATGCTCAAAGCTCGTGGCAATACTGCATGCGTTTAGTGAGCTTCGATTGCGGTGACTATTAGGGCGCCAGGGCTTGAGCGGTCACCCATACGAGTATTGGCCCAGGCTAACGCTGCTCACCATCGGTTGCATTCTCAGGGATACTTGGCTCGCTGTACCGTCGGGTAAACTTGTAATCACGGTTATACGTCTTCAAAAATATTCGTGTGTGTAGTTATGATCCTGAAGAATACGTGATTCGGTTTTTGGGAGTCCTGAGTCGTGGCTCGACAGTTGATGATGGTGGGACGGGAATGGGGTTATATCGATCGCCACGAAGAAAGAAACGTTTCCCACGTCGAGAGCGGAAGATACAATGATTTTTTTTCTCCAGTATTGGAGTAAGATCGACCGTAGATAATCCGAATTAGAGCTTGGATTGTCGGAGCTTTTTCTATTACTGGTAATGTTTCAGCGTTGTAAATTATTCTGTACTTAACATATGCTATATTTCAACACGTTTCAACACAATAGGAATGCCGATATTTCGATGCCCTACGATATTTATGAAAACCCTTGATTAACAACGCAAGAAGCTTGAAAGTGAAGATGGACATAGTAGAAATAATAGTGCATAGCTAGTAATTGGAACCACAATATTTATTAAAAATCCCAGTCCATTGATGACATCTTTATTAATTATACATTTCTCCTATGTTCTTAAATATATCCACACATGAAATGAGTAATTAAAAAATAGGAACTTTTATGCAAACCAAATGAGTAGTAAGCAAGCAAAATTAAAGTTAGGAAGTTGTATGCAATTCAGCGTAGTAATAGCTATCAGAATGCAAACAAAGAACATGGGTTGTGGCAGGCACGCAATAGAATGTTCATTTTAACCAACGAGATTGAGACTATTGAAACAATGGTCGCAAAAAACACGGAGCATCTAAAGTTTTGTTTTTCAGAGACCACCTTACCTTATCGCAGGTTTAAGCCACGTAAAAATGGCCCTTTTTGATTCCACACTCGTGGATAAATAAGTTGACACTTCGGGAATATTTAACATAGGTAATGCTATTTTAAAGTCATTAAACGTAGTAAAAAACTAACTTAAATGGAAATAATAAGAATCATAATGAAAAAAATATATTTTTTCAACTCTTCCAAGTCCAATGTCGGTTTTTCAATATCGGATTTTTGGTTTGATATTTCGGTTTTTCGATGTTATCGAAAACCGGTATCCGTGCTCTAGTCCGAATGCCGAAATCTCGTATCGTCGATGTTCTGAACGGGCCTGTACACGAGTACGTTCGCGTCTCTCCGGAGATCCTCTATACAGAATCAGAGCCGCGATCCGCACAAGAGAGTTGAAAGAGCAAAAGCATCATCAGCAGTAGTTGGCCGTATATACATCAGGCTTGTGTCTGACGCTTCTGTGTGTCCGCTACTCTCTCTCGTGCGTTTTCTTTCCGTACGGAGACGGACTCTCTTTCTATTTTTCTCCCTCCCTCTCTCTCTCTCTCTCTCTCTCTCTCTCTCTCTCTCTCTCTCTCTCTATGGCGATACGGTACGGACTTTTGCAAGTAGGTTCACCTATAGAATACAACCTCCGCTATGAAAGTTTCCTCTCTTGGTTCCTCTTTCTCTCCACCTCTTTCTCTTCCCCGACTCTCTTGTGAGGCTCTCTCTCTCCCCCCCCTCTCTCTCTCTCTCTTCTTCCTGTCATCTTCTGAAAAGAATAATATCTCCCTTTGAAACATTAGCAATTCTATGATTGCTGGCTTTATTTGCTCTCGTGCTTTTGCTGCTACTTTTAGAGTCGCTCACCGAGCTTTTGCCTCTCTTGAATTCTCCCGCTCTCTCATATTTCTCATC
This sequence comes from Ophion costatus, assembly GCA_951751655.1. Lineage (NCBI taxonomy): Eukaryota > Metazoa > Arthropoda > Insecta > Hymenoptera > Ichneumonidae > Ophion > Ophion costatus. The sequence goes on along the minus strand of OX632366.1, from coordinate 20,315,075 downwards.
ACCCCTTACCATCCCCACACCGTTCTCTCATCTTCCGCAACAAGAATACACGCTTCATTCTCTCTCTCTCTCTCTCTCTCTCTCTCTCTCTCTCTCTCTCTCTTCTCTCTCTCTCTCTCTCTCTCTCTCTCTCTCTCTCTCTCTCTCTCTCTCTCTCTCTCTCTCTCGCTCTTTCTCTTCCTCTCGATTTTTCACTCTATATGGACTTGGCTGTTGGACGTGAAAGTCGTCATCATCGTCGTCGTCGCCGACACAGTCGTTCCCGTCGTGCGGAGAGAAAAATGCCCGAACCATAGTCTTGGCAGGAAAAAAAAGAAATGATTAAAGTGTGTATTCTTCAAGTATATACAGTGATGATACGCGCGCGGGTCGAATGCACATCCAGTTATTATACGTAATGGTACATTAATTTATTTATATTTGTTTACATACCCAGCACTTCGGAGTCCTGTGTGTAAAGATGTATATATATATATAGCTTTAATCAATGACTCCTCAGGGCAAATTCACCTTCGTTCTTAGCACGTAGACACTTCTCGGTCGACGGCTTTAAGTAGGTATATTTATATATACAGGGTATCCTGTAATGAATGGATTCTACTATATGCTGGAATTTCAATTCGGTAAAAGACCCACGGTTTCCGAGATTTTGGACTTTATGGTATTTAAAAAAACATCTGCTTTTTGTTTTTCGCATGCCATTTCTACACATCATATGAATCGACAAAAACTAAGTAACTTTTTAAAGCAATTGGCACGATATGCGTAGTACATTTTTTTTACACCGCAGGCTATCAAAGTCAGATGGTCGAATTGGTTTGTATGAAAATTCTGCATGAGATCTTCTTTCATAAAGTTTCCTCAACATTTAAGGTTAAAAAGAAGACTTTTCTAGATGCGACAAATAACTTAGAGTATTTTGAAAAACGGGTCACAAAAGTTATCATTTGTAGGAATGGCATGCGAAAAACCAAAAGCAGATGAGTTTTTTTCTCGAAAACCGTGGAATTTTACTAAACTGATGTTTTAGCATACAGTAGGACATGATCCGACCTATTGACGGTTGCTGGATTATCCATTCGGCATAGGACACCCTGCATGAATATGTGTATGGTATTGTATGTCAGTCTAAGAGGAGCCAGGCCCTTACAATTTGTCCATTTCTTTATTGGCCCCTCTTGCAGTCGGATGGAGTGACTGATTGCTTATTTTGCCAATTAAATCGATATTTCAATAAGTATTATTCCTAGTGCAATTTTTCAATACGCACATATATATACAGATGTGATTTTTCAAATAAAACGTCATTTATTTAGTAAGTGTGCACCTTGTAAGCATACCGTCAACTGCAAACAAATTTCTATGTAGTAATAAAACGTTGATGCGAGTCGATCTTTTCAAATCACCATAACTGGAGGACAAAATCACAGAAAACGAAGTGTCCTGGAATTAATTTTTTTCACGCTAATAATTGTGTCTATTTTTCGGTAAAAAATCTCATACTTGGTAAGACTGTGTATTAATAGTGATTAAATTCCTGTCCCTGTCATACCAATATTCCGAACGGAAAAAAATATCGAAAATCGACCGGTATTTGGTCCCCAAGCCTATGCAGACCCGTGAACTTCACTGTCAGTAAATTTCGAAGAATAAATTATGATAGTCATCATAAGCTGGTACTAGAAAAATGTGTTACCGATGCAAAAGCCGGACGGGGACTTTGCGACGAAATCGCGGAATAAAGTATCGTGCAATTGCACGAAGAAAAGTGAAAGGCCTGAAAGACCCAGGCGTTTGTCAAGTTGACGTGAAGTGCCTCATGTGTATGAGCATTCGCTGACTCTTCTTCGTATAGTCTTATCCAGCATGTATTCATATACGTACCGGATGCATCCTTTATACAAAGAAGTTATTGTGACATGCATGGGGATCCCAATGTGGCGGAAGAAGGACGCAACACACACTTCGCACTTGGAACTCACAAAAAATCCAGTATGCACACTCATGTGCAGAGCGTCTCCAATAATTCGCCGAATGTTTTTTTACGCTCCTACCGTTTACGGGAAAATTAAGGAATTTTGAGGGATTTTTCAAACGAAGAAATAATTAGTCTACGTTTATCAAACTGTAGGTATACTTTAATAGTACGATTTAGTATACCAAACAATTTTTCGAAATTCATTTATCATCACAATGGCGGAGCTGTGGCCGAGTGTTGCAGCAAGGGTCAACATTTTTTTCAGCTAGAACATTTATAGTTTCTATTTGATAGTAATTAAAATGAAGAGCATCCAAACTCAAGAGAATGACACGCATTTGCAAAGAAGTCAATATTTCACACAAAAATTCTGTAAAATTTGGATTAAAAAAGTTTTATTTTTTTTATTTTTTAAGAACAATTCTCGGCAAGTAGACGGTAGTATATTATCAATATTTCTATCAAGTTTCAACTCAATCGGCTTAATAGATGTTGAGTAATCCTGCATGGGCTGCAACGAAGTTTTTCGTATTTTCCTCTGAAACTTTTGGAAAATATTCTACATACATAGTTTTATTGTTTAAAGAGAAAAAAAGAAATCGTTTTTTGGTAATCCTTTAGATAATTGACTTTTCCGAAAAAAAGCCGAGTTTTTTTTGTCCGGATTAAAACGATTGGAAAATCGGGCCATTTTTAAGATGAGTGACGAAAAATGAGTTTGTTTGGGTTTATTTGGGTTTGTTTGTTTGGGAACCAAAACAAACCCTTTTTTTATTGTCGTAACGGAATGTTTAGCATTTTTTACACCCGTTCTGCAGTTTATATCAGGCGTCTAGAGTTATCTAGGTTTATCAATTATTAGATAGAAATGTGGTCAGCGTGCCATCGCCCCAAAGTGCCGTAAAAATAAGACGTTTTTTAGAGTCGTACATTTTCGTTATAAGTTCGGTAACTTGGCTTGAAATTTTACCAGCATACTGGGATGTCTTTTAAATTTATTATAAACGAAAATTAGTTGATCGTCAAATATTTAAGTTCGTGAGAGAAATACCTTAATCTGAGCCCAAAATCGCAACAAACGTGATGCTTATGATCAAACAGCCCTTTGGACATTTAACACCTATGTGCGAAAATGTCAGCAATCGGACGAATTTTTTACTTGCAGTGCTTAATAATAATACGGAGATGTATTATCAGGAAGAACCATGCGATTTCTTCGCTGCCCATTTGTTTGAATAATTAGCGGAAGACTGCCACTTTGTTTCGATGCTTTCTCTCAGGTGCGAAAAAAAAGGAGAAGGCAAAGAAAGCAGGAACGCCCGGTCTATTGCTTAAAACGACACGTAAAAAAACCTCTTGTGTTTGACACCGTCAGAAATCTTTGATTCATTTATTTTTCAAACGGGCCTTTGATTTTTCTACGGAGTAAAAATGGCAAATGATCGTTCGGTGGCTCGGATATTTTCCGTATACCAAATTGGCTTGAATAAAATGTTAGAGAAAGAGAGAGAGAGAGAGAGAGAGAGAGAGAGAGAGAGAGAGAGAGAGAGAGAGGGGAAGCGAGATTTATTGATTGATTAATTTGATTATTATGCTCCAGTTCATATATTTGTGGAGAAGATGACAAAAGAGCAATAATTTGTGCTATCACAATAAAAGCTATCTTCCACATGACATTCCGAAAGAAAAATTAATAACAGAAGCCACAACCAAATAATAATAAAATATAAGCCGTACAAAATTGTACTGGTCGTTAGGAGTGCTGCAAAAAAGTACCAATGATTTCGAGCAGAGAAATCCGGCACAAATCCAATGTAAACTAATCATCCAAACGCCATCATAAAAAAATCATGAAAAATAACGAGAGATTATTTATGCCCTAGCATTCTATGGGGAAAATTTTACAAATGGTAGTGATGAGGCTACCCATATGAATTTACATAGTGAAGATAAGATTAAAATAAATATTAGTATTAAAATGAAAATAAAAAAATAAAATAAAAATGAAAAGTAATATTAGAGTAGAGTCACAGAGACTTATATGAAATAATAAGGGGTAATAATAACAACAACAACAACAATATGAATAATAAGAATAAGAATAAAAATGTTATAAATAACATATGAATCCACCATGAAGTTATACATTTTTAAATGATTATTATTACTATTTATATAACATATGAATAACCTAAAAATTGAGAGAGAGAAAGAGAGAGAGATAGAGAGAGAGAGGGAGAGAGAGAAAGAGAAAGCACGAGAAAGGGAGAGGAAGGAAAGATATAAAGATACTTTGGTAACCGTTAGTTTTCGTCTTTTTGATCCACCAATTGCATGCTGTACCAGTTTTTGTTAACTATATACATATATATTTAAATATGCGACTATATATAAAGCGTTAAACGTATATTTGCGCGATCTATACTCTCGCGATCTTCGCGCCGTGCATCATTAAAGTATAAGTCGTTTTAAATTACAACGTGTATATACGCGAGAACGGTAAAGCCGCAGCAGCACCGCCCGGCGCCGCGTCGACTCTGACACAGACTGATTACACCTCCGTTCATCCTGTGTGTTTTTGTCATCGAGTATATGCTCGTTGGCTGAATATAATCAGCGAAAAGACTGGATATTCGACCTTTCATTATACCCTCAATTTTTTCACTCGGTCGTCGAAATTGCGGACTTCGTGCGAACGCGATTCTTGCAATATTTACGAAATATTGAGCATTGTTTATACCAAAGCACAGTTCCATCGAACGTATACGCACGATTGCGTTTTTTATGTTGATGCATTGAGGAAAAAAACAGGCACTCGTTGGATACAGGGATTGAATCAATTCGATTTAATGAGTTTTTTTGATAAAACGGGTTTGAATGATTTAATTCGATTTAATAAATCAATCAATGAAATTACTTTGTGGTAGAGTGAATAATCTGAGTATATAGATGTATATATGTCACAAAGGTGAAATTCTTTAATCGAATTCAATCAGTATTCGAAGCGATTAAAGCTTTAGGTCAAGTATATATATATATATCAATAACAGATTTATTATTGACACATATATATGTATATTTATTTGATGGGAGGATTAAATCAATTTAGATAATGATTGAATTCAATTAAATGATTTGTGCGTATTCGTGTGTGTCATTATTGCGCCTTTTCTATGTCCTATTCTTATTATATTAAGATGTAATCACACGCGAATTACATTCGCTACCTCCAATATACAGGACTACCGGTTACGGTCACCATTCCGTGAAAGGGTTGTCGGACACGTTTTTCCATATACTCAACACCCCAATAACCCAGCTATGTTTTATGCAAAGGTAAACCATTTTTGAGACATTATTTTTTAATTTTTTTAAAGTGAGGGGTGGACAAGTTTAAAAATTAATTTTACAAACTGTTATGTGGAATCAAACGTTCTTTATTATTTGTAGTTTGAAGACGCAGTAACAAAGAATAATCAACAATAAAATAAGAATAGTTATTAGACTTGTAGAGTTATGGACTCCGAATTTAAAACTATTGGCACATTATTCTTATTTTATTTTAAGCTTGATAACTCTTTGTTACTGAGTCCTTGAACTAAAAATAATTTAAAGAAGTTTGATTGCATACAGCTATTTTTAAAACTGCATAGAACTTCGTTAATTGACCGAGTCATCATTTCAATAATAAATGACGATTTTTTTAAAACTTTCAATTCGTAACTTTGTAATCTCAGTACCGATCGACGATTTAAAAAAATCGATTCCGTAAACACGATAACGCACTCGTAATTTATTCACAAAATTGCTTAACTTCCAAAATTATTTACGGAATTTTGTAAATCAATTAAAAGTCCGCTCTCGTTTTTACGGAATTGAAACTCAAAAAATCGCAAATAATTACTAAAATATGGATACTCACTGTGCACCGTGCCCAGGAAAATTGCAAAAACTTTTCTGCGTACGAGGTGATAAAAAGCCTCGAATGTTTGCAGCCGGCGGAAAGTTCCCGCTACCAGCGAGAAGTGTAACTGTGTCGAATAAAACGAAAACGAGTGAGAAAGTTTAGCAGTACGATGTTATAGCCGCGACCACATAGAAATTCGTAATATTTATCTCTTTCCCTGTACACTGCTGCCGCACAAACTCACGTGGTTGGACGAGCGTTTTCTAGTGTGAGTTTTTGAAGCATCGTGAATGAGGTGCAGTTGTGGAAAAAACCCAAAATTAAAAAAAAAAAAAAAATACCAAAAGTAAATAAATACGGAATAAATAATAATAATAATACAAGTAGCTTTAATAATTCTTTCGTTTTGCAAGTCACTTTTTTCGTATAAATTCGCGTTGCGTAGTAGATAGTCGTTTGAACCTCGCGATGGGCAGCTGACCACTAGAATTGGGTTACTGAATATATATATTATATACATATATACCCTACCGGTTAAAAGTTTTCGGACACTTCACATATTTGCAAAACTTTCAATCACTTTGGTTAATTGGAAAATTATATTAGATTAGTATAATTCATTATTTAGAGCTGGCAATTATCCATTGGCAATTATCCATTATATGGTAATTATAGTAGTTACTGTACATATTCTAATATGATTATTATTATTTATTCCGTATCTATTTACTTTTGTTATTTTGGGCAGCTGGCCACTAAAATTGAGTCACGATATATATATATATATATATATATATATATATATTATCGAGATATTATCGAGAACCACCCTAATTATATGTATATATATATATATATATATATATAATTAGGGTGGTTCGAAAATAAAAATTAATTTTTTTTCCGATACTCAACGGAAAATGTTACTACGTTATGAAAAAGTAATTCATAAAAAACTTGAGAGGTCTAAACATTTTTTTAGGTAATGCTCAAACGACGTTTAATTTTTTTTCTTTCGATTTTTCGTCAATTTTTTTTCTCCATTTATGTTCTTACTCCACAAGAACATATTACTCCAAAAAATCACGCATACTTGTTAGACGTTCAGTGATGTAAACACCGTGCTCTTGTTCATCAAGTGGTTGATATAATTTTCACAACCGAATTACATATATTGATTCTTAATCTGAATATACACATTGTTTATGGTAAAAAAGTATTTAAATAAAAATCGTGTATTGTTACAGAAAAAATTAAATCAAGACTTACATTGGATCACGCACTAACATTTTCTGCACCGAGTTAAAAAAAATGAATACTCCGATAATCATGAAAAAACATGAAAAAGGCGTTCCAGCACTAACTAAAAAATTGGTTAGGACCCTGAAATTTTGCAGAACTTTCTTTTTCTGAACATACTTCAATTTTCCGTTGAGAGAAAAAATTGTTTTTTTAACCACAATAATATATATATACTAAGAATTTAGTTACTATATATATTGTAGTGGTTAGCTGCCGATGTATATATGTAGTGTGCGCTAAGCGGAGGCTTGTGGTAAAAGTTAATAAAGCGAGCAAAGAGAAAAGACCGGCGATGAGCAGACCAACGGCCATGCTAACTATTCATGTGTGTCCAAAAGAACGCGGCGCAAAAAAAAAGACGAAATAAATAAAATGAACGAACGTTTCATACTCCTGGATCCGCTCCGTTACGCATTAGGTGGCCAAACTACGAGCCTCTCTGCCTCTCCTTTTCTCACTCTGTGTAATATTTCATTAGTATAACGCTCGTAGTTCTCTGATGCTCTCCGCTGCTAGATTTATCTCTTTTTGCCTCTCTCTTAAATTTCCCTAATACACGCGTGAAACGCTCGGCGAGCTTTTACCCTGCGGGAAGTTTGAAACTGTGAGGGATTTAAGGGAAAAAAGAAAAACATTTCTAGCGTGCGATGAAAGAACAAAGTTTTTTGCAGACATGAAATTATATTTTAACGGGCCTCTGAGGATCGTAAGAGAGTTTGCAATTATATTATATATACTTTATTGACCTCGCTGTTACTTTGGGAGAATTTATGAAAATAATTGATGATTGATATAAAAATAATTGATTGATAAACATTGATAATGAGACGAAGTGGAGTAGAAATTATTGAGAAAAAGCTATAGAATAACTCGTATTCTATAGTTTTTTTGCAAAATGTACAATGCATTATAGAGTATTAAGATTGTTGCTCAAACATATGGGGGTGAATAGGTAATAATTGAATTTTTACTAGCCGTTGTGGTATATTTTTTAAATATACTGGTAAAAGAAGAACGGAGGTTTTCGCACTCGTTTAATAAATGTGTAATTTTAAAGTTTACGTCACTTACGTCACTTACGATACTTGATCGAATTGTTTGCATGGGGCAACTTCGTTACCATTTCTATTTTTCGCCTATAGCTTCCGCATATGAAAAATTAATTAAAAATGCAAATGGAAATAAGCAAGCTGATCATTTTAGCCTAAGCTTATACTATACCAAGTTTCGTACTTCTAGCTCTGAAACTGACGCACTTCCGCACAAATTTTTTTAAATTTAAGTTTGCCCCCTTAAGGGATGAATTATGAAGATCGCTCCAGCAGGGAATTTCAGTTACTAAGCTTCAATACTAAGAGACTTCCATAAAACCTTCACCTACTTTACCCCCTTAGGGGATGAAATTCGAAAAAACCTGTAGCGAATAATTTTTGTTTCTAATACCTTTTTTATAATAAAAAGTTTTATATGGCTAACTTGGAAACTGTCAGACTTCCATACAAACGTTCATCCCTTATTTAACTCGCTTAGGGGATGAAATTCGAAAAATCCATAAAACAAAAAAGCAACAACCTATTGTCAAAATTTCATATATTTAGCTTCAGCGGTTTTGGCTGAACGTTGATAAATAAGTCAGAACATGTTCGTTTATACGAATAGATTATAATTACGATTATCTACCGTACTTTGCAAATCTTTGCGATATTCATTTGTACATGTTATTAATACTTTGCTACGACAAGTTGGCACTGGTGACGTCACACAATGTATTCGTACAGAAACTTCGCCTCTCCCCATCCTCCAAAAATGATTTAGCAACAACCTTAACCCCTCGTTGTCACACTGGGTCAATTTGACCCATTGCCAATTTGACTCAGTGTCATAGTCCAGGGCATAAGCCCAGTTCATGAAAAAAATCATGAACAACTCTTAAATATCCCATAATATATGCCAAAAGTTATTATATCAAAAATCGAATTGCAACGTGCAAAAAAAATCGTACAGGCAAAAAGTCGCAAAAAGAAATTTGACGACGCTGGGACGTTTAGACCCACAGTGACAACGAAGGATTGATATATCATATTGTATTAATTTTAAGGCCTTAGGCCACAGTAACGGGTATAAAATCATGTGCGAATTTAACAATTTTTTTTCGTATGAAAAAGTGATTCACTCATAAAATTAATTAAACATCTATTTAGTATGAATATCAAGCTGTCAGAAAATATATTTTTTTTGATATACAAAATGGCCGACTACTCGAAACTTCTCGAAACAGCTTTTTTCCAATTGGCGTGACAAATAACTTCAACAATTTTCACTCGATTTACTTCAAATTTAAAAGTTATGTTCCTAATTGCATTTTGTAGAGAAGTACGTACGAAATTTCTGATTAATCGGAAACATTTCATTTTATGAGCAGTTATGAACTTAAGAAATGAATAAATTCATTTCTTAAGTTCAAATGCCTACAACTTTTGAATAAAACAATATTTTTTTAATTCCTCACGTACTTCTCTATGTATTTTTATGTAGATTGACGAGAATTTTTGTTTTTTGTTCCAGGTAAAAAATCCTGGCAAAAAAATAAGGCCTTAACACAGTCTACGGAACATAGCAATCATTCGACAAAATAAATAATACAGATATAATATCATGTGTATTTAATAGTAATATTTTATATTGAATAATAATACATTGTCTTATAATTGTCGGGTATTATAAATACTTGAATATAAATATAAAATGACTTTATTCGTATATAAAAATAATGATCGGGTACATGTTCGTTGCTGCTGGTCAGCCGGATGGCGTAGAGAATCAAAGCTGCAACTTCCTTCGTTGATTCCCTCGTTTACTTACCCGGACTTGCTCCCGACCGATCGGAGCTACCGTCCCTCTTTTTTTCCTCTCCTTTTTGTTCCCGCGTATGTCTGTACGTCCGTTTTCAAGTCGTTCATGTATACATTTACGGAGTGATTTCCTTATAGTTCTGTGTCGGCCCGGAGCAGCTTCCGGAGGACTCATTTTTTTCGCGCACATTTTCAACCGTTACAGAAAATGTAAAAAAAAAAATCAACGTTTAAAAATATATTTTCTGTTCTCCATGAGTGCTTTTGATTTTCCATAAAAAATCAGACTGATTAGCGTGTTTCAACCATCGAAAAAAATCCGCGAAAATCAGCTATTTTTCGACCCGTTACAGTGTGATGATCACACTGAATCTCACCCTCTGTCGATATCACTTCCTTTTCGTCGCCAAGCCGCCCGACACTTATTTAACGACGTCAAACAATACGATACTGCTTTCGAAGTCATCTCTTTTCTCGACTCTCTCTCTCTCTCTCTCTCTCTCTCTCTCTATCTCTGTCTCCTTTTCTACTTCAGCTGTTGGCGACTTCGACGTTTTTATCCGACTTGCCGATCGACTCTGCCGACTTTCTATACGGGCTTGCCGATTTTTCTCTCGTACGTACAATGTACGTACACATGGACGCGCTCCGTTCCGAGTTTATAATTGGAAGAAGCCGAGCTCCGGAGACCTATCCATTCGCACAGATATTCTCGGGATCCTCGTCGCCGATCGGTTGTATTTTGCATGGTCCGTAGAAGTTTTCCATTTGTGGATTTTTTCATCCTGTGTGATATATATATCAGATTTCGTATTTCATATTTCATATTTCATATTTCATATTTCATATTTCATATTTCATATTTCATATTTCATATTTCATATTTCATATTTCATATTTCATATTTCATATTTCATATTTCATATTTCATATTTCATATTTCATATTTCATATTTCATATTTCATATTTCATATTTCATATTTCATATTTCATATTTCATATTTCATATTTCATATTTCATATTTCATATTTCATATTTCATATTTCATATTTCATATTGCATATTTCATATTTCATATTTCATATATACATGTATATATAAATATGAAATATGAAACAGGGTGGATCATTTAACGTGACCACCCCAAATATCCCCGTTGCCTTTAGAGTGACACAAACAAACCCAAACAACTCCAAACGAACCCAACCAAATCCAAAATATTTTGATGAAAAATTATTTCATGGTCATGATATCATAGGTCGTTGGATTCGGCTGAATATCAGTTACAACGTCTTGATAAAAAATAACATGTTCCCATTTGAAAAACCATTGATGACCTTGAGAACGCAAAAACTATGATCTTGACAAAAATGGATTTTTCACCACTGTATCAACCCTTCGATATCAATCAAACTACCTCCTAACATTTTTTTGGTCACTCCAAGGGCAACGGGATATTGCGGGTGGACACGTTAAATGGTCCACTCTGTATATATATAGAGTTGCGTGCAAAAGTTTGGGCCGTGCTATTTCTCAGGCACATATTCAAATCCGACGGCGAGGAAAAAATAAACGAGACATGACACATGTATTCACTTATATTCGAAAACAGTCAATTACGTATTACATAGATATTGTTTTTGAATATTTGATTTTCCGTGACCTTTTACTTAACGAGTGTGCAAAGTATTGAGTTTCAAAGTATTGAGCCACATGCTTGTGAAAAACATAACAAAAAAAATTGAAAATAAAACGATATTCGACCTTCTTCATTTCACTAGGTACTTTTTTGCCATTTATTGGATATTGTGTTCAACCCACAACCTCCTACCTTATATTGAAATAAAAATATTCGTACTTTTCAAATGAATAATGCGTTTTTATTGATAAATAAAAACGTCAGGTCATTCTGAGGCAGCCTTCAGGACGAGTGAATGTATTTTTTTAAGGTTACGAGTGCTGTGACGCGTCCGCGACAGTGACAATCGTGCAGGTAGTACGAGTGAGCTTAAAACGGGGTCAAAAACCCAAGCCGAAGTCCTGAGACTGCAGCATCGGGCTCGAGCTGTTCGCCGGTCCGAGCAACCGAACTGGTTTTTCAACTCACAATTAGGCCACGAATTTTCTTCCTGTCGGCTCGTCTCGATACGAGAAGAGATACAGAGAGAGAGAGAGAGAGAGATGCAGAAAAAGAGAGAGAAAGATAAAGAGTGAAACGACACATGGGAGAGAAACCGAGAGGAGATGAAATAAAGATGGACAGCTCTGGTCTCAGCGGGAGAGTCGCCCAGCTTGGCCGGCTCTTTATTTACTTTATTAAGGCGCCTGTAACGGTATCGGCCAGGTCTACGTCCCTCTCCACCTGAACGCCCCCTCTTTTTCTTCTACCTGTTTTTCCTGGCTTTTTTCTCGCCTCCCTCATCAGCCAAAATTCGGAGCCCTCGAGCACCCTCGGTTGCCTTCACGGATGAAAAGTGCCACTTTCGGAGGCCCAGTGGACCGGGCCCAAAAATCCTCACGACCCACTCGAGTCAGGAATACGTCAGGCTTGGAGTTTCAAAACTCTTCTCTCTGTCCTTTGTCACCGAAAGGACAGCATTCGCCTCATAGGCTTCACAAGAATCGAAAAATCGTGATTTACACTTCCTGCCAGCTCGAGACTCGTAAACGACTCGAGTCGACTGGAAAGGGCCCCAAAACTCGAGTCAGATCTTATACGAACAATTTTTTGTCTCGTTCTGCTACACGAATCTTGATGCTTATTTGATTGAAATTATTGCAACTCAAAGGGGCGTGCAGAAGGAAAAAAATGCGGCAAATGTTTGTTTTTTTTTCTTTATTTTTTCAGTTAATTGTTTATATTATTTAAAAGTCTTTAAGCGTAACACCACAATCATCAAACTCGTCCTCAATCTCAGGGCTTTTATAAAAAAATTCGCTTCGAAATCTAAATTTTGATTTGCTTTGGTGAACACAGACCAGTGAAATTTGTAGTCAACTTTCATTGAATGCTTCTGCGTCTAAAAAAATCAATGTTCTTCAAAGCTCATTTTTAAGGCTTCATATATATTCCTTTAGATGCTCGGAAAACTACGCTTTCAAAAATTGTTTTTCTTCAAAATACCAATAAAGCAAATTGAATTGAGGTTTGGAGGGTTTAATTTACATATCTGTAGGTATCCGATTAAACTTTTCTATTTTCTACAAATATCGAAAATGGAGGTCCAGTGGCTGGGAGAAAGAGAACGCCTTTTCGTGCGTTGGAGACGCACATGAGCATAGAGAACGAGAAATAATTATTTTTTTCGTAATCCACATTCGTAATTAATTTCATTGTTGCCAGCGAAGTACACACGATTATCGCAAAATATTTATTTCTGCACATTTTGACACCATTTTCGAAAAAAACATCGCATTTTCGACCAATCAAACTGTCTTAAATTGTTCATAAAAACCGTAATTTTCAATCGATCGTAATAATCGTGTATGCTTCGCTAGAAAATCTTTCTAAGAAGTTACATTTGAAATTTGGAGTCAACCGGGTGGGAATTATAGGAGCTACGAGTCCGCCTAATTTAAAACATCGTTTTAAGAAAAAGTTTAAAGTTTTGAAAACATTTTTCTTCAGACCCTATCGTTCTGGTGATATTTGTACATATTAGCCATATCATTCTTGGAATGTTTGTACATCATTAAAGCTAATAAAAAGCGATGCATTTTTTTCTTGTCAAAGACAGTAAAATTCACGGTCACCTCTTTGAGGATCCAAAAAAAACCTTTCAATGGTTCTCATAGCCTCATGTGGCAAAAAATAGGAGCAATTCAAAAAAGCTATTGACTATACTACATTGATGCAAAGTTCACCATCGCGAATTCTTTTTCCCGTCTACGAAGAAACACAAATTGCGAGTGGTCTCACTGATTTTTGACTTGTCAATTAATTTTCCCGAGCCACCTCGTCTTTCGCATGCAGTCTCCTAGTCATCTATGATGAAACGTGAATTTACGAAAAGTTCATTTCTTTTAGCTACTCAGGGAGATTCGTAATTCCATAAATAAAAAAAAACGTTTTTTTTTTAAGACACATAATGCATATGCATTTATATGCAAAAAACTGCATATGCATTTTTTCAAATCGCATATAAGAAAAAAGTATTTCTCTAATCGCATAGAAAAAAAAAGTATTTTTTTAAATCGCATACGAAAAAGTATTTTTTTGAATCGCATATAAAAAAAAGTATCCTTAAAAATCACATATAAAAAAAGTATTTTTTTAATTGCATATGAGAAAAGTATTTTTTTAAATCGTATATAAAAAAAAAGTATTTTTTAAAAATATGCGACCTCACATTGTTATCGATTCGAGTTTGCAGTCAATTTCATCGTCGCCTTGACCCAAATATTCCCGTTACATACAGAGCGTCCGAGCAACCATCCCGATTGTCATCTCCATCTTGCGACGCAGACCGCGTCAATCAGACAGAAACGTTCGCCGATGTGCGTCAAGCTTGTGACGAGACTCGCGTAATGCGCTCGTGCGATCTTGAAAAATGATCGCGTGCACCCAATTGCATACGGTCGATCTCTTATCACTACAGTAGACCGTAGATCGCTGTACTTTTGCCATGTTTTCGCGGGTAGTCCAAAGTCTCACGAAATCTTACGAATGTATTTCGTTTCTCAAGGTGCTATCCTGCTCTATTTTGTGTCGTGGAATAAAAAGTCCATCGAAATAAAGCGACGTTGTTGGATAACAAAAAATAACGCAGAATTCAACGGTACAAGCATATATTTTATATTGGATAAAACTCACTATTTTTTAAATTAAGCATCAAAGAATAACGATATATATGTATTACTGATATATAAAATTCGTATCATAATGCATATTCTGATACGTGTTTACTTTTTTCGAATCTTTATTCAAAATTACGCCCGAAATGAAAACTACGAATAAGAATGTAATACCAAATCTGATTTCAATGCGTCTACCTACTGCAAACATTTATAAATAGTATACTTATAAAAGCCTCACCATAACTTCACTTATTTAGAAATCATGAAATAGAAAACATTAATTTAACATGAGTAGACTCATTTTAAATGAATGTCATTTCACATTTTTTTAAAAGGACAGATTTCTTCACCATTTTTGAGACTGTGGCTATGTATCATTACTACTTTTGGCTGTTACATGGTATTTTTAATTTTTATTGATCTTCAAACCTGGCGGAGTTATGACGCGGTATTCTAAACTGCATTTTGAAAACTGGCGCGACGGATAGCGAGAACTAATCGACCGATCCTGATAAAATCTGGCAAAAATCTCTCTAACCTATATGAACCTAATGAGGTATATGAACCTAAATGAACCTAATGAGGTATATGAACCTAAATGAACCTAAATGAAGCTAATGAGGTACATGAACCTAAATGTTTTAAAAACTAAAAAAAGAAAGTATTTTTTTGATTGGACAATGTAGCCATTTTTTTCGAAAAATTCCATCTTTTCATTTCAAAACGTACCATTTGATCGATTTTCGACATTTCTCACTATTTCTTGGTTTATATTCCGCGTACGAGTGTCAATAGAAGAAAAATCTTCGTTGATTTATTTTCAGATCAATCCCACCGACGCTACGTGTCACGCCGTCTGACAACACCCGCGGCAAGCCGTTTAGACGACCGTGCCATACCCCCAAGCATTTTTAAACATTCCTTTGAATAATGCCAATTATCATTATTATATTTTCAAATACTAATTTGAAAAAACATACCTGAGTCTAAAAAATAAAGACGAAACTTTTCCCTCGCCTAGGGGTATCTCCTCAAGAGCCCTTACAGGGCTCGCCCGATGTAATACAGCAAAATGAACACGGACCCCCCGATTTCCGCGCGAAAAGTATTTCATCCTATATGGGCGTCAAGTCGATACGAAAAATCGGCAATAACAAGAACGCTCGCGGACAGGAAATAAAGGGATCGAACACGTGGACAGTGGAGAGTGCCACCGGTGTTAAAGGAGTGAAGAAAAGAAAAAAAGTTGGAATGGCGATCGTACGGAGTGAGAACACGGCCAGGGGCAAAGGAGGGGGGAGCAGCCTCGGCACTTTGCTCGCGTAGGTGCCAATAATTTATAGCCCTTCGTCTCCGCGTTCTCGCGGCGACTGGTTGTTGTTCGAGTATCCGAAGAGAGGAGTGCGCATACACGGAGATGCATCGAGACACTCGGCGGACACTCACTCGAAGCCCTTCCCGTATAAGCATATTGGGAGAGAACTAGCCGAGAGTAACGTTCAATATATGAGGTTCATACGAAATGTCGGCCCATTACTTCTGGTGATTACCGCCATTCGTTGATTAGCTTCGCTCTCGCGCTATAACATATCCTATATGTACGTATATAAATCTAGAAAAAGAAGAAAAAAATACGGCCGAAGTCCCCGCGTGAGATCGACGACCGGAATAACCCGTGAATTCCTCCGAGATCTTTTCTCTTCGGTATCTTTTCACGTTTCTTTTATTTCTTCCCTTCTATCTCTCTTTTTTTCGATCATCTCAGCACTCCTCTCGCCCAACACCAAATTCTCAGTCTATTGGACACACACACACACACACGCACACACACACACACACACGCACACACACACACACACACGCACACACACACACACACACACACACACACACACACACACACACACACACACACACACACACACACACACACACACACACACACACACACACACACACACACACACACACACACACACACACACACACACACACACACACACACACACACACACACACACACACACACACACACACACACACACACACACACACACACACACACACACACACACACACACACACACACACACACACACACACACACTCGCAAGTACGCAC